>CM077246.1:8230531-8605531 GCA_039654775.1 Spinibarbus caldwelli | reverse complement strand
TGGGGTCCAGAAAACATATTGAGACATATCTTCTTTTAATTGTTTTCCATGTATGAAAGTGAATACATGATGACAGAAACTTCATTTTTGGGTGAACTATCTTTTTAAATCATGGACTGTTTGCGAAGTAGACAAAGTAAAGCAACGAACTGCATATATATCTGAATCTCTCCGCCATGCACCTTCCTCACCATTTTAATGGTAAAATGAGATATGAGTAGAAAAAGAGGCAACAATTTATTCATGCAGTGCAGTACAGCGGTGGCTGCTCCCCAAGGTTTTAGAACAGGTGGTGTGTTTGGAGCTGAGGTCTGTGGGAGAGAGCAAAGACAAATCAAATAAAGAAAGTTTTGAGAGTCTCAGCATGCCAAGCAGGCATCCCAGAAGGCTGTGTAGAAGTGTTGCCTTGCCTGGGATCTCTCCTGGATACTTGTTTCTGGGGGGAAAAAAAACAGCATGGTGGAAAAAAAGAGAGGGCCATCAATAATGCAGAAGGTCAGATCTACTCTGACTGTACTGCTCAAATCAAAGCTGGCTGCAGCTCAGATTCATAAAAGGAATTCAGTCTTCTGGATTTAAAGTCATGAAATTGCAAACGGGCATTTCTAACAGAGATGTCTTCCCTTGAGGCGTTTCTACCTTCGGCCAAGACTTTGCAGGCAACTTAAAGGGATAGTCCACACAAAAATGAAAATTCTGTCATGCTTTACTCTCACTTATGTCGTTTCAAACCTGTATGACTTTCTTTGTTCTGTGGAACATAAAAGAAGATATTTTGAAAAATAATGGTAAAAACCATATGGAAGTCTGTGAGAACTTCTTGGTTACTAACATTGTTATTTATTTATTTTTTTGTCTTTTCACTCCGCAGACAAACAAAATCATACTTTTTGGAACAACGTGAGTAAATAAATATTATTGGGTGGACTGTCCCTTTAATAATAGAATCCAATGTTTTGAAAGTACTTGTGTTAGTTGGAACAAAAAATGCTACATGATATGAAATTTCCATGATATTATCAGTTGCACTTTGTTTTTGAACTTTCTTGTGTGATCAACTGGGGCTGTGCTGACTGTGGACTCACAAAAGCATGGTACATTTATTTAATTATTTTAACTAAATTAAATTAAATTTAATACTAATTGCTTTAATTTTGGGGGTATAG
Source organism: Spinibarbus caldwelli (assembly GCA_039654775.1). Classification (NCBI taxonomy): domain Eukaryota; kingdom Metazoa; phylum Chordata; class Actinopteri; order Cypriniformes; family Cyprinidae; genus Spinibarbus; species Spinibarbus caldwelli. Next base: position 8,604,365 of record CM077246.1, on the reverse strand, counting down.
AATACTGACTTATTACAGGATTTACATATGAATCGGGGGTCATGAGTAACCCATTTAATCCTAAATTATTCTTACCTCTGTAGTACCCAGTAACCCAAATCAAACCACCTTTATGTTTTTTTATTATTTATTTTTTATTATTTTAAGTTTGCATTTTATGTATCTATAACCACTTGGAAACTATAGACTTAAAATAGCTCAGTTTCACAATAAGACCAGGTATAAAATTGCAAACAATCAACATACTGTACTGTATGTAACATTTATTTTATATATAAAAAATAGTTCATTCAGTGTGATGTTACTTGTCAGCAGTTTTATATGCAAAAGAAGCCTCTGTGTTTTCCCACTGGTAACCAAACTAAACTAAATTTCGATCACAAGTTTAGCCTGTAAATGAGTAAATCACACAAACACACACACACAAAAGTTATTTCATAATTAATCACATTAAATTGTTATTATTGTTAGAAACTAACAACCTGCATGTTGCGGTGTTATGATTAGAAAGGGCTCTGTGTTGACTCATGCCATGACTTTTCTGCAGAAGTGTGATGAAGTCAGATTCTTCCGGCTGACTCTACCTCAGCCTGCTCCACTGATCCACACTCAGCTGTCACCGTACAGCTATGCCAGGCCTTTACGCAGTGTCACCGAGCAAGGCAGAAGACATCAGATATCTCCTGGAGGAAGCACGGTATTAGCATGGGAAATGGAAACCGCCTGACACGCTAAATGGATTTTGCGTATGATCTTCTGCAGGAAACTTAGCAAAGTAATCAGACAGCTTGCGTAACCTCCATATCTATTTCTGTGCACCAAAAGCAAAGTGTAGATGATTGGGGCTATTTTTGAGCAGTGGCTAAGCTTAGCATCACATGTTCTAGAATGGGTCAGACTGATGCGAAGAGTTCTGACAGTCGGCTGTGATACAGCTGTCACCTCCGAGCTGAGATGGGAGACGGCGCTATTTGCTCGCCCATCCGGCCGGATGAGTTTCCTTTGTCCCTTTCTCTCCTTTATCTTGTATCTCATTTTCACTCTGTTGAATTAGCATTAGTAGGGTCATCTGCCCCTCATTTCCAACCATTTCCATTTATATCTGTCTGACTGGGATTCGATATAGGTCAGCAGCCCCTCACGCAGCCTGTGCCCAGGCCCCGCTGCCAGGATGAAAATAGAAAATGAGTTATTAATATGCTTAGGTAGTGTGTAATTCAGGAGCTCATGATTATTGCAGAGGGAATCCTGGTGGAAAACGTGTGTGAGTTTACAGACATTAAGTGATTTTCATTCTCACCTTGGTGATTAGCTGGAACGGGTTGTGGGCTCAGAGCCATTGAGGAAATGAAAGCATGTCATATAAAAGCGATGAGCGCTTTCTTAGCCCCTCTCATGCAGCACATTATAAGCCAACATCTAAAATGAAACATTTTTACTGTAGATCTGCCTTTTCGCAATTCCATGCTGGGAAGTTTCGTGAAATTACTAACAGTTAGAAAGCTTCAAAATAGTGCTTTGTGTCAAATAGATGAATGCTTCATTCTCCATTTAATTGGATGCAGTCTTGCCCGGTGAATTGGGGTTTGGCAGCATATCAGTGTTTTAATAAGTTGTGAATGAGTTTTACAGAGAACAGAAGTGGTCTATAAACTTTATTGAGCTCATTATAGCAGTAAATACAGACCTATTTGAGTCACACCGCAATGAATTAACAGAACAAAAATACTTAGTGGACTCTTAAGCTACATTTAATGAATGCATGTCTGCATTATATGACAAAACATAAAATAAGCAAAAACACCAACATTATTTTTAGTCAAGACATTTTACACAAAAAAGTTTAGGGTTTCAGAAAAGTGACTTGGAATTGCTCAGAAAAGTGGAGTGAGTTCTGAGAAAAGACATTGTTTGTTTGTAGATGTCTCTATTGCTATCTGAAGCAATGAAATCCAGATGCTTCCTTTTAAGTGTCCCAGTGTCAAGGCCAGTAAAATTGTAAGATTTTTTACTTGGCTGCTGCGATAACATAAGCTATGTGCATGTGTAACTCTACAGGTACAAGTTAGCATTATGATTGCTTAAAACTTTCTTTAACTGGGCCACCTGTTGTATATACGGTGTCTTTCTTTTTCTGATCTCCACTCACTCAGTCCCATGATGGTAAAGTAGGGTACAATATTTCAGCAACCCAGAAACAGCAGTAATCTGGGCTAGCCTCATCATGCAGCGCCTGCATGGCCTCTTTCTGAGAAACTAGCCACTTGCTGGTTGAAATCTGGTCTTAGAAGATTGTGATGGTATCATGATTATGTGCACTGTAGTCTCAGATGCTGTGATTTAGTTTGCTTTGTTGTAGCAACCTAGTAGCCACCATTTATTTATGATTTTTTTATGTCACTCAATATAAAAATTGAATTTCTATCCATGAGTTTTAGCAACATGATTGATTGATCATTTGATTTATTTATTTGCTATACTCTGAAAGAATTCTCAGTGTATTTGAAATTCTCTTATGCTCACCAAACATGCATATTTTAATATATTTAAAAAGTTAATTTATTCCTGGGATGGCAAAGCTGAATAAATACTCCAGTCTTCAGTGTCACATGATCCTTCCAATATGCTTATTTGCTGCTCAAGAAACATTTGTTCTTATTATTAATATTGGTGCTTAATATTTATGTGGAATCCTAGATACATTTTTCTGGATTCTTTGATGAAAAGAAAGTACAGTATTTATTTAAAATAGAAATCTTTACAGTCACATTTAATCAATTTAATGCATCCTTGCTGAATATAATAATCAGTTTCTTTAAACAAAAAATGAAATCTTACTGACCCCAAACTTTTAATCATTAGTGTATTTATATATTTATTTTTATTTATTTATTATATATATTTTTATATTATTATATATTATATATTATTATATATATTTATTTATTATATATATTATATTATATTTATTATATATATTATATATATTTATTTATTTAAAATCATTCAAAATCAAAATGCCTCAAAAACTAAGGGGGAACATTTGAATGAGCATGACTGTGGTTGTATCCACTCAGAATTGAGACAGTAAGGATGTGTAACAGGGTTTGCAGCTGTCTTCGGCTCGCAGCATCACCTGGGGCAGCTCTCTCTCTCTCGCTCTTAGGCTCTGTGGAGCTCATACAAATGAAACTAGCTCTCAGATTACTCATTCAGGTCGGATGGGTCCGAGCACGGAGCCTCACTGTTGTGTGCCGTTTCACAGCTCATTTGGCTCTGGAGATTGAGACTTCTCCCACTCATCAAAGAGTGCAAGCTCTCAGACCAGGATTGAAGCTGGGTTTATGAACTCATGCTCAACACAGAAAATGGGCACCTTGTTCACAACATAACAGATTGGATTCTGTTCTACACTGTAAACACTTTACTTTCCATAATTTGTGGTTGCATGACGTTATACTTCTTGAATCCTTCATCTGAAATTTGTTGAAAATGTACTCACCCTCAGTCCATCCAAGATGTAGATGTTTGTTGTTTTCATTGGAACAGATTTAGAGATTTAGCATTACATCACTTGCTCACCGATGGATCCTCTGCAGTAAATGGGTGCCGTCAGAATGAGAGTTCAAACAGCTGATAAAATCACAATAATCCACAAGTAATCCACAATACTCCAATCCATCAAAGTTAATGTTTTGTGAAGTGAAAAGCTGCATGTTTGCAATAAACAAATAAATCATTAAGACCTTTTTAACTTCAAATTGTTGTTTCCGGCTAAAATACGAGTCCTCTATTCATAATATTGCTCTTTCTAGTGAAAAAGTCATGACAGCAAGGGATGGACTTTTTCACTGGAATCAGTTTGAAGTTAAAAATGCCTTATTGATGGATTTGTTTCTTACAAACATGCAGCTTTTCATAAGATGTTAATTGATGGACTGGAGTCACGTTGTGGATTATTGTGTTTTTATCAGCTGATTGGACTCATTCTGATGGCACCCATTCACTGCAGAGGATCCATTGGCGAGCAAGTGATGTGATGGTAAATTTCTCCAAAACTGTTCTGAAGAAACAAACTCATCTACATCTTAGATGGCCTGTGTAAGTAAATTTTCAGCAAAGTTTGATTTTGGGTAAACTATTTCTTTAACTTTAGGTTTTTTTTTTTTTTTTTTGGCTGAAGCTAATGGCACACTCCGGCTTTAAAAGCAAATCTTTTTGCAGCTGATGACTTCAAGTACTTGTCAGAATGACTCCTTTATCTGTTTTGATCGCACTCAGTTAAAGTATCCTCATACTGAAGTGGACAGAGCAGCCATCTGTAATTACCTTCCGTACTACTTCCGATTATTGATGCATACACTTTATTCCTTTGAGTCAGGACACACAGTGACTGTACATAGTGTTTTTCCGAGAGCGCTGGAGATGAGTCTCTGAATTGAATTTTCCTTCAAGCTAAATGGGAGTCCCTGGAGGCCCAGAATGAAATTAGCCATAGTTGTGTACTTGGTTGTTGCAGAATAATCAGCCGCCTGGTTTGTGATGGACTCTTGCTCACCCCTGCTAATGCAGCTGATGGTCTAATGAGGACACTACAGCCTGATAATTGGGGCAGTGTTGACTTTATGATGTATGTAACTGCTCAACCCTGTTATCTTTCTCATTCTGATGCTCCTCTCCTACATAGTACTACAGACTGTTTATGCTGTTTTGTATAAGGATTTAAGTGCAAATATATGATTAAAATTACAATAATGATCTGGTTGGGGTTAGTGACTAGTTTAAAAACATACTTCATATTCAAGTATAACATTTAAGCTTAATCTTAAAAGAACGGATTATTTATCATGCTTCAAACATCCTGCATGAAAAACATTACATTAATTATCCCAGAGATCTCACATATATACATGTGTATGTGTATGTGTATGTGTATGTGTATGTGTTTGTGTTTGTGTTTGTGTTTCTGTTTCTGTTTGTGTTTCTGTTTGTGTTTGTGTGTATACACTGCCGGGATCAGTTTGGGATCAGTAAGATTTTTAATGTTTTTTAAAGAAGTTTCTTATGGTCATCAAGGCTGTATCTATTTTGATCAAAAATAGAGAGAATTAATAAATTATATAAATAAATAAATAAATAAATAAATGCTGTTCTTTTTAACTTTTTATTCATGAGAGAATCAAAGAAAAAGTATCACAGGTTCCCAAAAAATATTAAGCAGCAGAACAGTTTCGACACTAATAATAAATCAGCATATTAGAATGATTTCTGAAAGATCATGTGACGCTGAAGGTTGGAGTAATGGCTGATGAAAATTCAGTGCTGCATCACAGAAATAAATAATATTTTAAAGTAAATTAAATTAGGAAGCCAATATTAGAAATTGCAATAATATTTCACATTATTATGTTTTTTTTTTTCTGTGTTTTTGATCAAATAAATACAGCCTGGATGAGCATAAGAGACTATTTGTCACATACACACACACACACACACACACACACACACACACACACATACATATATACATACATACATACAGTGTATATATATATATATATATATATATATATATATATATACAGTACATACATACAAATTTTCACACATTCATACTTTTTTCCCTTTTAAATTTTATTTATTTATTTATTTATTTATTCATTCATTAATTTATTATTTTTATCTATTTTTTGCAAGGAAGCATTATATTGATTAAAATGACAGTAAAGACATTTATAATGTTACAAAAGATTTCTGTTTTTATTGGGATAAAATCAGAATATTGGAATGGTTTCTGAAAGATCATGAGACAGTGAAGACTGGAGTAAATTCAGCTTTGCCATCAAAAGAATAAATTACATTTTAAAATATATTAAAATATAAAAGTTATTTATAATAGTAATATTTCACAATATTTCTATTTTTACTGTATTTTTGATCAAATAAATGCAGCCTTGATGAGCATAAGATGTTAAAAACAATTAAAAATCTTATTTTTAGAAATAACATACATGTATAGACCCCGAACATAAAATTTCAACAGAACATGGAGGTTAATTTATTTAGACTTTGGTGGATTTTTCTTTTCTTTTTTTAATCACAGCCTCATCTTATTCATCCTTTTTGCTGCTCTTTCTTATTTTCTGTCACTCACAATCTCTGTATTCATCTTCTCCTTATTATAACCTTGGATGATGACAAATATGCCCCATCCCTCTCATTCTGTTGCACCCACCCTATTATTTTATTTTTCCAATCTCTCCCTTTTATCTCTTCCAATTACACTTTATTTTATTTCTCACCGTCTAACACTTATTACATCAGCAGCTCAAAGCAGACCGCATGTGACGGGTAACCTGGTTGTGGACATGATTTGAAAATCCCATTTTGCTGTTAAAGAGAGTGCGTGAAGAGAAAGAGAAAAAAAGGGGGAATGGGGGGTAGTAGAGGGTTGAGGATGATATTCCCCTTCCCCCATCTACTATACTCACACACACACACACACTGTGATATAGACACTGTCTCCATGACAACGCCTGCCATTGCCACAGCACTAGTGGCCAGCGCTCGCCAGAAGGCCCTCCTGTTTTTAGCAGCAGTAAGATGCTGTGAACCCGCATGGGCTCCTGGGCCACACATATTTCATCTTCACCGGCCATTTTCAGCTTAATCTCTTTTCGTTTCACTTGCTGTTTAAAGGTAAAACATGACACCCAATTGATCCTCTGTGTCTGTGATCACCTTTTGAATATTCACAGTAATCTATAATCACTGACACAACTCAAAAATGAATGCGTTTTAAATATTACACACCTTCTACCTTCCACTGAGGTTAGAAAATAAAATGCAGAGGTCAAAAGGCTCTTCGTTTTCTGTAACTGATGCATCTCAAAGTCTGTTAACAACAGCTTCATCTAGTGGCCACTGAATGCGCTCACAGCCATGATGTCTGCGCATCTTTGAGGGATGATGTCATTCTTTCTGGCTGTGCTTGGTGAAGAGAAGGCTGTATGTTGCTGATATCTGAGCTTTTCCAGGCGATGAGAGAGGATCAGTATGGCCATCTGTGTGCCTGTGTGTGTCAGCAGGAACTGGCACAATTATCAGTGTGTGTGTCAACTCTGTAATAGCGCAGTGAATGTAATAAAACAGGTGCTCTATTGTGGCCGTTTCCTCATCTGCAAGGCATTTGCTGTATGTTATGAGTCCGTTTTTGTGAACCCTCTGATGTGCCTTTGTATGAGACATTTCTGCAATTCAAACATGCAGGACAAACACTGCTGGTTTGCACTTCTTTAGTGGGGGGAGGATTGTGAATTTTGAACCACCTGAGGATGTTGTAAAACCAGTATTGTAAAGGTAGCTAATGTTCAGTGTATAATGTCTGTCAGTAGTTAGTGGACAGCAGTCACAATAATTGTGCAGCAGTGTCTTTCATCAAAGCTCCTATAATCCATAATCATAATCATCAAGCTGTTTGCACCTTCTGATCAGCTGTTTCTTCCATTGTGCCTTTTGTCTGCACTTTATGGTTGATGCTAAATAGCAATGTCTTTTCTATCGCTATATTTTTGTAATCGATCTTCAGGGACCTGAATTGCCAAACAAATGAATTTGTTGCTTGATTTATGTCATTAGTGTTAAATAACCCTCTGCTCCATTTATCATACAGCTCAAACTACAACTCCAAAAATATTGTAAGATCAATAACAAGTGACATTGACCCGAAGAAAAAAAGGTAAGAAGTCATGAATAATTCTATATTTGTTTGCCCTTCTCAGTGTAGTTTCTTATAGAGTGCTGCAGCAATGATGTATTTTTGTTAAGCAACTGAGAAGTTTGCATCACCCTAGTTTCCTTGACAAAAACTAATAAGATTTTTTTTGTATTGCCTTTTAAATTATTGCATGAAATAAGCTCTGTGACCAACAAAACTTTGATTTGTACATGTTTAGTTTATCATAATCTTCACAGATAAACAACTTTTATGATCTTTCTAAATACAATCAGAAGTAAAAAGCTAAAGACTATAAACAAACTACACAATAGTTGCATGACCTAAGTGTCACCACCATTAAGCATCTGACATTAAGAGCACGGTCATTAACAGAGTGAGGTTGTAAAAGTGGACTAGTGAGTAGACAGATGAGTTTACCTGTTTAACGTGTTGGCGTTTAATATCCCTAACAACCTCGGTAATCCCATTTAGCCACTTGTTAGTGACTGCCTTTTTCATGACAAGTATAAGTGAAAATAGCAAAAAGCCCATTGACTTCAGGTTTCTGAAACTGGAAATGCTAAAATGCAAAGCCATTGTCAGGTTTTGGCCCCACAAAAATTTGTGTAGCACTTTATTGATCTTACAATCTATGTTGTAAAAAAGAGGTCATTTTGACCTCTGAAGAGTAAAGTTCTATTAAATATGCAAACAACTGGAAAATTTTCAACTTTGAATTGTTCACGTTATTAAATAGGTAATTGTAATTTAGCTTATATTAATCTAGCCTAAATGTCAGTAATAGTTAGGTATTCAGTTACATAATGTATCAGACAAACATAAATGACTTGAAGTAATGGATGGACTGCACAGCTTCATAAATATGATTTGCTTGCGCCATCTAGTGGACAAACCTTTGATAAACACTTTTGAGGAAGTGATTCATGAATCATTCCTTCTTTATCGGCCACTTTTAATAAATATTTAGGGCTTGTGTGGTTATGGGCTCGATGGGGGAAAAAGGCATTATGAAGGGGATACATGGTGCAAGATTAAGCATACAACATTGCATACAGTATATTCACAGTTAACCATAATGGTGTGTGACAATAGATGCAATAAAGTGAACTTGTTTTACTGGCAGTAAATGTTATGTGGAGTGAATATAGTAAGTGATGCTGTAGATCCCTCCCACCAAATCCTTAGTTTAAAGAATATCATCTGATTGTTGTGGAAAAGCATTTTGTGTTCATCTGGAGAGTGGATCTCTTGTTACATTTCACAATGTTTTTATATCCTTACTTTTGCATTTACCTTTGGTATAACAGACACCGATGCCTTTATTAATACACTTGAAATTAAGGTGCTGTTGAAGGTCAGAAATGATTGGTTATTGGTTTCACTTTAAGTGATGTTTTAGAGAATCGCCTGAGATCTGCCCCATTTAACATTTTCTACTTCAGTCATAATCATATTTATTGTGACTGTTATATTGAGCTATTTTGTGACAATCAGTGGCTGATTATTTTGCTCAATCAGTTTTACTACATTAATTTGCTCATGCTTATAAATATGCAAACCTTAGGTGGTTTAAATCTTCAGACTGCTATTAATGGAATGGAATTGATATTAAAGTTCATCCTGCTATTTTGGTATTTCAGATAGTTTTGTCAAGATTGTGAAAGTTTACTGGATTACTGGCAGCTTTTACAGATGTTTTTATTAAAATAATTGTGTTGAATCTCTTTTATCTGGATGCTTAGATCATTGTTAAATCTGTCAGACTCTTTGAGAACAACAGAAGGGAAAAGCACAGCTATTGTTTGCCGTATATCTGCAGATGCTCGTTGATGCTTCTGAGTGGAGAATGGAAGGTCTGGTATAACTGGTTTACGCGACGCATTAAAGGATCACTTTACAGCCGTTTCTTTGTAACGTGAGAGGAACGAAAGCTCTGCTCTAGTAGGAAGTACAATGTTCGATTTTCTCCCTGCAATTTTGACCCAGAGCACTGCAGTTTAGTGAACACACGCCCTGTGTTTGCTGGATCAACAGCGCTTCCCAATGAATCTTTAATGACCGCTTTAGAAGTCGTAATGGCTAGTCACTAATGTCCATTAATGATTTCTGAATGCAGCTGGCCCCGCCTTGATGGCCTCTCGACTGTTCCATTAGGATTTCTTTTAGTATGGTTAAAACTTTGAAAACATCCTCCTGCTTGCAGTGAATCACCACTGTCTTCCAGCTTTGTTCTTTCCACTATTTAATAGCTAAATATGACATTTCCTCTCAGAAAATCAACATCAGGTAAGGTATTTCTTCACTTTTTTGGTTCTTTGGTTTTAAGGTATATGTAGAATTTTATAGTCAGCATTGAAAATGACCTGCTGGATTCACTGTTTATTACTTTTAGAGGGCTTTATTGCTTTCAGGTTCAAGTTTTGTCTATTTGTTTTGTCTAACTTTTCTCTGGGCTGTCAGTTTGTGGAGCTGTCCGAGGTGCTGAACTGCAGATAAAGATGCGGGTTATCCTAATGTTTCATTAGCGTTTTCTTTCTTTATGGCATATTTATTTTACTAATTCACTCTTCGTTCTCACAGTCTTATTTGTCTGTCTTAATCCCGTATTGTATTATTAGTTTTGTTGCTTGTATTTATAAAGATTACAGGTTTTAATTTTAAGAACATTTCTCATAATATTTACCCTAATTAAATATCAAAATCTAATTTTTATGTGGACTGAATCACATTTGCGCACCTCAGAGAATCCACAGTTATTTATCTCAACTAAAAATGCCTGTTATTGACATAAAAAGGGCTGAAAAGTATTTTCTAGCATTTTATTTTCAGAGTAACTTTGCGTTACTGAATCAAAATAATATTATCTGGGAGTTTTCTCCCAATCGTAAGGTTTGATGTTATTCTTCCGTTCAAACGTGTAGCTGAGTCGTATTGCGTCTTATAATGTGATTATTGGACAGTAGATGGCGCTGTTGATGAGCATATAAAATTCTGTAAGGCGCTCTGCAGCTGAATGACCAGGTAGGAGTCTGAAAGGATGAGATCGATAATAGTTACTCAGGATGTACAATCAGTCACTTAACGTGATTTTATTTGATTTGGATTTTTCTTAATCTTTCCAGTAATGCAGGTAAAAAAAAAAATCCTAATTTTTTTTATATACATCGTAGATCACGAATGGAAGCAATGTTACAACAGTATTTTATTTATTATTTATGAAAATTATGCAGTGCAAATATTAATATGCATATTAATGCATGTTATTATGAGTGGGCCAGAAGACAACTGTGCTTTTGCCACGCACGCAGGAAACTCACTGCCATGGCAACCAACACTCCTCCAATCAGGACATCGCATCTCTGTTGTTTCCACGCGATCCGTAATGTTTGGGAAAGAAATATAGCCTAACACATGACTGGCACATTATGTTCGACTGTGTAACTGTCTAAACATTATAAAGCTTCAAGTGCTCCAGTTCACTTGCAGCTGTCACATTTGTGTGTGTCACCGTCTCCCCGCGAGTCTCTAACGGGAGAGGCAGCCCGACAGATTCGTCTCCCTGTTAGATATTGATCACTGGCGCTCTTTACCCAGCTCGCTGTTCACACGGAATGATTCTCAGACATTCAGGATCTAGTTTTCAGGACTAATCTTTACGCACTTCACTACAACATAAAAATATTGTTTTGTTGTTCCTCACTCTTCGTCCACCGCCCCAGAACAGCTCTGTAAAGGGAAACGTTCGCGAGCTAGCGATGTTTGAATCGTCCAAGTTTGATCACTTCAGTGAATCGTTTGAAACGATCTTGAATCGGTCACAGCGATTTTCAGTCAACCACTGACCCATTGAATCAAGACACGCCCTCTTTCGGACGCGTTAGATGCGCAGCTAGAATAACATATTAATTAAGTACGTATTAACACAAATATATTAATATACGCTTCAGGAATTTAATCGAATAACACTATTTAATATAGGATAACATTTTAATATCAATGGGATTACAGCCTAGTTTCTTTCAGATATGGCAGATTCGTAATTAGGAACTGATGAGTGAAGAAAATTTGTAGTTTAGATTTATTTATTTACATTTAGTCATTTAACAGACGCTTTTATCCAAAGCGACTTACACATGAGGACAATAGAAGCAATCAAAAATTGATTATTTATTTATTTATGTTTACTCGTGCAAAATTATGCTAATAAAACCTACTGGAAATATTTACATTTAACTCAATCTAAATTTCTATTTAATACATAATTTCGTTTTAACAGAAAGGAAACGATAAATATAACTTCATTGCGCCATGACGCAAAAGAATTTCTGAATCATTGTAACCGGTTCTTTGAAATGAGCTGCTCGAAAGAACCGATTCGCAGAAGTACCTTCAGCACTTGTAGTCAGACAAACCGAACAAACTGTTTTGTCCTAACGTTGAGTGGTTTACCTTTTCCGAATTTGACTACGTTTTAACTTGTCGCTCATGTTGTTGTCGTCTGTTTCTACATTACAAAGGGATTCGGAGGATTAACTGAAACTAACTCTCTCGCTCACACACCCACACACACAAAGCGCGCGCACCCAAGAGTGAATCGCGCTCGTGCGCTCGCTAACAGGTGTTTCTCTCACATGGCTCTGTTCTGTGTGCTGCTGTGACTGACTGCTTTGTGGGATGCTGCGAAACGTTTGCTCGGTGTCTGGAGGAACATCTTCTCCGTTATTACTCGAAATCGCCAGATAGTGACATTATCTGGAGACAGATGCGGTAAGACTGCAGCCAGAGCCGTTTGAAGACTTTATCTCTGAAGAAAATGAGCGTTGGAGAGATGAGAGTACCGTCACCTACATAACTGCGTTTTGTGTTAAAGCTGTATTAGTTTAAAACTCCTTTCCGCCGATCTGTCATTCTCATTAACGAACGATGGCGGTGACTGGTGTGTGAAGACTTGGATGTGAGCGGTTCAGTGAAGGTTTCCCAAAAGAAATCGTGTCGTGGAGGAGGTGGGGAAACGGATTGTGTTCTCTGAAAGTTTTGGGTGTCGCACCGTCAAACTGGCCATGGCTGCGGCGATCGCCAGCTCCCTTATTCGGCAGAAGAGGCAGGCGAGGGAGCGTGAGAAATCAAACGCCTGCCGCTGCGTGAGCAGTCCGAACAAAACCAAAGGAACATGCGAGAAACCCAGTCGACTCAGTGTCTTCTCCAGAGTCAAGCTTTTCGGCTCCAAAAAGCGCAGGAGGAGACGACCAGGTCTGATGTTACCTGTGTTTTTTGGGTCCTTGCTTAATATGGCTTTTATATGTGTAACAATGCATTTGTGTCTGTACTTTTAAAAATAATGGATTTTAAAATGTTGCATTTTGAATTTTTAAAAACTACTTGCCATTCCTATAAAGCAGGGCACTTACTGTTTTCAAAAGTCGCCAGCATGTACTTTCACACTTTAGAGTGAGATCTCATTCAAACTTAGATACACGACCTTACTGAACTTTTCAGGCATTTTGACCAAATAATTTGTAAGGGGAAAAAGACAGAATTGTACACAACTTTGTTATTCTGCAGATATTGTGTTGCAATGATGTTGATACTGATTCAGTGTCAGCTCTCTAGTGTGTTTCGTCCCTTCAGAGACACAGGGACAATAGAAAGCAAACTAAGCAGGTTATTGTTTGGCACATTTTTGGACAACAGCTATCTAGCAAGCTAGATGAATCTCTGGTGATTTAGTCTCACAATCTGGACCATATAGATATTCTGCAGCAAAATCTGCTGTTACACTTTTGAATGATTTTTATTGTTTTATTAACTACTATTCCTTTACAGAAAGTGACCGCAAGTTGAATAATTAAGTAACATAATTCATTATTGATATTATGACGATCTGAGTGTGGTCAGACTTTGTGTGGATGATCTGTAGTTTACAACTCAGTCCATAAGTAGCAAGACAGATCATATTCTGCTCAGAAATCAGTAGAAATTTTCTTTAATTGTGAATTACATCTATCTATCTATCTATCTATCTATCTATCTATCTATCTATCTATCTATCTATCCCACGCACACATTCAACACACAACTGTTTACTTACAAGCTTGTCATAGTCCCAATTACCTTGCCTCCCTCCCCAGACAGCATCTTACATAACCCTTATGTGACACCTAAGCAGAAGTGTGGAAGTTTGTGTGTGTAGAGTGGCAGCAGTTGTTTGCAGCAGTGATTCGGTCTTTATTAAACAGGCTCATGCCTAACAATCTTGTTTACAGATGTGCATGAACATAAGCATATTTCCATATCCATGTTTAATAAGTTGAGAAGTGATGCCTTTCGAAATGAAATTTAGTATGTTCATTCAGACATTTATCCAACCAGTTGTAATGTATCTATATTGTACCATACTATAGCATTTGTATGGTAATGCATTTTGGTTTATTCTGGATTTACATCCAATAGGCTTATATTAAATATTAATATTCTCTTTGTATTCTCGTGACTGAAATTCAGGGATGTTTACAATTTAAATAGTTTAAATTATATATAAATAGTTTTTATTATAAGATGTAACCTAATATCCTCGTTTTTTAATCTCCTATGATAAATGAAAGTTAATCAGTGTTAATAGCATGATCCACCGACTCTCTAAGCCTAATTAACTACAGATCTGCTGATGCAATCTGGTTATTTTGCACAGGAGAGCTGTGTCCTGTATAGTTGTGCTTCTTAGTTTCAGTCATGCAGATCAGACACATGTAAGGTGATATAGCTCTCTGCATCTACATATTCACATGAATTCTTATCATGGCCAGAAGACTGCAGTTTCCTTGCAAATTGCAGCTCTCACCAATTTTCTGTGGTGGCTCTGTGGACTATTCCCACATGTAGAATTTTTTTTTTTCCCCTGTTCTTCTGTCACTGTGGTTTGATCTCTTGTTTGTAATGCAGGCTCAAATCTGTAGACCATGGAAAGCTCTTGCCAAGCCAGGAGCTTTAAAGCCCCTAACACTTTCACTGTGGCAATGCCTGTTTAACCCTGTCTTTTTCTCATTCTCTCTCTACCTTCTGTCTCTTTGCAGAGCCCCAGCTGAAGGGGATCGTAACGAAGCTGTACAGTCGACAGGGCTTTCATTTGCAGCTCCAAGCAGATGGAACCATTGATGGGACTAAAGAGGAGGACAGTGGTTTCAGTAAGTCAGCTGGCCTCTTTTAGAATATGTTCTCAAATTTGAGTTTGAAACAAGGAAGTACTAGTTTGATACACTGAGACAGTTGCCCCTAAAAATATTTGGACACGTGATGTATGAATGTTTTTGTGTTGTATAACAAAACATAGAGTGGTGTTAAATTTTTTTTTTTTTTAAATATATAAGAATTATATTGCTTCACAAACGTCTTTTTAGGCCTCAAATGATTCAGCAATAAATATACAGTTTGGAATAAAGTATTTGGATACTTTATGGTTGCCAAACGTTACTGGAACATGCCCATAGTTACTCAACTAAGACAGTGAAGGGAACTGACTGTATACTTCCCTTAAAAATCTCCTCAAGACCAGCTGGTAAAAAGTAATTGCAAAAATGCCTTAGAAAAGTGAAGTTAGTTCTAGTCTTGCATCATTTGCAGATGCCACTTGGTTTGATATGTTGCATCTAATGCAATGACATCCAGACATTTTTAAGTGCAACTTAAGTGTCCAAATGCTTTTTCGGGGACACTGTATGTCTACTCATATTTCAGTGACAGCTGCTGCTGTTATTGTTTCCTTGGCAGCTGTACTGCTCCTTCAGACTGCATTTCTGTCTCATAATGGCACTTATAGACAACTTCAGCTTTGCTTTTCACTTTTTAATACCTTTACAGTTACTGTATTGGTCACAAGAGTCAAGAGGCTCAGTTCTTTATTATCCTGAAATGGAAAATGTAGCCGGAGCAGTCACTGTTTTTCAGAAAACAATTCTTTAGAGAGCACAGTCAGTGTAGCTGGAAAGCCCAAGTACAAGAGAAACATTTTTAGGCAGATGTCCATAGTGCCTGAAAAACAACTTTTTTTGTCCCTTACAACCAAAGATTATTTTGTGTCATTTGAAGTCATCTTGCCGGGCACCTGCTAGTGTGAATTATTTATTCCGTAGGCAAGTGCGGCATCGCCCAGTCAGTGTTTGAGCAATGCTGCGTCTATGAGCGAGGTTGGGGCCGGCTGGCTGGTTGGCAGGGCTCTAATTTAATATGTGCTATATCTCACTGACACTAAGTGTCTGTGGCATTCTGGGGCCTGTAAATTAGCTTGACTCTATTCAGTTAGTCATTGTGTGAAGATGACGCTCGTATCAAGCAAATGAGTTTGTGGTGAACGAAGTCATTTGGAACTGTGATCACTCGAGTCTCCAAATCCTCTCATCCATCATGCTCATCTAGATTAACATAAATTTGTGTCTAGTGCACATAAACAATGTTTAACATGAAGAGCCGTGCTAACTGAAATAACACCCTCTACTTGAATTTAAATAGTGGTTGTTTGACTCAAGCATTCATGTTTTATTCACCCTTGAGTTGAATCTGCGCCACTGGTGCAGCTGGCCAGTCCGTCTCTTGCTGCGTGCTTGTTTATTTTCTTGTTTGTGTTCTTCCCCTGCATGATTGATTGAGGTAAAATGAGTTATATAGGGGTGAGATTACATAATAGCTGACCTACTTTTCCCACCACACTCCCTTATTTTGTGGAGAGAATGAAAAGCTGTTGCTGGAGAGGAGAAGTGGGAAAACAGGGAGCTTCTATCTCTCACGCTACAAAAATAGAATTGTTAGGAGCTTGGTGCCCTTGTCTCCATAGCGACGGCAGTGCAGTCCTCTTGGCTCTCCTTTTGGTGTGTGTGTGAGTGTGTGTGTTTGATAGGGATGAGGGTCTGCTCCAAAGCTCTCTTTACTCTTTAGATGTACGTCTCTTACCTTAACTGATGCTCATTGCGCTTCTGATTGTGATCTGAGCATGTTAAGTTTAAAATATTGTCATTGTTTC
The DNA here is from genome assembly GCA_039654775.1 of Spinibarbus caldwelli. Taxonomy (NCBI): domain Eukaryota; kingdom Metazoa; phylum Chordata; class Actinopteri; order Cypriniformes; family Cyprinidae; genus Spinibarbus; species Spinibarbus caldwelli. Next base: position 8,587,617 of record CM077246.1, on the reverse strand, counting down.
ACTTAAATCCCATAAATATGACATTAGTACCAGTTTTTAAGTGTTTATAGCATATCTCAACCAAATGTTTTTTTTTTTTGCCCTAAAGTCATGCCACAGTGCTATAAATAAATAAATTATAAATATCTTCTTACTCTCAAAGATTGTAGGCTTGACAGGAAAATTTAGGCAAAACACTCAAAAATCTATCAATTATTATGTTTTATTGGTTATTTCTAACTGTGTGAGGATGACAGCCAGAAGGTCCCATTGCCATTTGATAATGATAGAATCAAATGGATTTTATTAGATGAATTGGGCAGATCAAGGGGGTTGAGAGGCAGACATTTAAAGAAAAAGACCTTATTGAAAATCAGCCTTTCCATCTCTCAAATCTGACTGTGATGAGCTCTTGGAGGAACAAGACAAAAGCTCATTCTGCGCAGTAAATGTCAGGTATGGCTGTTCTATTGGATTATGTCTCTTTGTGCAGAGTTTTAGAGCTTAATTCAATTCCTAATCAGTGTGTCTTGGCAGGAGGCCTTTCTCACCGTCAACGTTAGGTTTTATCTCTGCTAACTCGCGTTCTGTCTGAAGAGTGGGCTGATGTGTTTTTCAGTCAGTCATGGTCGTATTCTAATCAGTCTGATTTATCTCTGGATATAATAAACTGAAATACTAACATCTGAATGAAATGCCGAAATGTTTCTCTAAACAAGCAATAAAAGTTTACACAGTTTTATTGTACAGGGGTTTATCCAGGCATCCAGAATTAAACATCAGAATTAAACTGGCTAAGATCCTTTAGTAATATTTAAAGGGAATGAAAATTCTGCCATTTACTCACCCTCATGTCGTTCCAAAACCATAAGACTTTTTTCATCTTTGAGACACAAGTAAAGGCATTTTTAATGACACCTCACAGCTCAAGCATGACATGATTTATGCACAAAAAAAAAATAAAATAAAAAAAAATAAAAAATAAAAATCATCAAAAAAAAAAAAAACATCAAACAAAGCACATTTGAGCTTCCGTTTACCATATTTGATGAGGTCTATGTTTGTGTGCTGATATTTATACAGTCATGGCCAAAAATATCAACACCCTTGGTAAATATGATCAAAGAAGTCTGTGAAAATTAATCTGCATTGTTAATCCTTTTGATCTTTTATTTTAAAAAAATCACAAAAATCTAACCTTTCATTGGATAATAAGAATTTAAAATGGGGGGAAATATCATTATGAAATAAATGTTTTTCTCAAATACACATTGGACACAATTATTGGCACCCCTAGAAATTCTTATGAGTAAAATATCTCTGAAGTATATTCCCATTCATATTCACAATTTTGAGCAATCCAGGGTGATTATGAACATGAAATTATCCAGCCATGGCTTCCTGTTTCACAGAAATGTAAATAGGAGGGAAACAAAACCCAAATTCCCTTAATCATCCATCACAATGAGAAAAACCAAAGAATATATTTCTGATGTGCAGCAAAAGATAATTGAGCTTTACAAATTAGTGAAGTGGCTTTAAGAAAAGAGCTAGAGCAGTGAAAATTCCCATTTCCACCATCAGGGCAATAATTAAGAATTTCCAATCAACATAAAATGTTACGAAACTGCCTGAAAGAGGACGTGAGTCTATATCGTCCTAATGCACGGTGAGAAGGAGAGTTTGAGTGGCTAAAGACTCTCCAAGGATCACAGCTGGATAATTGCAGAAAATAGTTGAGTCTCGGGGTCAATAAACCTTTTAAAAAAATGTCAAACAGCACCTACATCACCACATGTTGTTTGGGAGGGTTTCAAGAAAAATTCTCCTAGCTCATCCAAAAACAAACTCCAGCATATATTCAGTTGTCAGACACGACTGGAACTTCAAATGGGACTGGCTTCTATGATCAGATGAAACTAAAAAATGAGCTTTTTAGCAGTAAACACTCAAAATGGGTTTGGTGAACACAGGGATAAAAAGTACCCCATGTGTACAATGAAATATACTGCTGTATTTTTGATGTTGTGGGCCTATATTTCTGCTGGAGGTCCTGGACATCTTGTTTAGACACATGGCATCATGGATTCTATCAAATACCAGCAGATAAAAAATCAATAAGTGACTGACTCTGTTAGAAATCTTATAATGGGCCATGTTTGGATCTTCCAACCGTACAATAATCCAAACATAAACCTCAAAAACAACACAAAAATGGGTCACTGAGCACAAAACCAAGCTTCTGCTGTGGCCATTCCAGTCCTCCTACCTGAACTCTATAGAAAATGAGTGGGGTGAACTGAAGAGAAGAAGCACCATCATGGAGCTGGGAATCTAAAGGGTCTGGATTGATTCTGGATGAAGGAATGGTCTCTGATCTCTTGTCAGGTGTTCTCTAACCTCATCAGGCATTATAGGAGAACATTTAGAGCTGTTAAACTGGCAAATGGAGGTTTCAAAAAGTATTGAATAAAAGGGTGCCGTTAATTGTGGCCAATGTGTATTAGAGAAAAACATTTATTTCATAATGATATTTCCCCCATTTTAAATTCTTATTATCCAATGAAAGGTTAGATTTTTGTGAATTTTTTAAATAAAAGATCAAAAGGATTAACAATGCAGATTAATTTTCACAGCCTTCTATGATCATATTTACCAAGGGTGCCGAAATTTTTGGCCATGACTGTATATGAATAAAAGTCTAAATTAAATCTAAACTAAATTTACAGCTATTGTGTATCTTCAGAAGACTTGCTCGATCCATATGGATTACATTGCTTTATAAACTTTTTGAAGCATCAGATTTTTGGTTTTATTTTTGGGTGAACTAACCCTTTATAAATAAATAAATAGATTACATAATATTTTAATATTTTACATAATGACATAATATTTAAATTTTTTTGATAAGTGTGCTAAATTTCGACTTCTATTTTTGTCACAGAGCTGTCATGTAACTTTAGAATTAAAAAGTGCTATGAAACTTAAGAAGAAAACGATTTATGTGGACTACTTCTGTGACACTTTTATGGTGTTTTGTGTCCTTTTTAAAGCTTGAAAGCTCTAGTCCCCATTATTTGTGACTGCATTGAATTGCATCTAGAGTAAATGCACGTTTTGATGAGGCAAAACTAATCTTTTATATGTTATACTAAGTGAACAGAAAGTCTTCTCACTCATGTTTTCAGTGATTGGTGCTGTAGGAGAGACTCTTTACTGAATTCTGATGGTTGGTATATTGGCCTTTTTGTAGAGATGATTATTGTGCCCTCTTGATCTTCCCAGATCTCTGTGCTCAGGTGCTCTATTAGGTGTGAGTAATTGAGTCTTCTCTCCACAACCCCCAGCGACCAAGCTCTGGTAATCCCTCTGAAATGAGGTCCGCTCGTAACTGACTATGTGTCTATGCCACAAAAGATGAAGATAGGAAAACATATTATCTTCCTATCATACAAATGTAATCAATAGCTCATTAAAGCATCTGCATTTGGCATCTTAAACTCTTCATATGAGTCAGTGGCCATATACCACAGCAGGAAGAGAGCAGATCTCTACAGGTGGACCTGGCTGGTGTCAGAGGGGTTCAGAGGGGAGAGGAAGGACCTTGATGTGGGATTAGAGGGGATGGAGAGCAGTCCGGACTGCTGTGTAAAATAGCAACATGGCCATCGATTGAGCTCTTCAGGAAATAAGAAATATTAATCAAGAGCTCCCATGTTTATGATGAAAGGCAGAAGGGGTTTCTGGTTATGTTCTCTATGGAGGGTGAGGAAGCAGGAACGTAGATTGAGTTAAAGGGATAGTTCACCCAAATTTGCTCACCAAGATTATTTGAAATGTGATGAGAGTGTGTAAATATTGACAAAAATTGGGATAGTTCACCCAAAAATAAAAATTCTGTCATCAGTTACTCAACATTTTGCTCCAAACCCGTAAGAATCTTGTCCATCTTCAAGCATGCATGTTTGAGTTTTCCCATACCATGTTTCATATGCTCTGTTGTATGAGCATTGATATTTTATGTGAATAAAAGCTCAGTTCAAAATATAAAGTGATCATACCTCTTCAGAAGACTTGGACTAATTTAGCTTGATTGATATGGCTTTCTTATACAATTTCTTTATGAACTTTGTGAAGTGTCAAATTTTGGGTGGAATGGACTTTCAATGGAGGGACAGATATTTATCAGATATTTTCGTTTGTATTTTGAAGATGAACAAAAGCCTTAGGTTTGAGGGTGAGGATTTTTTAAAATTTAAATGTATTTATTTATTTATTTATTTTATTATTATTATTATTATTATTATTATTTTATTTATTTATTTTTTTTGGTGAAGTAACCCTTAAAAAAATAAATAAATAGATCACTTAATATTTACATTTTTAATTGATCAGATTTTGACAAATTTTAAAACAGTCATATAACTTTAGAAGAAAAAGTGCATGAGTATGAGTTAATGACAGAATTTTCATATAACTAACCCTTTAAGAGATAAAGGAGGGATAATATTTTAGATGATGTGAATATATATTCCTAAAACACAAAATATTGTACTTTGATATCTTGTATGGTTGGTTGATATCTTCACATGAAGGCAGTATAAATTGTGCTAATCTAGATCAGTGTGCATTGTTCTCTGTTAAAACACACACACTCTGACTGAAGGAAAGCAGCCTTTTATTTTACAAGTTTGTTTCCTTCCTTTTTTTTTTTTATCAAGCTAAGTTACATAACCAATGAAATGGCTCATACGTCTTTTTTTTTTTTTTTTTTTTTCCCTTTCAAAAAGCTTGTGCTTTTTTCTTCCCAAGCTTGTGTTCCTCAGATACTCTCAGTGTCAGGGGTGGCTGGCTGGCTGCTTCATTCTTCCCACTGGCAGAAAGAGGCTGTGTGGATGGGAGAGATTGTCAGCTTTGTGGCTTACCAGGTGCGAGGAGAGTTGGCACAGTCAGTGGTACCAGGAAGACAGAGCCCCGCACAGCTCACTAACTCTGCTCAACAGAGAGAGAATGTGTGAAAGAGACGGAGGGAAGTGTGTGAAACAGACAGAGAGAAAGGGAGCGCGTGTGAAAGGGAAAAAGAGGAACTGTGTTAAAGAGGCGGCAGTTCAGAGAAAACGTAATGCACAAGTGCCAGGGAGAGAGATGAAATGGTGCCATATGTAGATCAGAATAAGTCAGGTTAAAGTGCATTGGATCTAACTATAAAACAATTGGAAAAATCAGGCTTAAAAATGCAGTAAAATGTGTAAAAAAACATTTTCATTAAAGTAATTTTAAAATGTCTTTACGTTACTTTAGTGTTTTTATATACGATTTGTAGTATTTATTATTTTGAATGAGCTTTTATTTTTTAATTTTCAGTTATATATTCAGCTATATATAGCTTTTTTATTATTTCAGTTAAAGTTTTAGTTAATTTAGTATTAGAGCTTTTAATATTACAACTTATTTTATTTCAGTAAGTTGCCAAGCAGCATTTCTACATTGTCATTTTATTTTGGCTTTATTTCAATCAAAAAAATAAGTAAATAAATAAATAAATAAATATTTGTTGTACTTTACAGTAGCAACACTGTCTTTGTAATGTTAAATGTAATATTTAAAAAACGTCTTTCAAAAGTGACATTTTATCAGAACAATGGACCAATGGAAAATGGAAAAAGTTTCAAAATCTTATAGCTAAAAAAAACTTTTCTGCTGATATAATCAATGTTGAGGAAAAGTAAAACCCAACTACTTGTAGTTAGGTAAACTTTGATGTTGGCTTGAAGGTTTTACAATTGTTACACAAATAGACAAAGACTGTCAGATAGATGCTAGCTGGTTGCGTTCTAGAGAAAGCATTTCTAGGGTGTTTATACTGGAGTGTTAGTAATCTTTGCGGATTCTGGTGAGTCGGGCGTTGTGTTGATGAAGTGTATGTGAGTGGACAGAATGTCAGCACGGCTGACATGATGCTGATGAGAAACGTAAGCATGCACATCTGCATTCTCAGACTCATGCTGCTTGCATATTCTGCATTATGCCTGTCTCTAGATGACACTTTATTAGTTGTGCCTTGTATGTGCACGCTTCAAATGATCTCAGACCATGTGGTGCATTTTGGGAATGTAAAATGCGCCAGGCTTGCTTTATTTTCACTTCCCCTAACATCAAATATATATATTTTTGTATAAGTTACTGCAATAGTGATATCCTAATCAATTAGCTGTACTTATGCATAGATGTTTGCAAATATAATTATGACTTTTCTCTGTTTCCTGTACAGCCGTGTTCAACCTCATTCCGGTGGGCTTGCGAGTGGTGGCCATCCAAGGAGTTCAGACCAAACTCTATCTGGCCATGAACAGCGAGGGCTACCTGTATACATCAGTAAGTAACTGCAACTTTCTAATGTAGACATTTGTTTATGTGTACTATACTTCACTCCTTCAGTTGTTTTAAATCAAGAGGGGAAAGTCACACCAAACTTGCTGCTCTCAGACCAACACCTGAGCTCTGTCATTAACACTCACTCCACCAGCGCACCCAACTCTCATCACCTGCCAAATCATGATATCAGACACTCCAGATAAACAGACCTCCTTGTGACCCATGATCAAATGGTCACATAGCCTTTAAGATACGTTCCTGCTCCCGAACCCCTTACTGTGCTGAAAAAACTGTCACTCCCAAGAGCACGGCACAGCGTTTCAGATTTATCCATATAAACAGATGAAGCCTCCACTGTGCGCTAGTCTCACACCCTCTCTCCATATGGCATGCTGTCAGAAAATGAGTTAAGTTACAGCTGTGACAAATATCTCAAGATGTTTTCATAACCTCAGCTCTACACTCGTAGTTTAGATTATGCGCAGCCCCGCACGCTAAGTGGCGTGATTACAGGGTGGATGGCTTAGAGATGTTTGTTTACTCGCTGCGGTCGGGCCGAACTTTGCCCCCCTCACCCCCTCACAGTCGTGACCTTCCGCCTGCCTCTACCAGACGAAATGTCGGTGCTCTGGCATTCGTCTTGGTTACTATGGTGATGCAGGCAAGGCAGTATGTGGGTTGTGGAAATGTACACCAGTCCCAATCATTTTGTTCATCTTCAGCGAAAGATAGATGAGACTCTCTGCTTTCATAAGCATATGTGAAATCATCCTTAATTAGCAAAATGCATATGGAGGACTGCTTGTAATTGCGCTTAATGTTTAAAAGTACATGCAAAATACTATGAATCATCAATGCGTTCAGTTGTCAAGATGATTTGGTTGTTGACTGTTGCAGTGAGTAGTTACCATTATTGAAACATAGTTGTTGCCCACAAGATGTTTTAGTCCCATGCGGAGAGGTTTTTCTCCGCCTTTCTCTGAAATAGGAGGAAGGGTGAGTTTTCCCAGTGCATAAATTGAGTAACATGGCTTTCATTGTAAAGATGACTAATATCAAAACGCTGAAACATTTAGAAACTTGTGAAAATATGCTGAACAGGCAGCCTACATCCCAACATTGATTGACTGCGTGAAGACATGAATAATGTAGTAACCTACCTGCCAAACTTCTGCTGCAAGACAAATGTCAGAATTTCACTATGTGGTTGCCATTATTGGAGCTCGTGTTGTCTGACAGGAGAGAGTGGGCATAAACGAATACACAGTCTCAACAACACGGCACGCAATTTCTCACTCAACCTTAGTCTCGAGGCTGACAGAAATCCTCCAAATTATGAATAACATATAAGCTTTGGAGAAGGATCATTGAGGAAACTTAGCAAAACACAGGAAGCAGATGTTGCCTGAGAAAGTTGACCTGGTTCGAGATTGTAATGAATGAACTAATTGACTCCATCGACCAACTAGACAATATTAGTAAAGTTTACTATTTTCTCTAGATTTTTCATAGATGGACACAGTACCAGCAAAAAGTCAGTAATTTTTTTTTTGAAGGAAGTATTTGAAGGAAGTCTCTTGTGCTCACCAAGGATGCATTTACTTTATGGACAGTAAAAATTGTAATATTATGAAATATGGTAACACCTTAGTATAGGGACCGGTTCTCACTATTAACTAGTTGCTTATTAGCATAAGTATTATTAGCATATTGACTGCTCAGTTGAATGCATCTTTGCAAAATAAACGTATTAATTTTGTTAAAAAACAGTAGTGTATAGTGAAAATGAAAAAGTAAATAATAATAATAATAATAATAAAAAGATATGTGAACCTCACTAATTTTGTCATGTAGATTATTGGAAAATGTATTATTTGCATAATACTGTATTCAGGGCTCTAGACTGCAACCAAAATGGTTGCATTTGCGACAATGTTTTGAGAATGTTAAAATTTGACGTGGTTGCATTTGCGCGAGTGCATGGTCTGCGCTGCTCCAAAGCGTCTGCTCCGTACAGCACGCTGCAGAGCCACGGCACATTGTAGCAGGAGTCAGATTTCACTGATCACATGAAGAGAGGTGCTTTCAGTGCGAGCACTTCAGGGGTAGAGCCTGGTTTATACTCATTGCGTCAGCATCGCGCTGCAAAAATTACGCGAATATCGAGTAAATGATGGCAGAGGGAGGATTCGGTTTTCAAGCTAAAGTAAAGTAAAAGACCAGTTCTTAAACCAGAGAAGTTGAACATGCTGGTATTCTTGTGGGAAAAACATGTAAGCACTGTCACTGACAGAAAGTTAAGATTCACTTTTCTTTTTGTTTTCATTTTGTAAAGCTTGTTATCTTTGCTATTTACCTCATGTTACGCTATGGAGGATTTCTTTAATTTTTTTTTTTTTTTTTTTTTTGATTCCTCAGTGTTTGCTAAACATTCTGTAATTTATTAGTCGGTATATAATACAGCATATGGTGTAGGCCTATGCCATGCCTCATCTTATTCGTTTTTTGTAAACGTTTTTAAAAGGTATGTAAGATAGTTTGTCATTATACCCTACTGTTTTCTTCTTGTTGTGCTTTTTAATTAAGAATAACAATGAATCTATCTTTTGTTTTAGTCTTTAAAAGTGAAAGGTGTATAGATATGAACAAAACAGACAATTATCTTTTCTTGTAAAACGTGACATCAAGATTGCGAAGATCGCGAATTTCCCGTTCACAACATGTAAATCACAATTAAGAACGGGTTGAATGTTGAACACTTTCGTTACCATATTACTATAAACTATGATAAAAGTTCATCATCATGCATTGATTAATCCCATGTTGTAGCAAAAAAATAAATAAAAATTGTGACCAAATTAGGGCTGCACGATATTGGAAAAAACTCACATTGCGATATTTTGTTTTTCTGCGATATATATTGCGATATGAAAAAAAAAAAAAAAAATCACCAAATGACTTGAATAGCTCTATTTGGAGAGAAAAAAAATATTGATTTTGTAGGTGAGTAAATCAGCATAGGAAATAAACAATTTACAAGCATAGATAAATATAATAGAACAAAGATACAAATGAAATAAACAGTGCTTTGTATTTTTAAGGCAAGTCCAACAGTATTCAGGTGCAGAAATTGAATAATAAAATGTAAAATAACACTGCATAACACAGTCTTCATTGTATAAATTAAATCTAATAAATCTGTGTTAAAGCTACAAAAGTGATTTTTCTCTGTTTTGTTGTTTGATTATGACACAGAAAGCAACAGAGACATTAAACTGCTGTTATTGTTATCCTCTTTCTTTCTCAATTGTTTACCTAAGACATAAGCAACTGTTTTTTTTTTTTTACAAGGATACTTGGAGACATGCATTTTGACACGGTTTCGCGCATATGTGTCGTATTACACTGGATGCGGCACGACACGACGAATCCCCGCCAGTAAACTGATATGCCTCGCTCTATTTATCACATACTGACACAAAGTTGACATTATTGGCAACGGTCGCTTTGTCGCATCCAGTGTAGAAAGACTTTGGGGCCGTTCACATGGTGCATCTGCAAACGCGTGGAAAACTCCCGCCGCGCCACTTCCTCCTCCTTTCCAAAGCGCTCGGGAGCTGGCGCTTTCCTGGCGCCTGCCGTTGCTAAACATCCGTGATGTGCTCTCCTCGACGACGCGGAAGTTTCAACAAAGGATAAATGGATTTCCAGCACTGAAAATCGCTTGCAGTAGCTCTGCTACTAAATTTATTTAAAAATGGGTATCTCTGTACAGCTGTTGCGTCCGGAGTAGACACGGTGTCTGTGTGTGAGCAAAGAAAACGATCAGTATAAATATAATGATCAGGCCTGCTAAACATCGCACATCCTGCGATGTGACTATCGCGGATGCGCACATCGCGATATCGATGCTGAAACGATATATCGTGCAGCCCTAGACCAAATTATGTGCTTATGCGACCAACTGAGAAAGTTAGGCGCGAAAGAGCGACCAGTGGGAAGAATGAGTCTAGAGCCCTGATATTTTTTGGATATGTCAAATTAAAAATAATTTACATTTTACAATAAAAATATCTTTTTTCTGAAAAGAACAAAAACCTTTTCTCAGAAAAGATTTTTTTGTCCCACTGCATCCATCTGCTTGTTTTTAAATGTGTTATGTAAATACCCCCTTAAGAAACACGTCAGGTGAATCTCAAACCATTTAATTTTGCAGATCTTTCTTGAAAGCAATTAGTTGACTAGTCATTCAAACAACACACTAACTAGTTAATTTTGAAAATCAATATTTTTGCACATACCTAGTCCAGGAGCAGTGTTTTTCCAGCAGCTCGCTCATCCATGCTGCAAACCTGTTGCCATCAAATCTGTCCTGCATAATGCTGTTTTCAGGATGCTTTGGGCTGAACTCGCTCACAGCAGGCGGGAGAAAGACAAACAAGGCAGCAGACAAGAGATTCTCAAATGAAGTCTGACAAAAGCATGTAATCTGATCTTAACATTAGGTGTGATACAGCTGTAGCATATCCAGCAGGAGCCTTTGGGGATGATAGAGAAGCAACGGGATCTAAACACACACTCACACACACACACACACACACACACACATACAGCTGCTGCACATCCTGACCTCAAGCACACTGTAACTCACGGCGGTTCTCTGTTCCCACTCAGTGACTTTAATGATGTGTGCTTCAGCATCTGTAATGAAAACCGGAGTGCTCATTAAATTAAAGCTCTGTTCTCAACAACAGTAACGTTGTGTCACCGTGTGGCATCCTGGTCGACGGCAGAAGGACGGAGGCTATATTTAACGTTTCTCTGAGTGACAGCACAGCAAGGTTCTGTAGGTGTTAATATTTTATTCCAACTGTAACCATTAGCCTGGAGAGTGTTAATACACAGGTCTTTGAACATTCATTTCCATTTGCTCCCTGTATTCATTTCCATTTTAAAAGCTTTTTCTGCAGTTGCATTCCATTGTAATTGTCCAATATCGAATATACAATTTTGTGAAATGTTCAATAATATGGACATGAGAGGCGATTTTTGGGTGAACATAAGCAGAATGTGCTGATGTTATTGAGAATTCTGTAGCTCTGTGAAGTAATCCAGCGCTTACACAGTGGTGGAGAGCTTTCAGCTGGCATAAGTGGCTGTTGATTATGGGTGAAGGATGAGTGTGTGGCATTACAGTAATCTAAACAGTATTATAATGTCTTTTAATGATTTAGTGTGCTGTAATTCTGAAGTCTCTCTGTGTTCTTGTAATGTGTGTGTTTGTGTGTGTGTGTGTGCACGCACTTCTGGGGTTTCTATCCCCCTCACTGGCTCTTTATGTCTGCTGCTATGGAGTCACACGCTGCCTGAGCCACACAGCCAGCCAATCACACACCAGTGATGTTGGGAAATCCCCAATCAATGGAGAGTAGGTACTGTAGTGAGTGACGAATGAGAGGTTTGAAGCAGCTCTTGTGCTGCTGGGAGGGTTTACATCTGTTTCTGTTTGTAGTTTTCATTGTAGATTTTAATTTCCCCTCTGTGTTTTTCGGTATTTTGTTGTTAGTTATAATACACACTACCATTCAAATGTTTGGGGTCAGTATTTTTATTTTTTTATTTTTTAGAAATTAATAATTTTGGTAACACTTTATTTTAGGGCCTCTTAACTAGTTGCTTATTAGCATGCATATTACTAGAATATTAGCCATTTACTAATTAAGCACATATTAATGCCTTATTCTACATGATCTTATTCTACATCCCTAATCCTACCCAATACCTAAAGATAACAACTACCTTACTAACTATTAATAAGCAGCAAATTAGGAATTTATTGAGGGAAAAGTCATAGTTAATAGTGAATAAGTGTTCCCTATTCTAAAGTGTTACCATAATTTTATTTAGCAAGGATACATTAAACTGATTAAAAGTGACAATAAAAGACATTTAAGATGTTGCAAAAGATTCTATTTCAAATACATGCCGTTCTAGTCATCAGAGAATCTTGAAAAAATGCATCACAGTTACCACAAAAATGTGAAGCAGCACAACTGTTTTCAACACATTACATGAGCACCAAATCAGGGGTGGGGGATGGGGCAAGACACATTACACACATAACGTGTCTTGATATTTATGGATTTGCTCTGTAATTTGCCTCATCTATTTGTGGTCAAGTCAAATCTAATTTATTCATGCAAGAGGTAAAAAAAAACTGTAAGATACATATTTTTATTTAGTTTAAGAATAAAAATCATTTTAATTTATACAAACAAAGCAATAAATGTTCAAAAACAGCATTATTTAGCCTATCTCACATCTTTTTTATTTAAAAATGACAAATGAGATTTCCATGACCATTTTGACCGATAATGCAAATTAATTATTTAAAAAATTTTTTTCTCCCATAGTTATTACATGTGAAGCTAAAATGCATTGAAAATGGCCACATTGATTGTCCAAGGCCATGCAAATATTAATAAGTGTGACCAAATTATAAATAAACCAATGGCAAATAGAATATAGTGAATGATGTTCAGTTAATTTGGTCTGCTACAAGCCAAATCAACCATAACATGTCATAAAGCAGTATCCTACAATTCAGCACTTTTACTACAACAGTCAATCAGCAGTACAGAATTAAGTCATGCTGACTCACCAGTGCAGTTCACTTTAAAGAAAAGAACTTTGCACAATAACCTTTTTTTTCTCTCTTTTGAGATCTGGCAGTCCATGAATGAATTCTTTTTCACTTGAAAGCATAGTGAGGGCGTTTAACCTCAGCTGACCCATTGCATGTTGTTGTAAAGTTTTAATTCTTTCCAAAGATATATGGAGTTCTCTAACCAGGTTTACATGCTCAAGAATATTACAACTCAAATCTGAATTTTTATTCTGTCAGTGAGCACTCAGACATCCCTAGAAACCGCATAGCAACATGCTAAAAAAAAAAACAATTGTGTGCTTTTGCAATCTGTGTGTTTGTGATCAGAAGGTAGAAAAGAATATAGAAAGAGAATGCATGCATGAGTGAGTCTGTATGTCTGAGTGCAAATGTATTCATCCATCAGCGTGACAGTGAGTGGGAGAGAGGAAATCAGTTAAACATATGTTCTGTTCTCTGCATAATTTCTCTTTATATTTAATAAACCAAACCACATGATTCAATGCTAAGCTGTGTTTAATGGTAAAACCTGCTGTTTGATCACTGAACACATCAAAAATGAAAACAACCATGCAAATATAAATGGTTTAATCACAACATATTACAAATAAACAGTTGATCAGATGACAGTCAGTGCACACTGGCGACGTGCGGGCTGTCCTGTGAGCTGCTCTGCAGGCGCATTTGCAGTCGAAAATCAGTTTAGTGTTGGGTCATTAAGAGCGGGCAGAGACAGGCACATCAATATTAGAGGTCCACAGTGTACAGAGAGAGCACAGACACCATAGCCTGCTGTAGTGGCCATAAGCGAGGGGACCTTATAGAACACTTTCTACAAATACAGTACACGTCGATGTCCCATGCTTTTTTTTAAAGCAGTTAAAACAAATCCTGTATCTTTTGTTTTGAGAACTATTAAATATGTTTGATTAAACTGTTTTATGATATCCTGTTATTATTTAGACATTACCAAATTGCAAATACCATAGAGAATGATTAGAAAACAAATTTCCTCATTATTGTTAATTTGTCACTAGTACCCTATATATTTCATCAATGTCCCATCAACTCGTGTTTGAGTCTTGGTGACTTGATAGACTGACTAAAGAATTGAAATATATTGCAGTGGATTTTAAAATGTATTATTGTGAAATATTTTATGCTCCTCTAAAACGACTTTACTACTGATGTCAATTGTAGGCTTCCCAGGCTATTGGGAATAGCTTTTGGGAATGGCTTTTTTGGCACAGTCCAGTCAAATGCTGATTAAATAAAATCAAGTCCTGTCCTTTCTTATTCAATATCCTGTTTCACTTTGAAATATGTCACATTACAGAAGTAAAGTAGGTTTTGAACAGCAGTTCACATTGACTTGACAAGAAGCTGAAAAAGGGAAACCGTAGTCCTGTGGTATTCTTCTCAGTAAAGTTAGTGCCATCAGCAGTGCGACTCTCTTGTTTGAGGCATCTTGAGCTTCAATGATAATTCAATTATTCAGATGGGTGGTTGAGGCAGAGGGAAGAATGAGGTACAGGTGGAGAGACCTGGTTACCAGGCATTCATACTGCACCGAGCAGGAAGGAACAGCCTCTGACTGGAATAGATTCTGTCAGCTTCCACATTTACTTCTTTTCCATAAATGGGATTGGAGTTGGAAGAGGGAGAGTGGGTAAAGTAGTGAGACAGATTGAGAGAGGGAATGGGGGGGAGGTAGGTATACTGAACAGAAGCTGAAAAAGGAAGAATCTTAGAGAAAAATGGAGAAGATGGTAGGAGAGGCGAAAATAAATAAGGTTAGTTTTTGAAAAACATATTGAAAGACAGAGGGAGCATCTGATGGAGGATGGATCAAGAGAGAGAAAAACAATAAGGGAAAAATAGGATGGAAAAGAAAATATCAGATGGAGGGAGAGAGCTGAGCAGATGGCAGAAGATAGAGCACTTAGACATATATGAAGACCAAGTAGAAACACTATCTGTTTCTAGCACGCACACAAACAACACCTCATGCTTTTCCGTCTGGGAGGGGGAAGCCCTTTGGGAGAAGGGAGGGAGGGGCAATGCGGGATTTCCCCTGTCAGAGGAAAAGATATTAGATACGAATCAGTGAGCTGGCAACAGCATGACTGCAGCTCCTAATATAATTACACTTGGAGATAGAATCAGCTCGAACACAAAGCACTACAACACCTCAATATCTGCTCTCTTTTACTCAGCTATTAGGAGGGTAGGTTAGTCATGTGGTTAGGGACAGTACAGAGAAACAGCCGGAGCCCAGGTCAAGTCACTCGCCAAAATTAATACTTGTCAATGTCTAATGCAAAAAAAATTGTCTTTGAAAAGTGTGTATTTGATACTTAAGTTAATGGATTGTTGGTCAGTTTATTATGAACTACAACGTAAATACATAATTTAAACTAAATTTAAATTAAATTAATAATTCACCAAAATGAATTTATTACCAAAACACTGAAATCAAAGATTTCATTCGGCTTCACTGAAAACTGAAATGGAAAAAGTTTTGGTAATTCAATTACATGCGGAAATGCAGACATAATTGTGGAATCCATTCACAAAATCAGAATTTACAGTATAACACGGAATGTCATGGAATTTGTCAAATTTTGGATGGGTATATCAAAAGTACCCATCACATCGACTTGCAAAATACCATTTAAATATGAATCCTGTATGTCTCTGTGTGAATGAATGGTGCAGATGCACAGTTTCATTTACTACACACATACTGAAGTGCGCGTGATGCTCGCGGTGTTTTCAGCCTCTGCCGCCTCAATATATGAGTACATGAACGCATGAACATAATCTCTAGAACTGTTCTGAGAGTCACTTTTCTTTTGAGTAAAACTATCGTCATATATACAAACAGAAACCTAAAGGTCTTCACAATAACTCGTCAAAATAAAAGTTTAGTTTAACTTGATGAAACGGTGACAGAAATATTACTTAATGTAATGATACTGCTGCTACTAAAAATAAAATTATTATTAAAACATTGTTTTTAAAGGAATATTTACCATAAAATATTTACAAGAAATTATTTTGCAGAAAAATGTAAATAATGCAGTATTTCAGTAAAATAAAAAAAAATAATAATAATTTATAAAAATTATTTTATAAAATCAATTAATTAGAGATGCTTTTGATTATTAATAGTTAATTAAACCATTAAAATGGAATCCAGAAAATTTATGGAGAACAGAATTTGGTATAAAAAAAGATTTTGACAAAAAATAAAACTATATTTCATAGGGCCTTCAAAATTTATTTTTTGTTAAACTTTCAATAAATTGCTATTTAATATTGTAAGTTTCTGATTTCATTTAATTAGACATAATTTTTAATGAATAAAATTTTACTTAACCATTAAAACAGTCTAGAAAAACTAAAATGGGAAAAAAACAGGATCCAGATAAATTAAAAAACAGGATCCAGATAAATTAAAATGTAAAAAACAGAATTTGGAAAGAAATAAAACTGATTTCATAGGGCCCTAGTAGAGTTCTTCAGACAATGAGCCACCTCTTATTTTGGCCCTCCAAAACTATTTCGGCTGAAAATTGCATTTATTTATTTTGCCATTTTGGTTGAATATTTTCAGTTGCCAAAATTTTCGGTGTATCACTAAATGAAAGTGTTTTTTCCCTTGTGGCGATAGATAGATGGAATATTCATTCTATTAAGCCACTGAAGCAACAATAAATAAACAGGGGGATACTGTAGAGCTAAATGAGAGATTAATGTATCTCGCCCCATCACAGTGCACATTATCTGACTTTTCTTTGTTTCACTCCTCATTCTCAGCACTGCTGCAAGTATACATGTGGTAATTCAATAAAACTGCCTCCTTCCTCTGTTCTCCACAAGACATCAGCGGGTTCCCAAAAATATCTGCTGTGTTTCTATGTATATAGCTGTTCTCCAGCGTTTTTAAATGATGCCACTGCTTGCTGCAATTTTCATCAGTGTTGGTGATAAAATGGCATGGACAATTAGGAAAATGTGTTTGCCGTTTCTGCACAGTGCACCTCTCATCTAACACACTCCATCTGGAAGCCGTGTTACAATATGTGGTGATGCCTCGGAGATTTAACAACAAGAACATTTGTACTGTGCATGATATTGTGGTACTTTCTTGTCTAAGCCAGTGATGTTAATAGTTCTTATGTCCATTTAGAGAAAGAGTACTGCATGTTGTTTACACCCACATCACATATGTTTGGACCTAGTATACCACAATTGCAAGCAAAATAGAGGCTTTGTCTCTGAAATCGAACTGGACCTTGGTTATTAAATCAATACTGATATGCACTTGTGGTAATGCATTGTGCCTCTTTATTGATGCTGAATGGCCTAAGTCTCAAGGTTCTGACAAACCATAGGAAATAATTGATTTATCTTAAAAAGCAGAGGAGGAAGATTATGTTGAATTTCAGCATTAATAGATGAATATGATTCAATACTCTTTAAGCCAGTTGTGTCAGTTAATTGTTCCAGGACCAGCCCTTAAAGCAATGATCACCAAATAGTGAACCACAGTCCAGATGCGAGTCTAAGATTGGCTTCACTCAGAACACAAATAATTTTCCATACATTAGCATAATTATAAACAGTGTTTTTCTTTCTCCACATGGAGAAAGTAAGAGATATTAATAACACATTAAATTAGACACTAGTTACAATAGTCTGATGCTTTTTTCCTTTTTATTGGAAATGAGAGAATATTATATATTCATTCATTTTTATAAATATTACCTTTATTTTTTATTATTTTATTTTATTTTCCTTTGGCACAGACTTTTAGTTTATGTGTTTTAAGCTGCTTTGGAGCAATTATGATATGTGCTATTCAAATACACTTACATTCAGTTGGGGTCTGCAAGTTTTTTTCTTATTATTAAAAATACTTTTTTCAGTATACTTTTTTACTTTTTTAAATATACATTAAATTGATCAAAAATGAGAGTAAAGACATTTATAATTTTACACATGATTTCTATTTCAAATAGGGCTGTCACGATTCGTTGATTTTATTTGACTATTCGATTTTTAAAATCCTCGACTTCATTTTGCTTGCGTCGACTAACCGGCAAAATACCGGAAGTGACTGTTTTCCGAGGCTGCATGATATATTAAACCCATTTAAAAATCATAATTAAGCATAATTGTGAATTCAATAACTCTACAATTTAATTAAATAATTATATGCGATGCAGTTCTAATACAGTATATGCGCTTTAATTATTAACATGCGTGTAGTTTAAGTACGTGCGTCACACAGCGGCTCCGTTCACAGTAGTTCCACAGAAATTGTTATCATTTACATCTGTGGAGCGTCTCAAACTCCATCTCTGCATGTTGTTGTGAGTTTGGGTTTATTATAACGTTCATCTGGGAACGCAACGTGCGCCATTTCATCAGATTTGTAAGGTAAATAATTTAGAAATCTACGCAAACACAGGAGAATACATTGCGGTTTAAAAAAAAGTTCAAACCCTCACTCTGAGTTTACACATTTTGATGTCCACATATTCGTTTAATTACAGTGGCTATAGCATTTCTATCCTAAAGAAATGGCCAAATTTTAAAGATTAAGTGGACATTTGAATTAAATAGATGGATCTAAATTAATTAGATCGCACAGTAATGTGTAAAAACAATCGTCAGGCCGCTGGCGCCCCTGCAGGCCTTTGTTGTAATGCGTAATCTACATTAGCTCTATTGTTTTAAAACAGTATGTATTTTAACAGTTTTGTTCAATAAAACCATATGATTTCTTGCTTTTGATTAATTGAACTAATTGTTATTGCCTCATTGCTATTATATATGTATTTTAAGTAATTTTAAAGGCTATTGTTCACTTACATCTATTTTTATTACCACAAAAAATTTATTATAATTATAGCGCCTATGAAATCCATTTTATTTCCAAATTCAGTTTTTTTCCATTTTTATTTTTCTATACTCCTGTTTTAATGGTTAAATTAAATTTTATTAATCAAAAAGCCTGTCTAATTAATTGAGTTTTACAGTTTTATATTCCATTTTAATGGTTCCATTAAATTTTAATAATCAAAAGCATATCCAGTTAATTGATTTTATTTTTTAAAAGGTATTTTTTTATTTCTTTTTTTTTTTTTTTTCCAGAAACACTGCACATATTTACATTTTTTTCCTACATTAATTCTGGTAAATAATATTTCTGGTAAATACTCCTTTAAAAAGTGTTTTTTGATTATAATTTTATTATTAGTAGACTAGAACACGTGGATATGTTGTCATTCTTACACTATAATACTGAACTTTGGTTTCAGTAATTTGGACTTATGAGATGGACACTTGCTTCTTGCACTCTATGTTGCACTTTACATTTGCTTTAAAAAAAGGATTTCATAGAAATTTGGATTTCATTTGGTTTAATAAAATATAGTTTAATAAAATATTCTTAAGTAAAATTGTTGATTTTTGTGGGAAATTAATCGTTTAGATTAATCGATAAATTAGTCGATAGATTAATCGAAATAAAAATTGTCGTTAGTGGCAGCCCTAATTTGAAATAAACACTCTTTCAAAAACTTTGTTGATCAGAGAATCCTGAAAAAAAACACAGTTTCCAAAAAAAATATTAAAAAATAAATTAAATTTTAAATAAAAAATTATTTCTGAAAGATCATGGTGACACTGAAGCCTGGAATAATGACTGCTGAAAATGTAGCTTTGCATTACAGGAATAAATTACATTTTAAATATATTAAAATAGAACATTTTAAATTGTGGTAATATTTTACAATAATATTGTTTTACATGCTTTTTGATCAAATAAATGTAGCCTTAGTGGGCATAATCTTACTGACACCAAACTTTTTCATACTGTAAATTGAATTAAATTGAGTTATTTTTAATTCTATGTAATCAGTAGTCTTGATTTATTTTGTCTTTGTAGGGTTTAAAAGGTATTTTGGCTGCCAACTTGAACATTTAAAATGAAATTTGTCAAAGCTCGCATTGCTTATTTAATTTCATAGCCATATAACATATTGACTATTTTAGAACCTTTATTTGTTCAAACATTTGCTGGGAAGGACATTTAGAGAGGCATTTAGAAGCATTATGTTTTTGTGTTTTATGGATTCAGTGGTTAGCATGCGCCATTTACAGTCATCCCCGTTTCCTCCCCTCATCCTCTCAACATTTCACTCTTTTGTTTTTGTTTATTATGATAATTATGATGAATTATTCCTGATAAGATTGGATGCAATCCAGTCATTATTGAGAGCTGCTCTACATAATGCTTTTGTGCTCCATTTGGTCGTAGCTAATTATTATGACCTTCAGCTGAGACATTAACAGAATTATTAACAGAATAGAGGCACAAAATATAGCAGTAATTTATTTGAACTGAGAGATACAGGATGTCTGCAAGGGAGCGTTTCTTCTGACTGGAAGCATGAATGAGATGAGATGCATCCTTACTTTAAGTTCTCACTGTTCTGTTGACTGAACCCAACAGTGTCCTGACTAAACCCACAGTGCTTGATAGCTGACCAAAGATACTTCTAACATCTTGATGACGTTTATCTCTGGCGAAGTATCGATCCCAGATCCGTCCCTGCGTGTCTGCTCGCAGGGTCTCACACGTAATCAAACTTTTTCATCAGGCTGACTGCAGCCCCTCAGAGTGCAAATCCTTTTAACATCCACACTTCCCAACCGCTTTCTGTTTTTGGGATGTTTACGGGATGTAGCTCAGAGCTGAGCTGACAGCCTGTCCCAGAGGAGGTGCGATGTCACGGCTGGTCTGTGACATCAGGAGTGTTCCTGTCAGCGTGTGTGGGAGCTCAGTGTCTGTGAGAGTCACCCGGAGCAGAAGGACGACTCTGTCCTGTACGTTGAACATTGGAGCGCTCCTGTTGGCACCAGCCCGGCTGGGAAACAGAGCATCCTGTGATGAGAGTGAGAGTTCAGGACTTTTATGGATACATGATGAAGAGACATTCTCAGCATTGCTGCTACAATAGCTGTATATCTATGTTTGTTACAAATTCCATTTAAGGCAGTCAGTGCACTCTGTGGCTGTCTTGGTAACACGCCTGAGCAGCTATTTGCTAAGTACATAATGTACACTTGTACACTATTGTTGAAAGGTTTGGGGTTAGTCTGATTTTTTTTTTTTTTTTTGGAAAGAAATTAATAATTTTACTCAGCAACATGTGTTAAATTGATCAAAAGGGAAAATATAGAGCTTTATAATGTAAAAAAAAAAAGATTGCTTCATTGAAATTCTGTTCCTTTTAATTTTATATTCATCAAATATAAAGTTTGATCAAACCTCAAAAAATCTTGAAAAAATGTATCAAGGTTTCCACAAAATTATGAATTTAAACAACTGTTTTCAACATTGATGATAATTAAATGTTTTTTATTCACCAAATCCACATATTAGTATGATTTCTGAAGGATCATGTGACACTGAAGTAATGGAAAATTCTGAAAATTCAGCTTTGCCATCACAGGAATAAATTACATTTTTTAAATATGTGTATATATATATGTATATATATATGTGTATATATATATATGTGTTTTTAAATATGTGTATATTAAATATGTGTATACATATTTTTAATTGCAATAAATAAAAATTGTGAATTTTTAATTCACAGTATCACCCTTGGTGATCATGAGATTTAAATATTTTTTCTTTCTCTTTTTACATCAAAAGCATCTATATAAGGCTGAAATCTCCAGAATGATGAAATCTTTTACATTTTTTCAGAATATTTTTCAAATTAATAATTTTATCATGAAGTTCCCAAATCATGCTTAAAAACAATCACAGCCAAACAGAAGATATTTCACGTTTAATAGAGTTATGTTGCACTAGATTTCAGACCAGTGAGCTTTTACTGGAGCTGTTCAGCACAATGCTGGAGACCTCAAGCAGTTTTTAAAATGTCTTGATTAACAAACTCAGATTTAGATTGAAGAGATTTTAGCATCTCATGTCTGGTTACCTTATGCTTGATTGTCGCAGATATTGAAATTGTAGCCACAATATTCATATGCAGGCACACTTATGTAATTCATGGAGGAAGCGAGATGAATAACACAATTTGCTGTTATTTAATCTGCTGTCTCCTGTATAAATCTCAAACCTGCTGTAGATTTTCTTTTTAAGTGCATCAAGCTCTCAGAGCTGAAACACTAAACACTTTCCCCTAGTGATGTTTGCAGAGCAACACAAAGATTATTTACCGTTTCTTTCTTCCCTTGGCTCTGATGAAAAACATAATTTGATTTACAGCTCTCTCTGTAATATTTCCACATCATTTGCCACACTCAAACAGTAAAGATTACAGCCACAAGACCCTGAGGTTCTGTAATCCATTTTAACAGAGCCGTTCAGTTACTCCAACAGCAGCCCAAAGGCTTGGTGTGGATATTAATCTAACCTCTTCTAATGACTTTCTGTTTGAATTTACTTCGCTCCTGTATTTAAAGAGATGGATATGGTACGAGCACATGGATTTGAAAAATCAAGCATTATAAATCCATATGAGTATAATATTATCAATATGAGTCTAAAATGCATTTTTTTACAAGGATTGTAGAAGCACTTCTTCATAGTGATGTAAGAAATATGTTACGTTTCAGCCAGTTAAGTTTTGCGTTGTTCACCATACCTGGACTAGCTGGTATATAAACAGGAAGTGTGGATCCCTGAGCAGTGGGTGTGTTGTTGTGGCTTTGCATAAGTATTGATTTATTTCGAATGCTTTATTGGGCAGTTGAATGAGTTAGACACTTCTTGAAAAGCAATTAGTTAGCCAGATAACATGCAGAATAACGTAATTTGCTGTTGCTCCATGCACTGTCTCTGATCTTTTCACCCTCTTACACCGTTTGCAATATCCTAACGAAGCACATAGTCAATACAGGATCAAGCCTAGTGGGAGGTGAGAGTTTATAATGACTCAATGAAGTGCACACGGTGTACTTGCACACATTCAATACGGCCAGATCCATAGACCGAGCTGAAGAGCGATCCATCCCCAAACTCCATTAGCATGTTTATGCAACACTACAACATAGATTGCTTTTGGAAGTGCTAATGAGAGAACGCATACAACAGACCAAGCAGGGAAGAGTTTGGATTATTAGAGGGGGGGAAAGCAGATAAAAGGGGAAATAGTGATGTGAGGAGGATGGCAGAGGGACAAAAATACATAAGTTTATTTTTTTAAAATTTAACAGTTGTTGTTTTTTATTATTATTAAGGCGAGACACTGCAGGCAAAAACTGTTTTTTATGCACCTGCCACTGGAGAATTTTTGTGTTGAGGTTTTTTTTTTTTTTTTTTATGAGAATGTTTTGTTCT
Organism: Spinibarbus caldwelli; assembly: GCA_039654775.1. Lineage (NCBI taxonomy): Eukaryota > Metazoa > Chordata > Actinopteri > Cypriniformes > Cyprinidae > Spinibarbus > Spinibarbus caldwelli. Next base: position 8,564,200 of record CM077246.1, on the reverse strand, counting down.
AGACACGTATGCAAATTAGTGCATATTTAATTAGATAACACCTTATTTGCATATTTAAACAACATTTCAGAAAAGATTTAATACAAACAAATGTTTTTAGTTCTTAATGTAATCAGTCAAATTTTGTATTATACAAATGTAAATATGCATTTTCCATTTATATTTTAAATGTAAAGTTTTTATTAATGTTTTGTGTTTTTGTAATTTTTTTATTTGCCTATATAGTTTTCATTGATTTTATCTCAATTTTAGTTTTTTTTTTTCTTGTTTTATCTCAATTGTATTTATTTTAGTACATTAAGTTAAACTAAATGAAAACAAGTGAAAGTTTTCTTTCATTCTACCTGTAATAAAATATGTTTGTATATATATATATATATATATATATATTATTTTTTTTTTATTTCAACAATTTTTTTTTGTTTTGTTTTGTTTTAGTTTTAGTTAACTATAATAACCCTGGTTTCAAACTGATTTTCCTCCTTCTCCCCTCATCTGAGACAGATAGTCCCACCCCAAAACTCATGCCAATGGTTGATTTTGTTATATGTTTTATACTTTTGCTGGGATATCAGTCTATGAAATGGCTTATAGTTGTCTCTGCATAATAACCTGAGAAATAAAATTATTTTACAGTTACTCTTTAGACACTGCTTTTGTGTATATTTGTATCACCATATTACTTCTTACTATCCACTGTGTCACGTAAAGGATTTGAAATTTCAAACCTCATCTTGCATCTTTTTTCTCCTCTCTCCTTTGCCCTTCAGGAACACTTCACACCAGAGTGCAAGTTTAAGGAGTCCGTGTTTGAGAACTACTACGTGACGTACTCCTCCATGATCTATAGACAGCAGCAGTCGGGCAGGGGCTGGTACCTAGGCCTGAACAAGGAAGGAGAGATCATGAAGGGCAACCATGTGAAAAAGAACAAGCCCGCTGCACACTTCCTCCCCAAGCCTTTGAAAGGTTAGTCACTACCTCAACACACTATGTAGTCACTCTTATTGCTATTGACGCAGTTAAGTTGCTGTATGAAATGATTTTTCAAAGCCAGTATCCAGCTCTAAAACATTTAATCGACTAAAAATGAGTGCAATCTCTATAAAAAGCTTCTCATAATCATGAATGCCTGGAAAAAGTTACTTGTTAGTTTGTGGGAACCTTGATGATTCATCTACCAGACAGGAAATAAAACACAAGGCTTCTTTTTATTGTATATTGTACCATTTTTTATTGTCAAAATGGAATTCCATTATATGTGCCCCAATGAATGCTCTAAACTACAGGCTCCGGACCTGTGAGCACACAATCTGCCCTTCCATTGTTCCTCCACCGCTGTTCTCTCCACGCGCCTGAGGAGAACACTGGTCTCAGGCTCTTTGCTGAGGTGATGAGGTGTGGATAGTGGAGTCCGTAAGGAGCGCTGCAGACGCCAGCACAATCAGACAATTTAAAGCGTCGTCTGTGGCAGAAGGCTCTGGAATGATAAAGCAGCTTTTGACAGCAAACAGCGCTGTACCCTTCCATCCAGGCCAAGGCAGCCATCTCAGAGCAGAACACAACAGAGCTTTGTGCAATTGTCAAAGTTCCTTGTGGCTTTCATCTGCCGGCTGCATACTTTCTTGTCAGCGAACACAGAGAGAGTGCGCTCTAAGCACAAATCTGAACTCTGGAAGTTTTTTGTTGTTATTTTTGTTGCTTTGGAAAAAGGATGAATGAAAACTTACATTTTAAAACATTAAGAGTCTCTACGCATAAAGATTACATTTGTTCCTGAGCATGTGCCAATTTCAAGGTAAACATTTTATTTTATTGCTTTTAGATTGACTTTTAATGCCTTGCTCATCATTTAGTAAAGACGCATAATTAGGATTTTTCTCTTAATGAAGATGAGACAGTTCTCCAAACTATGAGCTGCTTTGTTTTTATGTTAAGGAGTAACTTATCAAATGACTCATGCTGCACAAATGAGTTTTTGAACATAATGTCTGATAATGTCACGCCATTCAGCTACTTAGAGAAATCAATAACGCTTTTCATTGCTTAAGGAATTAAAACAAGGTCTTTTATTTGATTATAATTAAAAATGGAGGCTTAGCAGCTGAGAAACATTTTGTTCTCAGAGAAAATGCCTTAGCCCTTGAAAATGCATTTCCTTTTTCTAAAGAGGCTTGTAGTGTGGTGAGAGGATAATGGTGAGTGTTGGTAATGAAAGAGACAGCAGGAGTAATGCATTAGCTTGGAAGGACAGTCTGGTGCTACTGGCTCCACACTGCATTCACTGAGGAGATGCTTTACTAGAGCTGATTTCAGAGGCCAGTGCACAGCCATTGAGTGAGATTTATGATTTAAAAAGGTGAAATAGCAATGCAAATACACCTATTCAAGATACATTCTCTGAATAAAAGTCCCAAGCAAGTTGCTTCTCAAGTAAATGCTGTCTTGTTTTAAGGATGTTTACTGGGGAGCCAGAATTTTTTTTTTTCCTTTTACAGTAGCTAAGTAGTAAGAGTAAGACACACATTCAATAATTTAGACGCTTTACCTAAATTATAGTCTAGGTTAATCTTAAATTTTAAATACCATTCAGAATTTGGCATCAGTAAGATTTTTTTTTTTTTTTTTTTAATGTTTTTCCAGTGTCTAATGTTCACCAAGGCTGTTTATTTGATTTAAAAAAAAAAAATACAGTAAAACAGCAATATTATGATACATTATTACAATTGAAAAATTGTTTTCCATTTTACTTCAGTGTCACATGATCCTTCAGAAATCATGCTGATTTGCTGCTTAAGAAACAATTCTTCTTATCAATATTGAAACTTGTGCTCCTTAATATTTTTGTGGAAACTGTGATACCTTTTTCAGAATCATTTCATGTATAAACGGCATTTCTTTGAAATAGAAATATTTTTGAACATTATGAAAGTCTTTACTTTTGATTTATTTAAGTCATCCTTGCTGAAAAAAAAAGTATTATTAAAAAAATCTTACTGTCCCTTTTAAACTGTAGTAAATAAAAACATATTAATATTTCAAGCTAAGTTAAATTAATGTACATTAATGTATTACAGATGAAAATGAACTAACAGTGATCAATAAGTACATAAAGAATTAAGATTCACCTAGAATAATAATGCTGTGAAAAGTTAATTGTCAACCTTGTGCATTAACTTGTGTTAACAAATAAAATGTTATTGCAAAGTGTTATCATAATCTTTCATGCAGAAAATCGACCCTTGTGTTAGTTATGAGTTTAGTTGTTGTCGAGGAGAGTTATGCAATTTGAAGAGAGAGAGGGAATTGGAATTTTGCTTGCTGCCTTATAAAGATTCTCCAGCAGTGTTCTTCCAGAGGACCAATTAAGGAACTGTCTTCTCGCTGTGAACATGGCTTCGGCTGCCAGCTCTCGGCTCACAAAGTACTGTAGTCTGTGTCCAGAGTGCACACATGCATATAAAGCCTGTACGATCATTACCATTGCCAAAGAACAAGGCATCATACGGCTGATGTATCTGCATCCATATTCCCTGAGCTTGGGGCCTCATTCATGTTCAGTTACTTTAATTAGAAAAAATGTTTTAAACATTTAAAAGTGCTTAACACTTCAACCATGTATTGCCATATTGACGCAGTCATACTTTGAAGCACACTGGTCCAGACGATTTGATGAGCAGGTATGTGACAGCCCAGAGAAAGCTCTACAGAGTGCACTAATAATGACCTGGCCACCGGTCTCTGAGACTCCTGCGTCCCTCTGGCGAGAAGCTCGACACTCGCTTGCACAACCAATACGTCAACTATCGATTCGTAGAGCTTTCCACTTAAGTGCTGTATCGATTGCATGTTGCAGGCAGAAGAAGCTTTGTGTGAGGTTAAAGGAAGTCTTTGTGATGCTCCCTGCACTGCACATCCATCGTTAAGATGATCAGAGAGGATGAATTTTAGCACATTGGCTACCTAGTGGATTTCTGAAGTGGTGATGTGAAAGTGCTGTCTGAAGTGCTTGAGTCTGATGTTTGTGTCAGATAGCAGGAGTTGTGTTTTCTATAGAGCAAGACAGAGATATTAGCTCCCTAAAACAAATGTTTCTGTTGGAAAAGCAAGACATGGAGTGAAAGGGTGCCTCTCAGAACCTTTTCTGCTCGACTCACATTCTCTCATAATCGCTTTTCACAGGCTGTTCTGCTCTACTGTATCGCAGTGGTTTTGCCCTGTTTTTGGCAATTTAACAATTTAACAATTTTGACTTTATTTACTGTATAGAGTAATATTTTGCAACATCAATTACCAAAACTTACTCAAAATAAGTTATACATGTATACTGCTGTTCAAAAGTGGTTTTTTTTTTTTAAAGTATATTATGCTCACCAAGACTGCATTTGTTTGATCAAAACTACAGTAAAAACTTTGTGAAATATTATTACAGTGTAAAATAACTGTTTTCTAATATATTTTAAAATGTAATTTATTCCTGTGACGGTAATGCTGAATTTTTCAGCAGCCATTACTCCGGTCTTTTGTGTCACATGATCCTTCAGAAGTCAGACGTCTGAACAAATGCATCATTGCTGAATAAAACAATTTATTTCTTTAAAAAAAAAAAACTTACTGACCCCAAACTTTTGAACAGTAGTGTATATATTTGTCATATTGTAAATGCAGTGTCTCATATTTTATAATAGGTATAGAGCCCTGATTTCAGATTTTGTTGTTGTCTTTTTGTTTTTTGATAAATAAAAGGCTTAAACAATTACCAACCATTAGTTATTGATCAAATTGAAGGTTGACATTTTCTGTGCATATTTAATAATAAAATGTCTAAATTGCAAATGGGTAAATGCGCAAACACAATTTAAAAACATAGATTTTTTTTTTTTTTAATTTTTTTATTGTGAACATTCTATTTACTAAAACTGATGGAAAATGTTCAGCCTGTTCACATTCAATCAGTGGCTTTCATGAAGTAAACAAGCACATTTGCATCCCATTAGCATTTCCTCTGTGCACATCTAACATGAAATGTGGGATGCTTTTACTAACCACACGCTCTTTCATTTGTTTCCTGTTTTTCAGTGGCCATGTACAGGGAACCCTCTCTGCACGACCTGACTGAGTTCTCACGTTCTGGTAGCGGCACACCCACCAAGAGCCGGAGTGCCTCCGCTGTGCTGAACGGGGGTAAAGCTGTTAGTCAGAACGAGTCAACGTAGCCCGGTTTACCTGGCCCGGCCCGCTAACTTACGCCTTCACCAAAACCTCTGAACGCTTGTGACTTCACACAGACTTCTCTCCAAAAAGCTCTCAGCGGTTCAGGACAACATGACACATAACATAACCACTTGCAAACTAGAGTAACATTTGATTGGACTCCTTTATAATTAGCTTGTTTTTTGGTTCTGTTTAGCTTGTTTGTTTGTTTTTTTTCTCGATCACCACTATAATAGCCTTTTCCATGTGAAACAGAAATTGTAGCCTTTTTTACAGTGGGACGTTGCGTTGCAGTTGAACGTCAGTCATCAAGGTTAATTTCCTAGCATCGCAGGTCCTGATCCAAGTAATGCATTTTTTAAGAGTTCAGGGCAGTAAGTGAGGGTTTTAGCTGCATGGGTGCGGTGGAAGGAAGGCACCCCTGTCCTCCATGCTTCCTGAGTGTGAAGCGATAGAGAAGCGCCTATCCCGGTGCGTGGGGGGCTCCTGCGTTCTTGTGCACTCGCTCAGAGAGCTTTGCTCTCTAGCATGGGAATATAAAGCCTGCGTTCTGCTCACATGAAGAGCCAAGCTGAGCCTCTCTGAAGCAAGAGGCCACGGCTTGCTAATTGTTTGAATTAGCTGTGAGCTTTTCTTACTTTCTCTTCCTCTTGTTCTTCCCCAAATCAGTGTTTTTCGAGGTTTAACCGTGACTGGAGATCCAGCGCACCAAAGACAGAACTGTGAGAGTTTCCCCTCGAGTCGTCAGACCACACCGGTACATATTTACGCATGACAGGAAGCTTTTTCTGATTAGTGAGAGGTTTCAGTATTCGAGGAGATGGATGTGTGGTTCACGAGGGCTGTTCGAGGTCACCCCTTTCGTCTCTTTTGCGTCCCGTTGTCTGTTTTCTGAGTTCCTTTAGTCTGTGTGCTTGTGTTTTTGCCTTTCCCGCACATGTCGACTCTCCCGTGGTCAATGCTGGTCACCGTTGCCGGTGATTTCCGAGACATGGCGGAACTCCCACCTGGACTGCGTTTTGTGTGTAAGTAATTTATGGTGGTGACAATTTTCTATTCAAATGAGCAAACAAAAAATGATACTGTGGAACTTAAGTTGGTTGAATTTTTTAGGGTATGTCTAATTTGTAAAAGTGAAAAAAAATGGAAAGAAAAAAAAAAAATCTTGTACAGGGCATGTACAAATCAGGTTGTGTACAATAAGGACCCTTTTGTGGCCTGCAGTACAGTATATATCCTTCCCCTCGGGCAACATAACGTCATACATGCTACACGGGGGTTCTTCTCTCTTCTGTTTCTTTCTGGGTTTCTTTCTTGTTTTAGATGAACATACAGTATCTGTTGCATGGGAGACTGCAGGGAGGTGAGAAATAGAGCTGCATGATGTAGGCTATGTGTATTAACTCCTCCCTGCATCATATGTTCCAAACTACCAGGATAAAACTGACAAACAACATGTATGTACTGACTGGCTCTCTGCCACGTACCTTCAAGTTGTTTCTTATTTGTTGTGTACATACAATGCACTGAATAAAATGTTTATATTAAGATATACTTTTAAAATGTGTCTTTGTGCTTTATTTGTTGACTTCGATCGCTGTAATTGTATTATCTTTCTACAGACTGTTCACCGGGCAACTGCTCTCGTCTTTCTCCTTGCCAATTCGGTTTGTTCTAATGGCCTCTTACATCTTATTTTAATCTACTTACTTCTGGAATTGGGATATTAAATAGTCATATTGTGCCAACAAAATCAAATACTGAAGCGAAAGAGGGATCAGATTGATACCACTGTGGGAATCAAAAAAACTGTTACACTTTATTGCTGTTGTTGGAGCACTTTTGTGTTGTTTCCAACTTGAACAAAAATAAAACGGCACTTAACAGAGGACTGTGTTGTAAGAAAGTGACAAATAGCACTGCACTGGGGAACGGATGTTGTTTTTGATGGTTTCCTGGCTGGTGCTGGCATGTATTTGAGCCAGTGATATAGCCAACTATATCCACTTCCTCTGGACTGAGATGAATTACCCCTCCAAAAATCTGCTCTTTAATTGCCTGCAGAGTCAAGACTACTACATGGCTTCTACTTTGTGAAGCAGTTCCATGTAATGAATCAATATGGTGGTAGACAGCTTTGTGACGACTGAGTTCCCTAGAATAATATAGTGTTTATATTAGAAAATCTTATTATAGAGCAGTAGATCCATACAGTTCATAATATGGGAATTGATACTCTTGATCCTTTATGATATTGTGAGATGAATATTATAATGTCAATTTTGGATAATGTTGTTTAAACTTTTGAGGTTGGTAAGGTTTTTTTTAATGATTATGAAAGGAGTCTCTTAGGCTCACCAAGGCTGTATTTATTTGATCAAAAATAAAGTAAAAACAGTAATATTGCTAAATATTATTACAATTTAAATTAACATTTTTTTCTGAATATATTTTTCAAATGCAATTTATTCCTGTGATGCAAAGCTGAATTTTCAGCATCATTACTCCAGTCTTCAGTGTCACATGATCCTTCAGAAATCATATTAATATGCTGATTTGCTGCTCAAGAAACATTTATTATTAACAGTGTATAACAGTTAACAGTTCTGCTGCTTAATATTTTTGTGGAAACCATTTATTTATTTATTTTTATTTATTTATTTTTGAAAAAGAATCTTTGCTCTTTGAAGAAGTTCCAAAAGTACATTTACTGGAAAAAGAAATCTTTAATAACACCAAACATTTGAATGGTATATAAATTGTATAAAATGGTGCTCACACTCATTTTATTAGCTTGATTAGTTTTGCCATCATCTAAGGCTCATCTTTAAATATACTAGTAATTTAATAACAATGCAAATATAATCTTTGGCAATTGAATCAAATGTTGTTATACTGTACATTATAATGTGGTAAAAATTCACTTATAAAATTTAAAACAATAGATTTTTGTTTTATTTTTAATTTCCACAAATTAGTATAGCCTTAAAATTGTATATAATTTTAATATTAGTAAATCCCTGTAAATAAAATGTATATAACTTTTGATGAATATATATGTGTGATGTCTATATATGTGAGTGTAAGAGGGATTATGAGGATCACTAACAATGGCAGAAATAGTAAGAATGTCTTTGGTTACAGTGCAGTATGTATAGTTGTGCTCAAAATTGTTCATACCCATGGTAAATATGATCAAAGAAGGCTGTGAAAATAAACCTGTATCATTAATCCTTTTGATCTTTTATTTAAAAAATTTACAAAAATGTAGCCTTTCATTGAAGAATAAGAATTTAAAATGGGAGAAAAATCTCATTATGAAATAAATGTTTTTTCTCTAATACACATTGGCCACAATTAATCATACCCTTTTATTCTATACTTTTTGCAACCTCCTTTTTCCAAGATATCAGCTCTGAGTCTTCACCTATAATTCTTGATAAGTTTGGAGAACATCTGACGAGATCAGAGACCATTCCTTCATCCAGAATCACTCCAGACCCTTTAGAGTCCCAGCTCCATGTTGGTGCTTCTCCTCTTCAGTTCACCCCACTCATTTTCTACAGGGTTCAGGTCAGAGAACTGGGACGGCCATAGCAGAAGCTTGGTTTTGTTCTCAGTGACCCATTTTTGTTTTGATTTTGATGTTTGTTTGTGGATCATTGTCCTGTTGGAGGATCCAACCACAGCCTGTAGTAAAACTTTATAAAAGAGTGTACAGACACAGATTCGATAGATTGCTCTGCAGAGATTTCTCGGCCTTATTGTCTAATGATAATAAAGTCTCTCTTCTGGCATCAAAACCCCAAGATCTTGAGAATGATTCCTCACAGCACCGGCAAAAGCCATCACACTGTTTTCTGCAATTCTTCAGCTGTGATCATTGGAGGGCCTTTGGGCACTCAAACTATCCTCCTCACCTTGCTTTAAGACAAAATATACTCACGTCCTCTTCCAGGCAGATTTGTAACATTTTCTGTTGATTGGAATTTTTTAATTATTACCCTGATGGTGGAAATGGGAATTTTTAATGCTTTAGCTCTTTTCTTACAGCCACTTTCTAATTTGTGAAAATTAACAATCTTTTGCTGCAAAACAGATATACATTCTTTGATTTTACTCATGATCAATGATTAAGGGAATTTGGCCTTTGTTTCCCCTCATATTTATATTCCTGTGAAACAGGAAGCCATGGCTGGATAATTTCATGTTCCTAGTCACCCTGGTGTGATAAAAAATGCAAATATGAATGGGAATATACTTCAGAGATATTTCAATCATAAGAATTTTTTAGGGGTACCAATAATTGTGGCCATTGTGTACTTGAGAAAAATATTCATTTCATAATGTGATCTTCCCCCACTTTTACTTTTTTATTTATTTATTTATTTTTTGCCTAAATTAAAGGTTAGATTTTAATTTTTGAATGAAAGATCAAATGGATAAACAATGCAGTTATTTTCACAGCCTTTTTTTATCATATTTACCAAGGGTATGAATAATTTTGAGCACAACTGTATATACAGCAATCAAGTGGTCTGTGTGTTAGCTCTGTAAGCAGAAATGAACTAATGAGAAGTCTGTTCCACAGCAGCAGGTACGACACATTTCATCTCTTATGCTGCTGCTCTATGCAGTCCCGTTATTTCCTCTCTGTGGCCCTTTCTTCTTGTTCATTAGCCAGCACACTCTAATTCATTAACACAGACAGTTCTGTAGCACTGCAGGCTGAAGCCAACTGGACAGACAGTAGCTCACAGAGCATCCAGCATAATGAAGACAAACCCTCAGGGGACCCGAGTAACTCACTATAGAGACCTCACACACCAAACATAACTTACAGACATTTGCAAATCTTATGAACAAAAAGTGAAAGCAGTAAATTCTCAATGTAAATGTGCTTTTTAGAATGTAAAAGGTTTACGTATTTATTAAATATTTATAGATATCTTTTTATATATGTATTTTAAGAAATGCACCAATATTTTCATATTATGGCCAAAAATACTATTTAAAAATACTCAAAACACTAAAAACAAAAATCAATCATAAATGTTACAAGTGAATTTATGCATCACAATACTAATGTACAGTATCATGTACAAAAATGTATTTTTATTTTGAGATTTTCTGTTAAATTAGTTATTTAAAAGATTAACTTCAAGCATTAGATGATGTTAGATTAAAAAAAAACAACAAAAAAAAAACATCATAGCTGATATCGGGTAAGACAAGGTATGATGCCCCCTGAAGAAAGATTATCATGTTTCTTTTTTTTTTTTCTTTTGAACATAGACAGCACAAAAAATCTCACCTCAACTCATTTTGTTCACCTCAAATTCATTTGTTCAATTCTTAATGGGGGATTTGTGGAAACTTCAGTGTTTTTAGATTTGTGGAGTAAAAAGTATAGTTCTATAGTAAAAAGACTATGCTATCATGATGAATATTCAATGAAAATATGTGCATCTTTGAATAATTTTGTACTGTAACAATTAAATTAGCAAATGTATTAATTTCCCTTGGCTGATGCCTCTGTGCATATGCTAAACTTAAATATGCTACAATTTTAAAGTAAATGCACATTGTTCTTAAGGCTGGCATCTTTCCTCATCTAACCGTACACAGCATACATACTGACACTTTAAATACTTATTTGATATGGTACAAATATATAATGACTCTCTGTTTAACGTATTTCAGTCAGTTACTAGCTTTCCAAAGTTTCAGCACCACGGACAGCAATTGGAATAAGAATAACATCTATAGCTTTCTTTATGTGCCGTTTCTCTTAGATTAATCTCTTTGTTAAGCTTCTGTATGTATCATCTGCCTGTGTGGAGAACGATTCCTGCTCCATTCGAATGATATCAAGCCATCATCCCACTTACATTTTTACATCATTCGCCAATTACATTTCACTATATCATCTTTTATCATAAAATGTCAACTTTCTGACTCACACTAATACTGATCCTAGCAATGAAGTATATCTGTCTGCTGGACCGGGCTAAAAGTCAAATGAACGTGAACTATGTCAAGGTAAAATATAATATGACATTATCAGACATTCTGCATAATAACCTGTTATGTTGAAGCCCAAAGCACACTTCTCTAGTCATGCCTTACCTAAAGGTCTTTGTATGTGACTTCGTGTGTGTGGTTTGATAATTGCAATGACCTCTGGAGAAAGTGGTTTGATCTCTGTGAGAGTGCTGGAGCAAATGAGCCTGATTGGGGACGTCTGAAGCGCATGTGTGAGGGAGACGTTATGCAAGAGCTGTTTATGTGCTCAGATAATAGCTCTATAGGCTCAGAGGAACACACACATATGTACAGTGCTGAGTTCGCTGAAGGACATGAAGGCATAGAAGAAGCTCTTGATGTGATGACATAATTCTCTGCATCTTTCAAATGCTGTATCACATATCGAACACTAGACTGTCTATGTGTATGTTTAATTTATAGATATAATCCAGGGCAGAAAGCACAATCCTCTTTGAATGCATTAATCATCTGCACTCTGACTCCTGTGTTTTGCCCTGAGAAAGGTGTGTGATGTAATTCTAGAATGAAATAAATGAGCTGCATATTACAGTTGAATTTGCAGTTATATAACACCTTCATGCTTGCTGATTTGTAATATCCCTATGTTTTATCTGTATGTCTGATTTATCATTTCTTTATCATTTTATTATTTCTTTCCATCATGATTCTACCCGTCCTTTTTTCCTCCGCCTCGCCTATCTCTTCCCTGTTTGTGAGCAGGTGCAGGAGGGAATCCCGGACTGCGTGTGCTGCTGCAGTGGGAGGGATGTGATTACATAAGAGAAGCAGACAGGCCTCTCCTCTCTGCCCTCTCTCCGCCGGTCATACACTATTCATGAGGCTCTCTGCATCAAAACTGCATTCCTATTCCTGACACTTCCAGGGTACTGCCAGGAAAACAGCCACACTGACCATGTAGAATTTACATACCTCGTCTCTCGCTCCCCAAGATACTTTTTCCCTCGTTCTTCAGCTGCTTTAACCCACACTCTTAAAAATAAAGATTATTTATTGGCATTTTTGGTTCCATGAATAACCTTTAACGTCTATGGAATATTTCCATTTCTTTATAGTGGAAAATGGTTCTATAGATTATTAAAAAGTTCTAGGAAAAAATCCAGAGGATTTTCTTTTTCATGAAAATGCTAATGTTATCACATTGGACTAAAACTTGACTTTGCTCACACAGCATAAAATAACTTCATAATTTTTTAATAATTATCATTTTTGTTCTTTTTTGGGATTCATTATACTTGTGGTGTTCCCAGTGCCTACAAATAATGCTAATTAATTTGTCATTATGCTATTGTCATAAGGCTGGTCATTTTTTTTACCATGAGATTTTCAGCACAGTACAAGAACTGTTCACTGAAAGGTTCTTTGGGGAGCCCAGATGGATCTTAAATGGAGAGAAAAAATGCTTTTGGGACCTTTATTTTTAAGAGTGACTGCATCTCCACCAAGTTCATCAATTAGTTTGCTAATAAATATTGTTTAATTGATTAGGTAATGAGCTCATAGATGAGGGGATGTGTGAGTTTTCCAATAAGTTTCCTGATGAAACATTCACTATAGGTAGATCAATAAGTCCAGTAATGAGTCCAGCGATCCCTCTGGCTTTACTGTCAACTTTTCAAAGTGGTTCTCTGATAAACTCATTGGCATGTTAGGAAGCATCTTGGTGCTCATGGTAAATTACACATTGGATAGATTCATCTTCATCAATGAGGCTGTCCAGTTTGAAAAGTTTACTAATGCATTTTAAGGTTTTACTAATTGACTCCTTGATGGATTCACCAGTGTGTCACAGATAAAGAACTCACCAATGGGATGAACTGACTCTCTTTTACTGTCCTTTTTATTATTAGGCCTACTATAGCCTCTTTTTAAAAAGTTGTTATATTGTTAGTATATTGGCTTTTGTATGAATTGCCTGTGATATCCTTTCACTTTGGAAAGACTACATGTACTGTAAGAAACAATAATTACGTTCATTCATTAGCAAAATTCACCCATGAACTCAATCCATTATCAGCAGGATCAGTCCATTAATGACATTTGAGGTTTTTTTTTTTAATCTTGTCTAATTTGCTAATTTGCAGGCAATGAAATAATTTTTTAAACAATATGCATTTCACAGTGTTTCAACAGGTTGTCATGAGACTGCAGAGATCAATCTAAATCACTGATTAAACATTATGATTCACAGATCTGACATTTACAAAGGTAATTTACTACAGGAAAACTCTATTGAACTACATAAAGGGAGTCTGGGATAGTTTTGAACACAATGCAAAGTAAATTGTGAAATTAGACCACGACTTGGGAAAGCATTAGGTCACAACTTGGGAAAGTCGTGGCCTAATGGTTAGAGAGTCGGACTCGTAACCTAAAGGTTGCGGGTTCGAGTCTCGGGCTGGCAGGAATTGTAGGTGGGGGGAGTGAGTGTACAGTACTCTCAGTACCATGACTGAGGTGCCCTTGAGCAAGGCACCAAACCCCCAACTGCTCCCCGGGCGCCGCAGCATGTGTATGTGTGTGTTCACTGCTGTGTGTGTGCACTTTGGATGGGTTAATTGCAGAGCACAAATTCCATACTTGGCCACATGTCACGTCACTTTCACTAAACAAATGAGGTAAATTCTACATTCAGTACTACAGAGCAAGAGTTTTGACAGTGTGATTTAATCAGGACATGTGCTTTATAAAGACCTTAGCAAATGAAACATCATATCTTAACTGTCCATTTAGCCATACAAGGAGGAATCATGCTCACAGACTTCATATCCACTTCTGAGTCAATTGTTGTTCCTCTCTACAAAGAGTATGTGCATGTTTCTAGTTTAGGCATGTTTTTTTCCATTATTCTACAGTTTTCCAGGATGAACGAAAACTTGATTTGGATCTGTTTAGTCACATGTTGAGATAAAAAGGTGTCAAATGTAAAGCGATGCAGTTTATGGTTTAACTTCGAGCACATTCAAATGATGAAAGCATCTAGTGAGACAGCTAGAGGGAAAAAGAGAGATAGAAACACTTGAAGTGCTCCTGTAGCAGATAGACAATCTTGTGCTTCCAGTAGAACGAGAGTGCGAGAAGATTTTTCAGTCATTTAATGAGCAACATGACAAGATGTGAAAAAGAAGTGCTGTGAGAGTACTGGCGGTGGCGGTGTACGCAGTTTTGTAACTTCAAGAAAAATTGAACAAACACATTTCAAACACTGGTGAAGTGTGTGATTTATACTGCATTAAAGAATACAGTGAACTTCAATGATTTTTTAACAGGCTTCCCAAACTCTAATCTGCCATTGGTCAGTCAAACAGACAATCCCATTGGTTGAGCCAGATCTGCTGCCTTGAGAAGTTCTTTCTTTCTTCTTACATTATATATCATATCCTTCAGGTTTGAATTACTGTATTTTACCCTTTACTCCGGTATACCAATGTTTACCAATGTCAACCCACCACAACTGGGAATAAAAGCCTCTTTTGCTTTAAGGATACATAAACCAGGATGATTCAGAGAGCTGCTTATTGATATCTGAATGTTCCAAGTACAAATCAGCTCATCTGATTAATTATGCCTATGTGAGTAACCTCTAGATCTGAACACAAAGTGAGTGTGCAGGAGGATGGGGGTCAGGCAGGGGGTGAGCCTCTCGTTGCCATGGTGTCACTGGTCATCACTGTTTCTTCTGTCAGGAGAGAACCACATGCTGCCTCTTCCCTAGCCAGATGCAGATTCCAAGATTTCCAAGAAATGTATCTGACAACAACTCAGCTGATGTACAAACACCCTCCCATCTGGAGCATATGAATTACATCTGGCAATTAAATTATATAAATAAATATATATATATATATATATATATATATATATATATATATATATATATATAGCTTTTATTCTGCTTGTACATGCAAAGAAAAAATATGACAATAACATGAATATAAATAAATAGGTGGGCAGTGAAAGAGCAAACTAAGCCCTCAAATAACTGCTCATAAAAACAACCTCGTTTGTTTTTGTGACCTGGTCATTTTCTTGGAAAAGTACAGTCAAACATCACTGCTTTACCCAATTAAAAAGTCTCAGGAGACTTGAGTCGACTATAATGTAAAATATGTAAAATGTAAATAAGGGAAACAAAGTCAATTTAGCTCAAAGGGAATCATTTATGATTTTATAGGGAATTTGAACAGAATCACTGTTTTACAGCTGATCACTGAATCGGCCTGCGATTCACTGAACGAGCCATATGACATCAACTCTGCATGGATATTAAAATCCAAAATATAGTGAAAACTATTAATAAGCACAGTAGCAAGGTCGGCAGTTTAAGACATTAACTTGTAAGCACAAAACACAAGATACTTCTCTTTTCAATATAAATAAGACTTTATTTGATAAATCTAAGACATGTAAACTAATCTAACATATGAACACACGCATTCACACATTCATACAAGTTGCAGGAAGAGAGAAAGTGAGGAAAGGATGAGTTTAGAGAATGAAAATGTGAAATTCCAAGTTTATAGCAACATTTGCAATTGCGTAGACCTGAACAACCATCAATCACTTAATTAACCCTCGCATTGAGTTCCTCGAGGCTAAAATTTATATTAAATACACCAGCTCAGCAAAAGTCTGGAGGTTACTTGCTTGTTGCCTTTGTGTTAAGGGATTCCCTTTTGTTGTCCTCTTTGCAGAAAGGGGTTTCCCGAGGTTGCCGATTGGCTGGGTTCAGTGGTCTTTCATAGTAAAGTCTTGGGCGTTGGCTCTTGATGCGGAGTTGGTCTGGTTGAAGTTTGGGTGGGTGCAGTCAGAGCTGGAATTTGCGGCAAACTTACCTTACCGAAACTTTCACGGAAAGACAAGAAATTAAAGTACAAGACTAAAAGGATGTAACGAGACTAGGTGGTTTTTCTTCTCATTGTGGTAGCAGCTGGCATGTAGGCCCAGAGCACGCTCAAAGAGCGCTAAAAGCAGCGTCAAAACGCGGTGGTAAAAGCAAAAAGAAGAAGAAGAGATCTTGAAAAAGAAGAAGCAGCAAAAGCATGATTTGATGGTGTCCTGAGTATTTAAACTCGACTTTCAGACCGTCCTATCTGGACGTCTTGACTAATTAGAAATGATCTTAGCCTAGGGATGTTGCTCTGTTTCTTCCCCATCATAAATCCTGTATCAGTCACATGGTCCGAATTTTCCCGCTCTTGCAAAGTATAATTTTGGACATGATTTCTATAACAAGACTATGATATATTTGACAAAGAATTGATTGGAAGAAACATTTAAAGCATGATTTTTCAAACTCATACATACCAAACACGCATATGAATCCTTCAGCTATTCAATAATGATTAAATAGACATACATAATATGTGATTAAAAAATGATAGTCTAATGTGTGACATAATGTGTGACAGATTTATGACAAACATCCTGTTGTCTCGGGATCCTGGGCCTCTTTGTGGAATTTGGCTCTTTTGGTGGTTCTAACACCAATCTGATCGAATCTTAAATTGTCTGATTCGCTCTGATATCCTACACGACTTACAGCTCTGTTAATTAAGAACAAAAGATGAAGCTGTCAGGGCTCTGTAAGAATCTGGTTTCCTAATATGGGTCTCTGTAAAGCAAGACCGGTTCATACACACACAGTGATATTGCTGTTGTATGACAGAGGTGGTTTTGTAAGATGTACCAACATTAGTATTCTAAACAGGAGGGCTTCGCCATCTGTTAGAGACTACCTTTGTACATCCTTCAGGGCAGCAGTGCACAGTGTAATTATTCAGGTGTGAGTCACAACATTTTGTATGGTTTCAGTGTAACACTCTTATACAGTGTTTTTAACAATTTCTGATGCCAAGGAACCACAGAATATAATGATCTCCTTGCCAATGGCCCCCCTCCAAAAATCTAATATTTTAGCACATACAAAATTGCACTTAATTTATTGGCTTTGGCTGAGAGCATTTACATTATATATATGGCCAATTAAATGCTAAAAAAAAAAAGCTGACGGGGTATCTGAGATCACCTTTAATACAGTATATTGTATTTTCTTTCACAAAACTACACAAAATTAATAGAACAAACCAATCAAAAATAATCTTGTGGTTTCTCATCAATCTTTAAAAAAAAGGGGGAATGAAATAGTAGTATAAAACAATGGTAATGGTAAAAAATATTTTATTAATATTAATAAGTTTACATGTTTACTTTGATAGTAAGGACAGATACATTTAGAAGATTTCATGGACCCCCTAGTATAGTTTTGCGGCCCCCTGGGGATCACTAGATGCTTGTTATGTACCACTCAATGAAATGATAATAAAAAAAGTTATTCTGTTTGTCTTATTAAAATGCAAACTGTTGCTATTTAAGATAGATGGTACAGAAACCCAGAAGGGGTTCAGGGGTTTCAGTGATACACCAGAATCAGCACGTATAAAAATCACAGTCATGCACTGTGGTAAGTGTAGACAGACCCCAGTTCAAGGACACGCTCAATGCAAATCACACATAAAGGTATCAGAATATAGATTTATATTAGCTGCTCATTGCTTTCTTTATGCATGGAAAGTACAGGAAATTGTACAGGATTATACAGGAAAATATTTGTTACTAATTTATAATGATTTAAATTAATTTTATTAAATTAGTCAAACCCTCAAACTTAACATAATAAAAGTGTCAAACCATTTTAAACGCTTTTAAATGATTCCCAAGCAGTAGTATGTTTACTCCAGAGGTACTTAAAGGAATAGTTCACCTGAAAATAAAAAATTGCTGATTGACTCAAAAATTGCTAAATTGACTCAGCCTCAGGCCATCCAAGATGTAGATAAGTTTGTTTCTTCATCAGAACAGATTTGGAGAAATTTAGCATCACATCACTTGCTCACCAATGGATCCTCTGCAGTAAATTGGTGCCGTCAGAATGAGTCCAAAGACCTGAGAAACGCATCACAATAATCCATAGGTAATTCACACAATGCCAGTACATCAATTAACATCTTGTGAAGCAATGTCTATAATAAACAATTCCATTATTAAGACATTTAATAAAGACATGTAAACATTTATTAAGAAAACAGGTGTTTTCTCTATCCATAATATTGCTTTCTCCAGTAAATTTTCAGGAATTTTCATTTTAAATGAACTATTCCTTTAAGCAGGTTCAAGTGGTAATTCAAAAGATTTTGCTTTGTTAAACCAACAAAACCTATACAAATTAATGGTGTAAAACAGCTAATTGTGATTTATGTAGTGGTTTTGTCAGTTCCCTTTTTAAAGGTAAGGATCCATTTCTGCTTTCTCTCTCTTTCTCTCTCTCTATTTTAATGTGCTTTACTAGCATGACAAATAATAGCACATTTGTGACCCTGGATGACAAAACCAGTCTTAAGTGTCAGTTTTTCAAAATTGAGATTTATACATCATCATCTGAAAGCTGAATAAATAAGCTTTCCAATGATGTATGGTTTGTTAGGATAGGACAATATTTGGCCGAGATACAACTATTTGAAAATCTGTAATCTGAGGGTGCAAAAAAATCAAAGTATTGAGAAAATCGCCTTTAAACTTGTCCAAATGAAGTTCTTAGCAATGCATATTACTAATCAAAAATGAAGTTTTGATATATTTATAGTAAGAAATTTACAAAATATCTTCATGGAACATGATCTTTACTCAATATCCTAATGATTTTTGGCATAAAAGAAAAATCGATAATGTATTTTTGGCTATTGCTACAAATATACCCCAGCGACTTAAGACTGGTTTTGTGATCCAGGGTCACATTTGTATTACCAAAGCATTTGCACTATAGCTGCATACAAAGAATATAATGCAAAAACAGCGCAAAACAATGCACATAAATGATCAAAAGACAGAATATGAAGACTAATTGAAAAACGAGTGATAAAATAAAATAACAGAATAAAATATATTTAGAAATAAAGACAAAATATATGAAAATAAGTAAGAGCAACACTAGAAATGAGTATAAGAAACATGGGAGCAAGTCTCCTTATCAGCATCTCATTTTCTCCTATTTTCACACTTTCTCTGCTTCATACAATGCACAGGAGTCATTAATATGCTAATAGCTGCATTCCGTACTGCATTGAATTGAGTGTATTTAATCAAATGTGCTGTGACAGTCAACTTCCCCTGTATTTCACAGTATGTGTGTTTCATCAGCATATTGTCAGTGGATTTAGTATGTGTAGTGCACAGAAACAGTGTCTGTGTATATGTATTCATGCCACTCATGTCTCTCTGTTTTCCTCTCAATCCTGTGCTCTGTCTATAAGGCAGTGGTAAGTGTAGCCCTCTCCCCTCAGGACAGGGCATGTAAGGTGACGGCAGTGCTCCTTTACTTGATGTTGTGCGTAACCTCAGTGGTAAGGCTTCTCTTTCAGTGTTTTCTCGCTCCCTCAGGGAGCACTTCCTCTATTCATCAGCATACTGCTGCCACAACAGCTTCTCTGCCATTAGCCGTGGAGTCACAGTGAGCGTTCATTAGAGGGAGGATTTGTGTCAAGGTGAATAAGCACAATGTAGAGAATCTAAACGTTCCCCCATTTATGTTTGCACATCATTAGAGCATTTCATAAGCACAGGGATTTCAGGGGTACAGTGTAAAGAAGCTACTACTACACGCCAACATAAACTCAAAGCAATTCATAACTAAGTTTTCATGAATTTGTTTTGCACCCCAGTGATGGTTATGTTTAGGGGTGGGTGTTCATACTTACATTATATGTTTTCGAAATAAACACCTTGTAAAACTGTAAGTTTCCCTGTGAGATTGGGTTGTACCCACTCTGCTATTACTGAATAAGCTCTTATTAAAGATGTACTAGAATAAACCCACAACATTAAAGTTTTTCTTCTACCCTTTATTCTTCATGCAGTTTATCAAAGCTTTGCTAGGCATTTGTCATAGCAGTTGCACAACTAATATTCTCTTGTTTTGAAGGGAATGTACTGTCCTTAACGTAATTGCTTTAACACTTTCATAACAAGCAACTTGTGTGTCATTAACAGTTTTCTTATGCAACAGCTTTCACACACACGCTCATTTTTACTTCGTTGCCAAAAATGGTTCCCTTAAGAACCTTTAAGTGAATAGTTAACAATAAAAATAAAACAACTTAAGAATAAAAACCTTTTTTTCCATGGTGAAAAGAACATTTTAAGAATCTAAAGATTTTGAAAGTTTAATTTAGGGTGAACATATGTCCTCTTTTACCTGAATTGTATTTCTAAACTGCCGAAAGTATCCAGGTTTTGTATTTGTTTTCCTACTGATGTGCTTTCATACATTATATGTACATGTATTTGCATTGCTTTGTCCATTCTCTGTAGAATCCACGTTCTCGCATTCAATTCAATTCAAGTTTATTTGTATAGCACTTTTTACGATACAAATCGTTGCAAAGCAGCTTTACAGGAAATTAAGTTTCTACAATATATTTATATATCATCTCTTCTCTGGTGTTTGGTCATCTCAGATCATTTAAGGGTTGGATCCAGATTTATGTACGCATTATGTACAACACCTGCACACTATTGGTCAAACTACTTTTCAGTCATTATGTTCAGAAAACATGAGAACAATAGGCAAGTAAAGTCAAATCCTGGACACTTCAGACAAAAAAAAAAAAAAAAAAAAAAAAAAAAAATCCCAGCTGGTACATGTCTAGGAAAAGAGGACACCCTATGTTCCATGGATGTTAAAAGGACCAGTTCATGTCCAGAATAAAAATTTCTTGATAGTTTACTTACCCCAAGATGTTCATGTGGTGGTCATCCAAGATATTCATGTCTTTCTTTCTTCAGTTGAAAAGAAATTAAGGTTTTTGAGGAAAACATTCCAGGATTTTTCTCCATATAGTAGACTTCAATGGTGGCCAATGGGTTGAAGGTGCAAATAGCAGTTTCAGTGCAGCTTCTAAGGGCTCATGATCCCAGCTGAGGAATAAGGGTCTTAACCTAGTGAAACGATCGGCCATTTTCTAATAAAATATAACAATTTATATACTTTTTAACCATAAATGCTCATCTTGCACTAGCTTGACCTCACGCATTACATAGGCACGTTGGAAAGGTCACACGTGACGCAGTTGGAAGTACCAACCCAGTGTTTACAAAGCGAATGTGCAAAGTCAAATGCCCTTTACAAAAACAATGATGTTGGGTGAGTGAAATGGAGTTTTTCCCCTTACCCTACCTTTTTGAACCTTTTTTGAAACTTTTTGAACTTTTTGAAGTACACAGACAATGTGACTTTTCCAACGTGATTACGCAATGCGTGAAGTCACTCATGTGCATCGAAGAGCTAGTGCAAGAAAAGCATTTGTGGTTAAGTATATAGATTTGTAATTTGTTTTTAGAATGTGGTGCATGATGGCTGAGAGCTCAACGCGCTGCAAATAGCAAAAACACCTGCAAATTAAGAAAACACTTCATCAATTTGACAACACACACGCTGCAAATGCTCACAACACAAACAAATAAAGAAACACACTGCAAATACAGCACAACCAAACAAAGAAACGCTCTGCAAATTAAATTCTTTATTTGGTTGTGTTGTGAGCATTTGCACCACCTGCTGTCAAACTGATGAAGATGTTTTCTTGATTTGCTTGTGCTTTTTCTATTTGCATGTGTTTTCGGAAGTTGCAGCACTTTGAGCTCTCTCGGCCACCATAGGGGTGAGTAAAATTATCAAGAAATTTTTATTCTGGAAGTGAACTAATACTTTAAAGCTTCTTAATGGAACCGCAGATGCCAATGAATAATCACTATTTTTAAGAGAGTACATTACAGCTGAAGCCAAAGGTAGTCTTTTGCTGATCTGCTTAATGTTTTTATTTTGAATGATTGAATACTTTAGGTAGTTCCTGACATTATACGAACTTCAGTTTTCCTCTGCATAATCTACACGTTTTGCTTGTTGCTGGACTTGAATTTTTTGACAGTAATGGCTATTTATTTGCTCCATGTTATTTTGCATTAAAGCCCCTGTGTGTGCATGGCTCAGCGGTGAGATTATTTATTTATTGGGTCTTGACATCATGTTGCCTCTGTGCTGGAGGTGTATGAGTACACGCAGACTCCCTGGAGAAGGGCAGTGAACTCCTCACAGCATGAGAGAGAAAGAGAGAGAAAGTCTGATTCCCCAGTGGTCACAAACACATGCACATGCACACAGCGCTCTGTCTGTATCCTCCCACCTCTCGTCCTCAGTCACTGCTTTCTGACTGAAGATGGGCCTCCACTTAGTGTTAGTCAACACCACTAGTTTTCCCCTGTGCCTAATTCCTTAATCGGCCCCCCACCGAGGCACTCAGGACCCCCGGAGAGGGCCGAGTGTGCAGTTAACTGCACAAAGGAGGGCATATGTGTGTTACAGGGGGTCTTTGTTGCATTGTGGCATGCTCTCGGCCTCATGGTGATTACCCGCACCAGGGGTCCCGCATTGTACCGCTGCACCCGAGAATCTCACCTTTACAATCCCCCCCGCTGAGAACCAGCAGGGGGCTCGCTGCTGCTTCGCCAATCACTGTTCTTTTACAGTGAGCGCAGGCACTTATCTCAAGCACTTAAATACTAATGCATACACTAAACACTCACTTACACACACAACAGGCACATTCCTAAAGGAGACCTACAACACCATTCATTACTCTAAGAGCAGAGTACTCACAAGCACTTAAACACCATACACTTAAACAGCCACGCACCGTCAATCTCACTATCTAATCGCTTCTTGTGTACACGCTTGTCGTTCACTTGCTACCATTCAAAAGTTTGAAGAAATGTTTTATGAGCCTCTTATGCTCAAGTCTGCATTTATTTAATCAAAAATGCAGTCAAGATAGTAATAATGTGTATTATTGAAAACATACAATTTAAAATATAAAGTTTAATATATTTTAAAATGTAATTTATTCCTATGATGGCAAAGCTGAATTTTCAGCATCATTATTCCAGTCTTCAGTGTCACGTGATCCTTCAGAAATCATTCTAATATGATGATTTTGCAATTATTAATTTCAATTTTAAAAAATGTCCTGCTT
The DNA here is from genome assembly GCA_039654775.1 of Spinibarbus caldwelli. Taxonomy (NCBI): domain Eukaryota; kingdom Metazoa; phylum Chordata; class Actinopteri; order Cypriniformes; family Cyprinidae; genus Spinibarbus; species Spinibarbus caldwelli. The sequence continues at coordinate 8,540,837 of CM077246.1, read as the reverse complement.
ATATTTTTGATGAATAGAAAGTTCAAAACAGCAGCATTTATTTGAAACTGAAATCTTTTGTAACATTATTGTCTTTACTATTACTTTCCATAAATGTAAAATATAAATTTCTTACTAAAAAAATAAATTTAAACTTTTGATGTTAATGAATGTAAGACTTAGGTTTGTAACAAAACATTCTTTGCTCATATGGATCATTTTTATCATTATCATTAATATTATTAAAGTATGTTTAAATAAAACAATCAACAATATGGGTGAAAACCATACTCACTAAAACTTATTATACATGTATTATTTTATACACATATTATTATTATTATTTTTTTTTTCAAATGCATTTTATTTTATTTTTCACTGGTACCATTTGACCTCATTTCTTATCCTGTCACTGTTTTTTTATAGTGAACATTGATGCTTTTTTCAATATAGTGCTTTGAACTTTTGTACAAATAAAAGAACATTGTCTCTCTATCTTCCTCACTCACTTTCAGAGATAGAGACAGAGAGAGTTTGTCCTGTGGTGCTCTTGTCACAGCATATGAGAAGCATGAGTTCTAGCTGCAGGACCTGATGGTTTCAGTCAAACACAGGAACACATCAGCTCCCCACCAGCTCTTCACCCTCTCCACCACTGATCAAGAACCAGTCCTCAATAAACTTCTTCAATAATTCAACCCATTGTGCACACACAACAACATCGACTCAAAATCAGATGCCTTGATCCCATGCAAACATTTCAGAGCTCTCAGGGGAAGAAACCACAATGCTTCTGCCAACCCATAAACCCCCAGGAGGAGCATGCAATAAAGATAAAGTCTGAAATATCTAATGATAGATTGGGAGAAAGAAATCATCAATAATGAATGAACAAATTGGGTCTAAAGGATAGACTGCGAAAATCTATGGCTCTTCACACAGAAACAAAACACGGTTGTCAGTTTTATTTGGAGCTCAAAATATGGCTCTGTTTGTGCACAGTTTAATAAAAGAGACTGACAAGCTCATGATATAACCAAACTGACTGCCTAAAATTCACAACTGAATTTTTTAGAGCAAGTTTGGTTGATATGTGCTGCAGGAACACAACTGCAAAAGTTTATGTCACTGACATAATATGCCATAAGGCGCATGCTGCAGGATATTCTTTGCTGTCAATCACTAACGTTAAGACTGTCAATCTCTCTCAGGTTATGAAAAATGGGAGAAATAGTAGTATGAGACAAAACTCCTGTATCAAGGCAAAGTCATTAAAAAAAGAACTAGATGGAGTTTTTACATATCTGAAATGATGAAAGCAGCAGTAGCTACACAGAATAGTTTAGAATAACAATTTTAACTTTAAAAGATGCCAAATTTGTCACTACACTATACATCTATGTGGCCTGCATGAACATTGCCAATGTTTAAAAGTGTAAATAATGCATAAAATCATAGGTAGAGGGCTAGCAGCGGCCATTTCGAAGAGTCTAGAGGCAATACGAGCCCCACACGTGATTAACAGCCGGCTCTTCTGTCTCTGTCAAGCAGATGCTGTTTTTAGCACTACAGAATCCTTAATATTAATATCTGTCATCCGTTCTGATTTGCCCCTTCCATAGTAAATGAGATTCTCTAATGGGAATAATTCCACTGTCTGAACTGTTTCCGTCCTCCCTCTGTCAGCAGAAACAGATGAGGCCCTCGAGTCCATCGAATGAGGATGTGGAAGTTCAGAGGAGCGATAGTTAAGACGACAGACACACAAGAGCTGCGGGATGCAATCAACAAAAATGTGATGAATCATTCTGGCCTCAACTAAGCTTCTTTACATGTTTGGATCACTTCAGATAAATCTTTGTTACTTCGGTGTGGGCAGGTCCCAGTGCTCATAACTCATTGTCTGTTTTAGCTGCAAAGCAAAGCCACATCTAGAACAAAAGAAGAGCTATTTTTTAAATGAAGAAAAGGCTTCATCTGAGATAACAGCTTGTATATTGGTGGTCTCAAGGTAGCATGCAGCACTCCCACACAGAACGCATGTCCGCCTAGCAACCGTCTCCTCTGGCCGAGCAGCAGACTCATCCTGACCGATATTAGCCTCTAATGAAACCAGGCAACGAGCTGCAAAATCCTCCTAATGCCTAGTATATGAATAGAGTCCAAATCACGGCCCGCCAATCAGTTCATATGGTAACCTTACTTGCAGTTCACTTCTTGATTTCGCTTTAATGATCACACTAGGGAATGTATTGGAGGAATACAGGATTTACAAGTGTGAAAGGGAAAGAAATTTGGGGGGAGAGAGAAGACGTGTGAATGAGTCATGGTGCTCAAGCTGTTGAACAAATGTATTCAAATGAGGTGAACCTAAATTCTGCGCAGCTTTTGAAAAACAAGCCGACTTCATTAAACTCCTGTATAACAATGCTTACAGTGTGATAGCTGCTCTCTCCAGTGAGTTTTATTGTTCTGTACCTGTTTGAATATCTCTATCGAAACATTACAAGAGGAAGAGAGAGAGAGAGAGAGACAGAGAATGAGTCACTGGCTCGAGCTGCTGCATGTGTAAATGATAAGCAGACAATGCAGTTTGTCTTTTCATAACCACAGCAGCAGCACTATCAGAGAAACCCCTGCAGTTACTTTCCTCCTAGATTTTTGCAGGTGAAACATTACTTCCATATTTGAGTGTTTTTTTTCTCTCAACTTTAGCCAGTTTATGTCCTGAGGGTTGATTTTTGTTCAAATTAAAACATTTACACTTCCAACGGTGTTTCCTTACCTTTGACTCCAGATTTATAATCTTAAAATATGTAAAATCACAAAAACATGCTAAAATCTATTAAAATAAAGTAAGACAAGCATAAAAAAATTCCTGTCATTTCCCCCAGACCTAAAAATATAATTCCTAAATAGATGGCAAAATTTAGTGTACTAGTTTACAAAGTAGACAACAGAATAAGCTTGGGATGAAAATGAGACATTTGATGTTTGAACTAAAGAAAAACCAACATAAAAATCACGATGAACATAATATTTTATTGTACATCATGTCCGATCAAGCTGTCATTTTGTCACATTATGCAAAAAAAGAAAAAATATATTTATTTATGTGCATTTCTGATACATAAAATGTTAGCTGTGAGCCTTAGCAAAACTAAAAAAAAGTAATCAGCCATTTTATTTTAAAAAATGTTTACAGTGTAATTTCCATGGCTGTCATTTCCATCACAATCATAATGATGTGGCTGAAAAAAGCTCTAAAAATTCTAAAAAAATATTCTACTTTAACATATGTACATATTCGAACAAAGTATAAACTAGTGAAAGTGCAAAAATAAATAAATACATTAATAAAAATAAATACATAAAAACAAACAGTGTGTTTTCTACATTTTCAAGGTCCACAGGGCAAAAGTGCCCACCATTGAACAAACCCATATATAACCACCCATATTATTTCTAAACTTCTAGCTGATTATTATTTTCTCTTGTGCTAAGAACACAGATGCAGAAAAGGCCTGAATCAAAGTATAGATGCTGGTCCCTGTACTTGTTCTTCAGGACTTTGATATTGTGATTAAATCAGAATCACAACCCACTCATCTTACTGGAAGTCAAGATGCTTCAGCATCCATGTGTCTAATACAGCAGAATACCACCAATATCCCTTTAAGGCAAGTAAATATAATGCAGGCATGGAGAAAAGCCAAATAAGTATCAATAATATGAATCATGAATAAAATGTAAAAACAATGGAATCATGAATTGTATTTTTTTAAGCTCATCTCACACACACACACAGCATTTTTCAAGCTGGTCCTGCTAAAGCACATGCAAATTCAAAAGTGATCCTACAATCTCCTTCGTATGTCCTTCTCCTTCCTGTAGGGTCTTCTAAATTTGCTTACTGACACACCAGAGCACACCTGCCTCTATCTATCATTCTCTCATATCTAATTACACGAACATGAGAACAAATACAGTCCTGCAGTGCCTATTGCCAAACCGAGAGACCATTTAGAGTCCATTAAAAGAGACTGATATGACTTATCAACACCAAGTGTTTAAGTGCAACTTAATCAAAAGTGCAACTGTCCCGTTCAGTCTACTTCTCAAGTGGAGAGGAGAGATGAGGAAAAAGACATGACACTCATTTAGAACAGTCAGCAGACTCTGACAAACACAATTTTAGTACATTACTAACGAAATGATGCACCATACTATAATTTACTGATGCTACAGGCACAGGACCTGTTGTCCTGGCAGACTGATGCGCGTTTAGTCCGTCTGGCTAGCAAGGCTGAATCTGGATGGTGTCCTTAGGATATGGTGCTGTAACAAAGCCAGTCATAAATTTGCCATAAATCTGCAAGCCATTCATTAGTTAGTCCCACTTCATCTGGAAACTGAAATGCTAATTCAGTAGTAATGGGCTTATAATGGCCTGCACAAGAAATGCAATTGGTCTTCTACATTTATAGAAGAATGAGAATGTAGACCACCACAAGCACTAGTACACACACAACTCAAAGTGCTATGGGTAAGGTCAGTTTTTATTTATTTAGTTAATTATTTATTTATTTTGATGCCTAGGACCCCAGAATATGATGATCCCCTTCCTAATATATAAATTCAGATTTATATTTTCATGTATACCAACCCATATACTGTTTGACAAAAGTTCTATTATAACTCTATGAAGATTTTAGCATGGTAATGGTTATAACAGTGTTAATGTATTTGGTCTTGGCGGAATATATCTTCTATGCTGCTGCTGCTGAATTGCTGCTATTGCTGGTTATTGTTGTAGTTGTAAATTATTGCTGCTGCTACAAGCAAGTACAGGAGCTTGCTACTACCAATGCATATGGCGATACAGTGCTGTGAGTATTTAAGACATGCTGCTGCTGCACAAATAACATATAAAATAACCCACAGCAGATCTATACAGGTGGAGCTGGGGAAAGTGGAGGGTTTCAGAGGAACTCTGTAAGCATGCTGCAAAATGCTCAAGTAGATGCTAACCAGCCATTTAAATGTAAAGCAGCAAGCTCATTGGCTGCGTATGCAACATGAACCAATCAGCTTGTGCAAAGTCATTTAACGCTGTGAATATCATCAGTTATGTTAAGACCCATCAGTCTATGCAGTCTAGAGTTTCTATGGCATTACTATGTATAATATTATAATAAATAATTGTCTTTTATATATTCATTGCACTAACACAAGTCATAAAATATTACCTGGAAAATACCTACTTTTATATTTATTCTGGAGTTGTTGTTTTTTTTTTTTTTTTTTTTTACTATATGCAAATGTTTTTGCTTACTGGTTAAAAAAAGCTGTCTGTCGAGAATAATCACAATTCATCTCATGATTTTTGACCATTCATTAGAAAGAAAAAAATGACAAAGAAATCAAATTTGGTGAATCTAAATGTAAATCTAAATATATTTCATTAATATCATTAACAGTGTTTTCAATTTTTCACCCACTTGCACCCCACTGGATCCTGGTTTAAAAACCTTTATTTCATGCTTCTTCCTCCAGTTGTACAAATGCAGTGGCTTGAAGTGTTACGGAACACTTCAACCACAATCAACTTTCTCCACAAAAAAAAACATCCCTAGTTTAATATCTTAAGAGCTTTACCTCACATACTCGAGCTGTGATACACACGTTGATGACTAATAATCTTCACATTGCTGCCGGGATCCAGACAGGCTGCTTTTTCTGTGAGTGAGGCTGGTGCCATAAACCTCTAACAGCTGCCTTCTGCTCTTCACTAATGACCAGAATATTCATAATGGGGAAGACATCTGTGTCATCACTGATTTCTAGAAGCCTAATTATGATTACCGTTTTGCCCTCCTTCTCACCTGGGACACATAAGCTGCCATTTAGCTTTTTTGTGATTTCCAGAGCCTTAGCTAATCAGCAGTCCTGAAACAAGTGAACTTGTTATGGTTTTACTTTAATTTTAACTCAGAATGTTGATTCAAACATATTTCTTGTATTAGAGATTACTACAGAAAGCATCTCTGTAAGTGTAAAAACAGTACCTAACATTATTACAGTATATGATTTTCACTTGTACATAAGAAAAAATAATCCGCATTACAATAGCTCACATGACTCATTATGTTTTTGTAAAACACAAAATGCATTTTGAGTAGGGGTTGACCACATGCTGATCCATTAAACAAAGTAAAAGAAAAACTATTTGCTTATATAATGTCTCAGCTTTAATGGCTCTGAAGCGCAGGTCCTTATCATTTATTTATTTATTCCTGAATCACATCCACAGCATGCTGCAGGAACCCCACCACGTCACTGTTGACAGCGGCGCTCTGCAAGGCTGAGCAGAGGTAGGAATGGAAAGATGATGTGATGATGTTTTCAGTGACATCAGTACAAACTCAAAAATAGAGTCACGTAATTCATACATTATAGGGGAAATGCTCAGAAGTATTGACATTACTTTATGCTGACTCAAAAAGACCCCTGTTTCCTCTGGGACTTTAGCTCCATTTGTGTGAAAGCCTTTTTTTCTGTTACTGCAGTAGGTTTTTTATTGCATTACTTTCGTTTAAACATGATCTGGTTGACATGGGAGAATAAACTCTCTAATGTGCCCCTGCAGTCTGAGAGTCGTGCCAGAACTTCCTCCCTCCCCGTCATCACACACACCAAAGTGCTCTTTTGTACTGAAAATGTGTGCACTGCTCCTCTACCTACAGTATGCTATTATTTTAAATCCAAAAAACACACACATTCTTCCTCTGTTGGATGTAGAAGTTAGATTAATGAGTTCTAATGAGGCACTCTTTGTTGGGGTTTTTTTTGTTTTTTTTTCTGATAACTTTGCGACAATAAATGACTAATATAAAACTGGCATCTTAGAACAGGGGGGAAGAACAGACTGTTCCTCTTAACTGCTCATGTTTGGTTTCCACACTCTTGAGGATGTGAGCATGGCACACAATGGCTGTCTTCAGTATAGATTGCCAGACTGAAGGGACATGACTGACCTTTGTGGTTTTAATTGGAACAGGAAACTTTGGCCAATTGTCAGAGCTCTGTTTAGTAGACATGACTCTTCTTGAGAGTTAGTGGGAAAACGGCAATAAGCAAGTTAATATTCTGCTTTGTCATTTTCAGTTAAATAATTTAAGTTTCACTTTAATAATCCATTATATTGTAATATCATATATAGTAATATTTTATAATTGAATACAATCCCATGGAGTGAAATTAAACTACTGTTCAAAGTTTGAGTCAGTTTTTTTTTTTTTTTTCTTTCAGAACACATTTCAGAAAGGATGCAATAAATAAAAATTACAGCAATGGTGTTTATAAGGTTATAAAAGAATTCCATTTCAAATAAAAACAATTCTTTTGAATTTTCCACTCAAAGATTCCAGTAAAAATGTATCACAGTTTCCACAAAAATATTAAGCAGCACAGCTGTTTTCAACACTGATAATTAGAAATGTTTCTTGCGCAGCAAATCAGCATATTAAAATGATTTCTGAAGGATCATGTGATGATGAAGACTGGAATAACGGCATTTTATAAGAAGCTACATTTTATATATTAAATAGAAAACTAAAATTGTAATAATATTTCACAGTATGTACTGTATTTATGATCAAATAAATGCAGCTGTATGCAGTAACCATAAGAGATTTCTTTCAAAAATATTACAAAATTCTTAGTTACCTTCAACTTTGAACAGTATTATGAATTTTAATAGATTTCTTGATACCTTTACCTTAAATAAATGTTATTTGACCTAATTTTTTGTCAGATGCTGCTCAGTTGAATTCGAGAATCCCCCTGTTCTTCTTAGGAAATAATACTGGCAAGAAGGTCAGGATCCACTTAATGTCAAGAAGCCAGACGTTTGACTTCAGGCACAAAGTCTAGTCATTGTAGCTTATCCTGGCTAAGAATAATCTATTTAGACAGTAAAAGACCATCTGACTGACATGTAAATTGTCCAAACATGGCTTGTAGGCAGTCCATAGGCATGTCGGCAGCTGCAGAGACTCCTCCTTTCCCCAGTCAACCTGATATTGTATAAAATGCCTCAATGACTTCTCATTCCGCATGGCTTTGACATCTTTCTACTGATTTATTGCCATTTGATGCATGGCTTTCCCTATACCCTGACCTTAAACCTTCCTTTAACCCATCTCCTCTTCTGTCCCATGTGGTCCATAACAGAATACACTCTGTAGTGGGCAGGATGAAAGAGAGAGAGGGAGATCTGTCTATGAATCCTATTATTTTTAATATATCAAATTTGTGCTGCTCATTTATGATAGATGGTCTTGACAGTTGCATTACAGGGTTCCTGTCTTGTGTCTGAGTCTGAGAGAGAGAGACAGAGTGAGAGAGAGAGAGATTACATAACTGAAGTCTGCTTTATGAGAACTGAGAGAGACGTGATGTTCCAGACTGCAGATACTGAGCTCCAACATCAGAAGGACCACTAGTGAGATCTCAGTAACATCCAAACCTGGCTTTCACTGCTTGTTGTCAGATACATGTGATGTGTGTTATCAGCAGAGATCTCTTCTCAAACACAGCACATTTTCTGGGTAATACTGAGTCACTCCCACACAATTACACAGAGTTCTGATCAATTTTCATGGTCTGTATTCAAGGAAATATCCATGCTGGCTATCCACCTTATATTTCAATGCAAAAGCAAGCTATTTCCTGGGAATGTGCAAGATATCAGATTTATTAGCCGATATAAATAACTAGAACTATAACAAAGTGCAGTAAATAGTAAAAGAATTTGAACTAATAATAATAACTTATAATAATTATTGAAAATAATAGGTAACACTTTATAATAAAGTTCCATTTGTTTACTTTTGTAAAGAAGATATTTTGAAAATGGTTGGTAACCAAACAGTTGCTAGTAGCCATTGACTTCCATAGTATGGAGAAAAGTCAATGGAAATCAATGGGGACCAGAAACTGTTTGATTATCCACATTCTTCAAAACATCTTATTTTGCATTCAGTAGAAGAAATAAATTCATACAAGTATGGAACAACATAAGGATGAGTAAATGATGATTGATGATTCAATTTTTGGTTTTCAACTATCCCTTTAATGTTAGTTAACTAATTAACTAATGTTAAGTAATGAGACCTATTGTAAAGTGTGACAAATATGCAATATCAAATAGCATAATGAACTGTTTTTGTAGAGCTAAAATAACTGTACATGGCTATCGCCGGAAGCCTAGCATATTCAAGATAGCTGAGCCCACTCATACAGTAAAAATACAGTGATTTTAACAAGAAAAAATGGATGGGTATAAACCGGCTACATTTTGGATCATAAGTTTGCATTCCCATTAATCTCTAAATTCGGTATTCTTTTAAAATTCAGGCCAGAATATAATAAAAAAAATTGAAGAGAAAAATTTAAAAATAAGATCATATAGACCATATATTTTTATTCAGTTTCTCCTTGTAGTAGCTCTATAACCAATATTTAACTTTATTCCACAGTTAAAAACTGTTTTTTTTTTTTTGTGTCCTGTTTAAAAGTTTACATACCTTTAATATTGTCTTGCCTTCTCAAGCATCAGATGTTGTTTGCATCATTTTGTGATTCTGCATAAGGCCATCAACTGTCCTGAGCGGCAAAGCTGGATTTCAACAATATACATGCACTGTAAAGAATGACAAAAGAATGCAATTTTTTTGTAGAGGTATGTAAACTTACTCTATGAGCACAATTTATACACAGTATTTATATACCAATTGCATCAGTCATCATAAAGCACAGAACGCTTATGAGAACATTTCCATTAGTAAGATTCAGCATTGTACAATTACAAATCATTCCATGCACAGATTTCTCAGAATGGTTAGCTAACCAAACAGAAGTGCCATGATGGTGGAACAGCTTTCGTGATGTGGCAGCTCATGAATGCTCACTTGTCAGTTGCTAGGGTAACTCTGGTGTTGCTAGGTAGCTAACTAAACTAGCTGATATGTGACACTGGACCGCAAAACATTTAAATTTTTGAAATTGAGATTTATACATCAATAATAAATAAATAAATAAGCGTCAAAATGATAAATTTAATTATTCTGCTGTGAGAAATAGTTAGAGTACGATAGTTTTGAACACTGGCTGGTTATGTACTTGCTCAAATATGTGACCCTGGACCACAAAACCAGTCATAAGGGTCAATTTTTCAAAACTGAGATTTATACATCATCTGAAAGCCGAATAAAAAAAGCTTTCCATTGATGTATGGTTTGTTAGGATATGACAATATTTGGCCGAGATACAACTATTTGAATATCTGGAATCTGAGGGTGCAAAAAAAACTAAATATTGAGAAAATCGCCTTTAAGGTTGTCCAAATGAAGTTCTTAGCAATGCATATTACTAATCAAAATAAGTTTTGATATATTTACAGTAGGAAATGTACAAAATATCTTCATGGAAAATGATCTTTAATGTCCTAATGATTTTTGGCATAAAAGAAAAACCAAATAATTTTGACCCATACAATGTATTTTTGACTATTGCTACAAATATACCCCAGCGACTTAAGACTGGTTTTGTGCTCCAGGGTCACATATTGATTTCGGATCATTTTTAACCAAAAAAAGTTACGGACTGCAGCTTTAATATCTTAATGATTTTTGGCATAAAAGAAAAATCGATCATTTTGACCCTTACAATGTATGGTTGGCTATTGCTACAAATGCTATTTATGACTGGTTTTGTGGTCCAGGGTCACATATTTGGTTAACAGAAGAACACAGTAGGAGAAAGCCTGAGACATAGGTAACAAGCAATCTATTTGATTTCTTACAATATAATTCTGATTTCACAGCACCTCAATGAAAAAAAAAAACTTGTGTAAAAAGGGCGGATCATTACAGATCCAGCTACAATAACCATTCAGTCTGATGATGAGCTCTTCTCACACAGTTGTCTACTTCCTGTCTGTAAGTCACTGCTGTTGCAGCCTGCAGACTTGTAGCTCCAGAGAGCAGGAGGTGGAGTGGAGTGTGTACAGCCTGCAGAGTTATCTCTCATCTCAGCCGTTGGCTAAATTGAAAGTGACACCGGTGAAATTAAGACAATCGACTGCCAGGTGAGGCCAATGGCCTTGTCCACAGCATTTACTCATGAATCTTGGACAGACGAATTCATATGCACCGCCTCCTCCGTCAAGCAGCACTCTCTCACACACATAAACAATCTCACGCACACTTACATGTCATGTTGTAAAACTCCAGGCAATAACACAAGCCATGGCTGTTTTTTGTATCGCTTGTGCCTGAAAAGCGCTCATCTGAGACCTGTCAATGTAATCATCTGACTGCAGCCTAGCAATGCAAAAGCTTTACAACATTTGCTGTGTTTTTTCACCATTCCTGCCTAGTTTTTTTTTTTTCTTCTAAATTTAACGGCGGATGGCGACCTAGGAGTCAGCGCTGTCGTGGTGACGCTGATGGATTTATGCAAATGTCAAGGCTGGCTTTGTGCTGTGGCTGTAGCCTTTTGGAAAGCATGTCTCCAGGGAGGGAGACTGGGACTTGGAATGCAGTTGTTTCATCTTCAAAGGTTCTCCTGAAAATAAGCAGACACACCAAATCACCTGCTGGCTTTATTTATTTATATGGTGATGTGCAGAACAGGCGAGTACAGCTGAGGGCTCACGAGAGAAAGACAAGGAGACATAAAATGGTAATTTTTATGCTGCGGCCTCTGTATGTCAGCTGATGACAACTATAAACAGCATGTTAGCCAAAGCTTCCTTTTTAAGTTAATCTGCCATGGTTAGTAGCATATGTAGTTCTTACAAGAAAATACGTTACAGCATTTTTTATGTTGGTTAATGTTTACCTACTGTTCAGTAAAGTTTGTGGTCAGTACTGTTTTTTTTTTTTTTTTTAAATAATACTTTTACTCAGCAAGGATGCATTAAATTGAGCAAAAGTGATAGCAAAGACATTTATAACATTGCAAAATATTTCTATTTAGTATAAATACTGTTCTTTTTAACTTTCTAAAATATCCTGAAAAAAAAATCTGAAAAAATGTTTTCAACATGGATAATAAGTAATGTTCTTGAGCAGAAAATCAGCATATTAGAATGATTTCTGAAGGATCATGTGACACTGAAGACTGGAGTAATTGCATCAGTGCAATAAATTTACAGTTATTTTAAATTGTAATAAATTTTACTGTACTTTTGATCAAATACATGCAGCCTTGGTGAACATACAAGACTTCCTTCAATAACATAATTGCAGGTGCGTCCCAGATCGCATACTTATGCACTATTCTATGACGTTTTGTAGTATAAATAGTGCAAGTAGTGTGTTCACACTGAAAATTCCAAAAAATAAAAAGTGCACATTAAATACCCGGATGATGCACTTAAATAACCGAAAAAATGAAGTGTGGAATGTTGAACACTTCATGCACTCAACTGTCGCAGCTTTAATTACGTCGCGAAGGGGAAGGGGCTATCAGACTCCGATTATTAATGACAAAATAACCTTATATAATTCATACACTACATGGTTGAGTGCATAGTGCATAAGTACATAGTGTATAAGTGCATAGTGTATAGTGTGTCATTTGGAACGCAGCTGTTGTTTGTTAAAATTAGTCAATGCATTAGTTAACATGAACTAACTATGAGCAATATATTTTACAGCATGTAATAACCTTTGTTAATGTTTTATATATTTAGTTTATGTGAGTTAACTAATGTCTAAAATCAGTTCAAATTATATACTAATAATACATTAGATCATGTATTATGAACAAACATGACCTAACAATGAACAATATCATATTTATAAATCAACTTTAGCCTACATTAATAAATGCTGTAAAGAAATGGGCTGCTGTAAGCTATGGACAGCCAAACATGTGCATAATAGCAGGCTGGCTAACATGAAACTGCTCACAAACTCCTGCATCACCAGAAAAGAAAACCCCTGCCATAGGCCATCACTTGGCACATTCCCAGCAGTCGAAGGGCTGATAGGCAGATGCATTATACACAGAGGGGTCACTGCTGTACCACAGCAGATAGAGCTGAAAGTGTCCTGGTCCAGCTAAAATATTCTGTAGCTATTATAAAACTTCACTGGTTTTGAAAGTGTCATTTATTTTAGAACAACTTGAAAGCTTCTCAAATTAAACCTCGGAAAGACCTTAAAAAGAAATATATTTAGCAAAACAATAAAGAAATTAAAATTGTGGTACCATCTGCCATCAATATCTGTCTTTGTGCGTCAGATAGAATAAGGAACTGTCAGTTTCTATATCTCTATAGTCCCTCTATATCTTAGTTACGTAACAAACATTTCATTGAAGTCAACCTGTATATACAGTAAGCTCAGAATAACTGAAAATAGCCAGCTTTGATGGGAAAGTTATTTTTTCACTCTTTCAATAAAGCTAACGTTGACAGTCAAGTCCAGACATGGCATTACGCAGATGAAAAGAGAAAAAAACCCTACTTTAACACCAAAGAGCCTTCTTTAATCAAATCATTCTGCCAGTCGAACTGCTTAATCTCTCCGAGACACAAAGGAGAAGATCCTGTAGGTATAAATATATCAGTCAGACAGATAAATGCAATTATAACTGATCTGACATGTTATAGATTTTTGGATCTCTTACAGTGACACAGAGACACTAGGGTTTGCCATGTGGGATCCTGAGAGCTACACTGCCACCTCTTGGTCAAATGAAGTCTGCTCGACATCCTGATGTAAAGTAGACTGCTGGCCTTGTGTCAAACCAGAAGAGTCAACAATTAATAATATGGCTATTGTGATAAAGGAACAAGTAGTCAGGAAACAGGCCAGTGCAGATGTTAATTTACACAGAGATCAATTCGATGACTGGAAGGATGAAGTAAACGTCTTTGGTGTGTGTGCATGGGTGTATAGGTACATGAATTACATTCACCATCCATGAGCGTTGATCTCATTGATGGTGGCAGATTGGAGAGTGTTGATATGGACATTTTGGAGGCTTTTAGATGCATTTTTGAGATCAAGCAGAGAGCCAGTTCCCGTCTGCCAGAACAAACAAGGTTTTTAATAGGCAAGACTCTGGGGAAGCTGGACACTTTGGGGGATGAGAAAGCTGCCATTTTAGGGCTAATTTTAAGAGTGCAACATAAGGTGCAAATCGATCTTCTCCACCTGTGATGCAAAAGGTGAAGATAAAATAGGACAATTACATAAAATTAGAAACAGTGTTAAATGTGAAAATCTGATATGATGTATGTAAAATCAATGGTAACTTTATATGAGCTCAACAAAACTGCTGCAATTTACATAAACGGAGAAAAACAAGGTCACACTTACAAGTACATAAGCTTTTAGCACAGCTTGTTGCTGTTTATCTGTACACTTAAGTATATACATACTGAACTATACAAATAACACGGACACAATAATATAAAGTGTTTGTGAAGAACTGGTTGTTTCTGCAGGTAAAAGAGTGCATGGATGCATTCCACACAATCAATACGGTAATTGAAGCTTCACTTTTGTTCGTATATGGTCACCACTGAAGTACTTAGGGTTGCTTTTATGGTTTGAAGGCTTTTTTAGCCATGGAAAATAACATTAATGGGGCAGTGCTGCAGAAAGGCTGAACAGCAGCAGAGTAAGAGACATTCAGCACTACGGCAGGGCAGGACAGCAGGGGAACACAAGCATATAAATGGAGGAGTGCAGCCATTGGCAGGGCGGCTCAGGGGAGATATTGAGTGCAGGTTTAAAAGAATAAGCAGAGGCAGTGCTCAGAAGCATGGAGAACACTGAAGCCTTAAATTTAGATGGTTTGGTTTAACCCCACATTAAATTCTATAGTAGTAGTAAGGTAATTAAATAATTATACACATAAAGGTGATATAATTATTTTAATGTAGAATTGTACTAATGTGCAATTTATAATGAATTGTAAATTAATATCATTGCACTACAGCCAAAATAAATGTTTATTATATTATTAATTATATTATCTGGAGAACACAAATGTATAAAGATGACCATTTTTCTATCCACAATTAGAATAATTTACTATTAAACTATGGGAGTCAAAAGAATAAACATTTAGCGCATAAAAATGTAATGTTAAAAATATAAAAATTGCTATAAAAATTATAATTAATAAACTATTTAATTAATATCTTAGTTGACAGCTCTAAAAATAAATCATAATTGTATTTTTCACCTAGAAATTTTTTAACCCCCGAAGACTTAATTGTGCCCCCCTTCTTAAAGGCATCCTTTTTTCTTTTTTTTGTAATTTATTGCATCTGCGGTTTTACATCCCCATTGGCCTCCCTCTAATCCATCTTACTTGTATTAAAAACCCTCTTGAATTCAAGTTCCATACACTGCAGGTCTGTTATTAAACCAAATCAAAGGAGTACTCAAGTGCACCAGCGTACATCTCTTAAAATCTCTGATGACAACACTAACTCAAGCACTGCAGGCTAAAAACAGAGTCCTTATTGCCTTTTCTCTGAGCTTCTCAAATTGCAAGATCAACTTCAGCAGTCTAGGCCATAAAACCACACAACAGTTTAGCAAACAGTGGTTTTAAAATCCACAAAACAAGATCTCATACCAAGACTAGACACGTCTCAGACAAGCCTAGTTGTCCTGTTAACTCTGATCAGCTTTAATAGTCCTGATTCTGATCCCATCCCATTAGCGTACATTCAATTAAATCTGAGCGGGTGTGCTCCCTGATATGTGTGAAAGCCCAGAGGCTTACGGAGGGGTAATTAATAAGAGTGCATGAGATTAACTGACTCCCCTCCTCACTGAGCTCAGCACTACTGCTGCTCTATTATACCACTAAACACATGCTCAGATTCAAATGAACACTGATGGAGAACACGCTGTTAAATCCAAAGCAATTTTTGCATTGAAATCTGTGGAAATTACTATTCACAAATACCCTTGATTAGAACATAAATGTGTGTCTGAGAGGCTGTGTACGCTTGCATTACACTTGTGGAGACAGGCCGTGATTCACAATGCAGGACTGAAGCGAAACACACATGAAAACAAGAACACGCCACTAGAACACTCACAGATCTGTGTGCAAGCATTGAATCCATTGGTTTTGTACAAAATGTCTGGCTAATGCCAAATGCTAACTGGAATTTTGAAATAATCCTAAATAAATCAAACAAGAATCCTGTAGAAATCAAACACAAATTAAATGGTTAATCTGAAAATCTCATACTTTTTTTTTCTCAGAATTTCAGTTTATAGAAGATTTCTGTGTGTTTCTTTTGGTATGCATTTCCTCATAGAAATTTCATTAGCAATACATTAACATTCCTTTAGAAGTTTTCAACATTTCATCCATCTTTTGAGTAATGACCTCAGAACAAGGTGATCTTCTGAAGTCAGCTCAGAGCTGTCTCTCATGCTATGACTGTCAGTCCTCATTTATGGAAAGCACAAGTGTGCCCGACCTTACGCAATCTAAAGCATCTTCAACATGTTCAACACAAGGACTAAATCTTGGGAAAGAAGTATTCTCTTGGCGCCCTCTAGTGTTCATCCGTGAGGGGACATTAAATCAATCGTCAATGTGCCATTAAAATATCAAGTTGTGCATTTTAACTAATTATCACATTTTTATGTTTGAATGATTGCAGTATTATTGTATGTATATAGTAATTGAGTTATATGAGTTATTGATTATACTTGCAATTTTGTGCTGTTCATCAGTGGGAGGACATAAAGTCAAGTCTATGTGCAATAAATACACACACACACACACACACACACACACACAAACACACACACACACACACACACACACACACACATGAAAAGGAAAGTTCACAATTTTAACTAATCATCACATTTTCATTGCATGCCTTAAAAACAATCCTAATTTAGTGGTAGTTTGGCATATATAGCAATATAATAGGCCTATGTTTAATATGAATTCATTAATATGAGGGATGAAAGGAAAAATTAATATTTTAGGTTCAGACAGTTAATGTAGTGCTGGAACCAGGCTTTGTAACATTACCAAAAATATTTTTAATGCACATAATAAAAGCAGTTTTTCATATTTATTTGATTTACTAACCATTTTTAATGTGCTACACATAAAAAAGTTGAATGTGTGTGTTAATGTGTGGACTTAATAGGCTATGGGTTAAATTTGACTTGTATTTAAAGAACCATTATGACCTTTGACCTTTGGAATTTTTGGCAGCTTTAAACTGGTTTGTTTTATTTGTTTTGTTTAGCTAAAAGCTAATTAGGTGTAATTTTCTCCAAAAATACAACATGGCAACAAAAACCACTAGATTACTTTCCTAAACATCTGTTAACAAACTGTTGTGGCAGATGTGGGGAGTCAAGAAATTTTTGTGACAGATAATCAACTGAGATTCCATGTCAATATATTATGGTTTTGCAGTTGCAACAACAGCTGTATTCAGATGTATTCAGTGGTCAGAAACTATGGGTAAAGTAAAAGGCTGAAAGTAAAATATTCAATTTAGGCACAATATGGCATGTCTATGTCTGTCTACTCTACTAAACAGGAATATAAGGGAATCATTCAAACTGACGCCCTCCATGTGGACGTTAACATGAACAAGGCAAGATGTCTTTGAATTAGATGACTGGCACACACATCTTATGAGCTGGAGACTCATGATGAGATGAATAAATGGAGTAAATGAATCCAGGTGACCATCTGCTTGGAACTCGGAGCTCACTGAAGTAAACACACTCCAGCGGTGCCAGCAGGTTTTATCGTCTTTAACTTAAAATGAGCTCTGAGTTTAGAGGAAAAAAGCGTGTCTGTCACTCCTCTGCACTCCTGATGAGAGTAAGACAGCTAAGGGGCTCGAACGAAGGCTCTCATTTTTAGCTGGGGTGTCAAAGTCGCCTGAAACCTGCGCTGGTTTCCATTCCCTATTCCACTCCTCACAGCGCTCCTGACATGCATGAACAGGCACGAAACACAGTAACAAGTTCGTCTCATGTCAGCTTTGAATAAACAGTGCGATAACTTCTTTCCTTCTATGTCAGCCTCTCTCATTCTCTCCCTCCTGCTCTCTCATTTTGCTCACTCTGGGACCCCATGCTGATTGATAGCAGCCTTAAAACGTTGCATGTTCAAATAGACTAAGCTCCAAAAGCCTCGTGTGCAGAGTGGAAACGGGGAACAAAGCACCTCCACCTCCTCTCTAACCTGTCAGGTTTAAAATCAGGCTCTTATCCTGAGCGAAGAAGGGCATTAGATTTGAATAATATCTCTGTCTTCACATTAAACTTTTCTTCTTAAAATACGGTAACGCGTACGCTTGGAGATGGTGCGTCACACGGTGCTGACTTATAATGATAAATGTAACCTGTTGTTTTCTCGCTACAAACTGTTTATAGAAACACGGGTTCACTTAGCACGCTTTTATTCCGGGCCCTATGCGGAATAAAATGTCACTAGAGTTAATAACATTTAATTTAAGCAGGAATGTGATTTATATTTAGAAATTTTACCCCCTGCTGGAGTGTTTCGGTTAATGGAGATGCAAACTTTCAGCATGTCGTTGTCTAATCCTGATGCTTCTTGAACATTCCTGCTGGAGTCTGTGTTAAAAGGTTTTAAAGTTTTATGCAAAAAAAAAAAAAAAAAAAAAAAGCACTTTTGTGAAATATTAAACTGATTTATACTCAAGTTGAAGATTTTCTCTTAGAAAATGCCATTTTATTCTACATATTGACCACTGATCTATATATAATGTTCTCTATTATAGATCAGTGATATTGACCATTATGGCACCACCATTTTGAGATCACATGACCAACCGTCATACAAGTGACTTAGTTAATAATAACAACTACAACAATAACCAGTGCTCAGGGAGCACATTACTGGGTGAACCAGCAAAACAAAAAACATATGAACTAAACATACCTAAATGTAAACAAAAACTCAATCATTTTAGACAATAAATAAGCAAAGCAGCAACAGCTTGTTAACATTCTGATGCTCTCATTTATACCCATGATACTGTTCTATTGAAATACGCGTGCAATACAATGACACCTGTACAACTATTATGACTACAAAATACTGTATTTTAAGCCTCCCAAAAAGACAGAAACACTCAGTAGGCCTGACCCAAATTCACATGACTTTAGGGTACGAGAGACACGTCAATCCATTTTCATGTCAGTTTGTCACTGCCTACATTATGGATAAAACAAGCTGCCAAATCATCACAGTCAGTGAACAAATCCTTCACTCAAACACTCTTTCATTTTCTTAACAGCATTGTAATGAAGCGATCAGTATTTAATCTTCTTGTGAAGATAAATAAAATAACCGATAAACTTTGTGAATTCTGAACACATTTAAATTTCAGTGTAAGAAAAAAATATTGTCATCTTTAAAGCAGAAAAACAAGGAAAAAGCCACAGGAGAGTGAATCGACGCAACACATTTCTACCATAACTTGTACAAACCAAAAGAGGGCGCAACTAGCCACTGAGAAACAGCACAACTTGTCAGTCAGTCTACTCTAAAGGCTCTTCTCTTCTCTGAACTACAGCAGCCATGAGTGCCGAGACCAGACACAGAGGCCACATCTCTCCCACACGCACGTCCTGGGTCATGGGACAATAGCACATGCTTGTTCTCCGCAGGGTTCCCTGTGTTCCTAGCAAACTTTGACCCCTCACGTCTGCCTGGTGCACTACAGACACCTGCGCTTTGAGACTTCCTCCACATCTTAACATGTGGCTGCTTGAGATGATGTGAGACTGCTCTAATGCACTTTTGCTGTAGATACAAGCATTAAATAAACTTTGGATTCCCAAAAGAATGCGTTCAAGAAAACAAAAACGACTCATATTTAACAGCTTATGGACATCACTGATTGAGAAAAATTTAAATAATTCAAATTATACAAAAGCAGTGCTTGTCAAGCACAAAGTGCATCGTCAATAAGATGATAATCAAACAAAAAACGTTTAAACATCTTTGCTCAGCGTTTGAGGTTTCATTTATATCCACTGGTGCAACTATCACTCTATACTTCAACTGTTAAAACAATGCTCAGGTGAACCTTTAATTATGAAGGCTATGTTTACCTAAATGACTAGTGATATGCAGTTTTTCAGTCATTTTGCATTCATTTTCAACCTGAGCATTTGCACCCAGAATCTATTTGTGATGTATTTTGATTTCACAAACCCCGTAATCTATTTCTTCCTGGTGAGCGCACCAGATCAAAGATGAAGCCAGGCATATCTCAGCACAGAATCAGAGAAAAGCACAGTCAGATTAACACACATCATTTCCCAAATACATTATAGGGTGAAGATTATACCAGCACTCACCACATACAGTACCAGTGTATCTAGGCAGTAGGTAAATGTTATTCTGCCATCATCACTGTGTGAGAAATTTGTGTGAACAACTTTAATTTCTGGGCAAATTAAAGTGCGGCTGACTTACCTGTGTTTGTTTATATTGATTCAACACAACAACACCGGTTGTGTTGAATCAATGACGGTGAGATTACATGGTGTAATTGTGTAATCAATGCCAGAGAGTCAGTCACAACTAAAACTTGCACCTCAGACTCACAGACCTGTAAACAGATGCACTTGACAAGTGCTTCTGAGAGACGCACTGGAAGCGTCTAGAGCATGTTTCTGTAAGCAGCGGATGTGCAGACGTTAAAGTTTGTTTGGATGATTTACGGCTCCGATAACAGCAGGGACATAATGACGATGAGATTGCACAGATGGATTCAGCACAGTTTACCCTGACGCCCGACCGAGGAGCTCTCCACAGGGCCGTATGGCTTCAGTCTGATTTATAGCACGCTCCCAAAGGGAGTGGCACTCCATTTATTTTTGACTCTACTTTAAGATGTCTCTGTTCGGATTGGGCAGGAGCCTTTCACTACCAAGTATAAAATTTATTTGAACAATTCAGATTCTGATTATTTAGCAATTCTCTTTATTATTTTCATTTTCATCCTTACTCATAAATATATATTCATTTACTCTTTAAGGTATAGACTCTTAACAACAAAGGTTCTTTATTGTCATCAATAGTTCCATGAGGAACCTTTAATATCCATGGAACCTTTCCATTCCACAAAAGGATCTTTATAGTGGAGAAAGGTTCTTTAGATTATTAAAATGTTCTTCACATTAGAAAAAAAAAAAAAAAAATCTTTTAAGAACTGTTTACTAAAAGGTTCTTGGGGAACCAAAAATGCTGCTTCTATGGCTTTCAATGTGAAAAATTGTCAATTCTGTCATCATTTATTCACCCTCATCTAAAATGACTTTCTTTGTTCTGAAAACACAAAAGAAGAAAATTTGAAGAATGTTTACCAAATAGTTTTTGTTACCATTGACTTTCATTGAATGGACAAAATGAACACTGAAATGTATCTCAAAATATCTTTATTTTATGTTCTACAGAAGAAAGAAGTTCATACAGGTTTGAAAAAAAAAAACATGAAGGTAAGTAAATAATTCTAGACTTCTCAATTTTGGGTGAACTATTCTTTTAAGCATCTGTCAGAAGCTTTTACTCAAGCAACTTGTAATTGTAACCCAGTATGAACTTAAGCTAAACGAACAATTCTGCGAAGGCTGCTACAATCAGTTGTGCAGATGCCCTCTAATAGTTGGTGTGTGGTACAAATAGTTTGAGGTTATGTAATTATGCTCACGTGAATAGTATGTTGCTATGAACTACACAAGACATCATAATGACACTATGTAATTAGAAATGTATTAAGACAGTGCAACCTGTTCATCTTGTGTGTGTTTTTTACATCATTATTTTGCTTTTTTAAATATTTCTCCACCCCTCTCTCTCTCTCTCTCTGCAATTTACAGAATAACTGATGACTTTTGTGAACGCTTTAGACTGTGATTACAAGTTTTGAGGTTTCAATATTTGTTTTTGCCTTTTTTGTGGTCTCTCTGCTCAGATCAAATGGATCAAATTCTCAGGCATGGATCAGATAAAATTCTCAGGCATGGAAAACTGGCGTTGCATGAATATGGATTTTTAATCGCCTACCAGTGTTTATTTTTCCCTGCGTCTCTCTATTTGATGTGCGTAACATCTTACTCGTTTTAAAGGCCCGAAGAGCAGCAGCAATTCAGAGCAACTTCTCGCCCCCTCCAACCCATGATTAAGAGTAATGGCGCCCTTTAAGATTTGCATGGTGATGTTAACTAAGCACGGTTGTTGAAATATAATTGACTTTTCTCATGGACTCCAAAGACAAACAAAGACCCTAAAGGGGGTCCAAGAGCGAGCGGCATTAAAAAAATGGGCCAAGCAAGCTCCATCCAACCTGATGAATAAGCATTGGAATTTAGAGCTGGAGGCAACGTTCACTGTTTTCTTTTTCTTTTTCGCCTCTTTTCTCCCTTTTTAGTCTCACCCTTTGTGACCACAGCCACATTTATTAATGGTCACTAAGATGTCAGCCATAGCCTTTACACATCAGTCACCGAGGGCTGTCTTATTTATTTTTACCGTTGTTCTCGCCTCTTCTCGTCTTTGTTTTTTCCTCTTTTCTTGTGTCAGGTATTTAAGCAGGCTGTCAGTTTTATAGGGCCTGGTGAATGGGGTTGATAGGGGAGACTCTCAAAGGACTGCATGTGACCCATCTGCCCACAACACCCTCGCACACACCCTCTCCCTTTTGTGCCCTTGTTTTTGTTTGTCTGGGAGAGCCGAGTGAAAGATAAACTTTACTAGGTAGGAGGTTACAGATCGCCGTCCCTATAACAATGCTAGTTAGATTACACTCCCTAAATGATTTTGAATTAGAAAGCTTAGTACACTTGGAGACCCGAGGGGGGGAAAACACCAATACTAGCATATGTCATAGCATTAAACATGACAACTCGAAGTGATACTATCTAGACGTGACTGAAAGCTGAAATAACTTGAGTGCTCAGATTCTGTCACTCAAATGAGGATACCTGTACCTCTATGCTATTTTTCACTCCAGACACACTGTGACATGGTAAAGTAATCGTCGCTGTGTACTACATGCTAGTCGGGTGGCCGATGTGGCGGTAGATGTGTGGAAGAGACAGGGGTTGTTGTGAAGTGAGTGAGCGATGGGGCTTTCACGCTTCAACAAACATATTTGCTTAGAGCTGATTAACTGCACCCCAGAGAGGAAGAGCTGTAGTGCACTGGCTATAAGCTTCAGAGGGCGTGTGTGTTATACAACTTAGAATAACAATAGTAATTGTGTTTAAATAGATATGTTAAAACGTATTTAGCTTTGATGAATCATTGCAGCTATTTAGACAAGGCAACTTAACTACAAACTACACTCTGACTACAACTTATGTATTATTACATTAGCGATGATGATCTAGATTAGCGATTCCCAACTGGTGGCTCACAGTTCTAATTGGTTGGCGGACAGGAAAAACAATGATGATGATAAGAAGTTAGGACAAAAAATACATTTCCTCATCACATTGCATTCTGGGGATCCAACCCATGGCTAGCACCTTGCTCTACTGCAGATAGACTACACCAAAGTCTATCTAATAGATTTAATACAATATAGGCTGTTAAAAGTTTATATACTCTACCAAAAATTTTGATATCAGTAAGTTGTTTTTTAAGAAAGAAAGAAAGAAAGAAAGAAATAAAGAAAGAAATTGATTATTAAATAGTCGAAGATCCTATTCTTCGATAGGAGGAGCCTGATTCGACTACCAATCTCACAGCTGAATATTTGCGGGGTGTTATAATCATGCCATTTTGGCAATATGGGGGTGCTCAATGTCTGATTTCACATAGAACTACCGGTTTTCAGCCGGTTTAAATATATTGTGTATATATTATTTATCTAGTATAAGCAGGGCCGGTTCTAGACATTAGGAGGCCCTAGGCAAAATTCATGTTGGAGACCCCCCACCCCCGAAAAAAAGCACTTTAAACAAATATGATTCCTAACTTTTTTTTATTTATACAACATTTAATTTTAAGTTTTGCATAATTTTTTACTTATACAGTTCACAAGTTTGGACACATTACTATTTTTAATGTTTTTGAAAGAAGTCTCTTATGCTCATCAAGCCTGGATTTATTTGATCAAAAATACAGAAAAAAGCAATAATATTGTGAAATATTACAATTTAAAATAATGTTTTTCTATTTTAATATGCTTAAAAATATATTTCTGTGATGCAAAGCTGAATTTTCATCAGCTATTACTCCAGTCTTCAGTGTCACATGATCCTACAGAAATCATTCTAATATGCTGATTTATCTTCAGCATATTAGAATGTTAGAAACACTGCTTAATGTTTATTTTATAACCTGTGATACTTTTTTTCAGGATTTTTTGAGTATTAAAAAGTTGTTTAAAAATAAAAAAATATATAAATCTTTTATAATAATATAAGTATCTTTACCATCACTTTTTTTTTTTTTTTTTAAATCTATTTAACATATTCTTTCTGAATATTACTGTTTTGTTCTGTTCTGTTTATTTTTGATCAAATAAATGCAGGATTGATGAGCATAAGAAATTTCTTTCAAAAACATTTAAAAAAAATTGAATGGGTCCAAACTTTTGACCGGTACTGTATCTACATATTAATCAAACTTTATCTAAGGTAATCTCTTTTTTGTTTGATGAAGATGTTATTGTTGTTGTTATTATTATTTTGCTGTTTTATTCAATTTATTCACAGTTCCAGAATACCGCTTCAGTAGATGAACATAAGTACTTTTATCATTTTTTTCCCTAGCTAGGTATGGGCAGGATTTCCCCATCCCATTTGATCAATACTGACTACAGATATTATATCTGTAGTCAGTAATAATTATTATACATTATCATATTATTAATACCAATAATATGATAATGTATTGCATTGTTACCTTGATATATATAGACTACACAAATCAAGTGGAAGAGAAAGGCACGATCGCTACTAAGCAGAAAAAAAGTTATTTTCTAGTTAGTTGAAACTGAAATTATGTGTTATGTTATAACATAACTGTTAGAAAATAACTTGTAATCATTAGCAGAATTTAGATGATAAACACATCTGAGATCCTTTATTTGAAACATTAAAAAATGTTCTAGTGTGTCTGCTTTTTAACTTTGAATACAAACTTCTCTGCTTTTAGTTTTGTAGCTATTTTGCTAGTCAGCTGCAGATAAAGCAGTGAATGATCTTTCCGGAAATGACGCTGATCGACAGAGAAAACATTGCAATCACTCTAAAATAGATGACAACTCACACACCTGCATTAGGAGCTGTAGCTACTTCTTTGCGTGCCTATTTAGCCATTTGTATCGCATAGTTCGCAGCACCGGAAGAATGCATTTGTTACGCAAACATTCAGAAGGCGGGACCCGCTTTGAAACAGCAACATTAATTGACAATTCAACTATATCCAATAAACAATGAGGCTAATATTTCTACCCGTCTTGACTGGTGGACTGGCGTATAGGGTATTAAATCGCTTCATTGTACAGGTGCATCTCAATAAATTAGAATGTCGTGGAAAAGTTCATTTATTTCAGTAATTCAACTCAAATTGTGAAACTCGTGTATTAAATAAATTCAATGCACACAGACTGAAGTAGTTTAAGTCTTTGGATCTTTTAATTGTGATGATTTTGGCTCACATTTAACAAAAACCCACAAATTCACTATCTCAACAAATTAGAATACTTCATAAGACCAATAAAAAAAAAAAAAAAAATTTAGTGAATTGTTGGCCTTCTAGAAAGTATGTTCATTTACTGTATATGTACTCAATACTTGGTAGGGGCTCCTTTTGATTTAATTACTGCCTCAATTCGGCGTGGCATGGTGGTGATCAGTTTGTGGCACTGCTGAGGTGGTATGGAAGCCCAGGTTTCTTTGACAGTGGCCTTCAGCTCATCTGCATTTTTTGGTCTCTTGTTTCTCATTTTCCTCTTGACAATACCCCATAGATTCTCTATGGGGATCAGGTCTGGTGAGTTTGCTGGCCAGTCAAGCACACCAACACCATGGTCATTTAACCAACTTTTGGTGCTTTTGGCAGTGTGGGCAGGTGCCAAATCCTGCTGGAAAATGAAATCAGCATCTTTAAAAAGCTGGTCAGTAGAAGGAAGCATGAAGTGCTCCAAAATTTCTTGGTAAACGGGTGCAGTGACTTTGGTTTTCAAAAAACACAATGGACCAACACCAGCAGATGACATTGAACCCCAAATCATCACAGACTGTGGAAACTTAACACTGGACTTCAAGCAACTTGGGCTATGAGCTTCTCCACCCTTCCTCCAGACTCTAGCACCTTGGTTTCCAAATGAAATACAAAACTTGCTCTCATCTGAAAAGAGGACTTTGGACCACTGGGCAACAGTCCAGTTGTTCTTCTCCTTAGCCCAGGCAAGACGCCTCTGATGTTGTCTGTGGTTCAGGAGTGGCTTAACAAGAGGAATATGACAACTGTAGCCAAATTCCTTGACACGTCTGTGTGTGGTGGCTCTTGATGCCTTGACCCCAGCCTCAGTCCATTCCTTATGAAGATCACCCAAATTCTTGAATCAATTTTGCTTGACAATCCTCATAAGGCTGCGGTTCTCTCGGTTGGTTGTGCATCTTTTTCTTCCACACTTTTTCCTTCCACTCAACTTTCTGTTAACATGCTTGGATACAGCACTCTGTGAACAGCCAGCTTCTTTGGCAATGAATGTTTGTGGCTTACCCTCCTTGTGAAGGGAGTCAATGATTGTCTTCTGGACAACTGTCAGATCAGCAGTCTTCTCCATGATTGTGTAGCCTAGTGAACCAAACTGAGAGACCATTTTGAAGGCTCAGGAAACCTTTGCAGGTGTTTTGAGTTGATTAGCTGATCGGCATGTCACCATATTCTAATTTGTTGAGATAGTGAATTGGTGGGTTTTTGTTAAATGTGAGCCAAAATCATCACAATTAAAAGAACCAAAGACTTAAACTACTTCGGTCTGTGTGCATTGAATTTATTTAATACACAAGTTTCACAATTTGAGTTGAATTACTGAAATAAATGAACTTTTCCACGACATTCTAATTTATTGAGATGCACCTGTAGTACTACGTGATTATCTCTTCAGCGCGCAGCGCGAGCAGGACAAACAACAATGCAGAATATTAATAACTATGACTGGGACTGTTATATACATAACATTATAATGAGAACACTAATATAATAAAACAATGTGAATTTTTATAGTTTAGTTGCCGTGAGCTCTTGTTGTTGCGTGAAGAACGCATCCACAAAAGGAGTTCATTCAGAACTCAATTTATGCAGATAGCCTATAAGTCGTAATATTAACGTTATGTTGTATAAATAACGAAGCGTATTCTATATGAGATAAATGATGAGTTAAATCCCATTGATTAAAAACCTGCTATCAAATGCTTCATTCTACTGGTCATATTCAGCGCGCGCAGCTCAAATGCAGAACATTAATAACTACTGTCATATAGCCAAGCCTACATAACATTATAATTAGAACACTGTTGTAAAAAAATGCTGTGAATTCTTAGGGTTTCGCTTTTAATCAAAACATAAAACATTATTTTTGTATCTGAAAGGCGTCTATTCCACATTTTCCCTGTGTGTTAACGTCAGTAATTATGATTGTGGAATGTCTGACTTGACTCTTGGTAATGTATTTTACCCCTGCCCACAAACATATGATTCGACTGTCAGTCGACTATTGGCAAGATTCGAAAATTCCGATTCGACTATGAAAATCCTTAGTCGGGGACACCCCTACAAGGTTCACACAAAAATATTAAGCAACACAACTGTTTTCAACATAAGATGATGATATTAATATTAATATTAATAGGATTTTTGAAGGATCATGTGACACTGAAGACTGGCGTAATGGCTGCTGAAAATTTAGCTTTGTTATCAGATTTTAAAATATATTAAAACAGAAAACAGTTATTTAAAATTGTAATAATATTTCACAATGCTTCTATTTTTACTGTATTTTTGACCAAATAAATGCATCTTTGGTAAGTATAAGAGACTTCTTATGAGTAAAATATTACCAACCACAAACTTTTATTTAGTTTTAATATTCAGTCATCACTGTATTTCATGTTAAGCACTGTATTGACTGTATTGTTAGGCCACTTCAAGGTTATACATTTCATATAATAAACAGTGCTGTATTTGCAACTCATTGTCCAATGTAAAATATGAATCCTGAAATAAAACCAGCTCAGAACAACTGATCTAGACGAGAATAAGCATTCAAACCACTTTTCACCTACTCAAAGCTCACCTAAATACTTAGAAAACTGCAAGGCAGTAAAATGATGGGGTTTTCCATCACTAGTAGTAACAGCACCTCTTTGTAATGTCATTAAAGCTGTTTAAGTCTGCAGTCTTACCCTGAGTGGCTAAAATCTTGCTGTGTGTAGAACAAAGCACAACTTGTATACGACAGCTTTTGCCAAAAACACCTCCCACACAATGGCCCCTGAGGAGGGACCCCCTGTAGCCGAGACCCCAGTGCCCAGACCACTCAGCTTCTTTTCCCGCAATTTTCCACCCATGTGGCAGCCCCAGGCCCATGCGTGACAGTAACTTCATTAGATGCCTCTTTAACCTGGCCCTTCTCCCTCTCATTTTCTCAGAAGTACCTTTCACAGGTTGACGAGGTTAATCAGGCACTGGCTGTTTTGGCCTAGACCCCCAGGAATGATGTGCCATGATGAGGTTTGCAGTATGTCGCTGGTCAGCAAACCGAATGGAGACAAACTGCTACATTATAACTGCATCCTGTGAATTACACAAACACATGACACTAATACAGGAAAGTTAAACAATTAAGACAAATGAGTAGCCATAGTGACTGGTAAGGTACTGTGCAGTACACTGCTAAAATATACTGTTACTGTATAAATCTTGAAATTAAACAGCACTGAAGTGCATTACAGTGATTACAATAAGTCAAATTCAGAATTTATAATTTTAGTATAAAAGCCTGTTTCCACCTTAAGATTACACAAAAATAAAGAGATAATTTCAATATATTGCTTTATATCTCACAATTGAGATTTAATTTTACATATCTCACACTGTGACTGATTTTATAAATAGTGGTGAATAACAGGATGATATTAAAATTTTATACTAAGTTTATTAATATATTTAGTTATATAATACAGAAATCAGGGGTGTCCAATCCTGGCCATGGAGGGCCAGGACTGCAGATTTTAGCTCCAGCTTGTTCCAAAATACCTGCCTGGAAAATTGTAGTAATTCTGGAGACCTTCATTACTTTGGTTCAGCTGTGTTTAATTGGGGTTGGAGCTAAAATCTGCAGGACAGTGGCCCTCCAGGACCAGGATTGAACAGCAATGACATAAACACTATAATATAAACACTAAAATACATGGTTTTTAATGAGACAAGTGAATTTAGGCATCACAACATAATGTACCACATGAAAACTAATATTTGAGATTTGCTCAAGATTGCAATTAACCTACATTATTAGTGTCTTAAAGAATTGCTCACATACAATATAGATGAAAAAATATGCCCTTAACTGATAATGATACTAAAATTTGTGTATCCCTGCGTTATTTGTCACAATGTATTATATTTTTCAACTGCAGCTTTGTTTCTCATAATCACAACTTTTCACAATGTGACTTCATATCTTGCAAATGCAATTTCACTTCTCAGAATACCAACTGTAGAAGAAATGAAGTTACAATTTGAGATACATTATCTAAGAAATTACCATTCTCATTTCTTACTCTGAGGTAGAAATAGGCTTCCAAACAAGACAGGTTTTTATAATCACTGAAATAAAACTGAAAATAGTTGGAAATTATCATTGCTGGGGCAGAAATAATCTAGCCTATGATTCATCAAATAACTCCATAGCACTTGTATATATCGTCAATAAACAGGAGCAGCATGTGTTTAATATCAACGGAGGAGTTAAACTAAAAATTAAACCAAGGTGATGCCATACTACTCATAAATGTTACACATAATTACTCATAACATTACTCATAAATGGCATTACAACTGTCAACAGAGAGATAATACTGTACTTACAGCCTGACATCTTCCAATCTATCACAAGCAACGTCTTTAGTGTCATAAAATGTGTCTTTAAAAGGAAGCTGCTGGCTGAATGATTCTTTTTGTGCCAGGCAGTGAGCCAAGCCTACAAAGTACTGGATGAAACGTGTGTATTTGTAATTCGTAGTAAATCTTAGAGTGTGTAGTTTAAAAATTCATGCTGCGATCCTTGTTGCTGATGAGCGGTGTGCATGTATTATTGCATTTGGCCTCAGCACAGAACAGAATGTGTGTCTACTACTGAATAATGGCTGCGAGTCCACTATGACACTGAGACGCTAATGAGCACGTAGCTTCAGGCGTAGTTAGAAACACTGTCTGCCACTGAGAAAGTCACAAATCCCAGCAGTAAAACGAAACAGCTGCATCATATCAGAGCGTTTAGCAGAGCCCACAAGTGCATTGCATCGTGAGGAGCATCTGTTAAACTGTGCTATTAGCAACTGCTTCTTACAGAGCTGTAGATCAATAAACCGCAAGTACAAGCACAACATTTAATAGGCAATATTTTAGCGGCTGTAGAGAGCGTGACCTGCCAAACTCGCATCCCAAATGAAGAGCTCTCGACACACCCAAACGCTCCTCCACTTTCCCTTTGGAGCACCTATCTGTGAAGTTCCCCAAGCGTAGATGCCTTGCAGACCCTTCAATGATGCCAACGTCAATGAGGGGCTTGTCATTACCTCCCCTCATTCACATTTGTCCACTCAAATGTGGCAGAGGAAAAAAGGCACAGATGTTAATCTCTCTCTTATCCCCTCCTTTTTATCAAGGGAGATTAAAAAGAGTGCAATTTGGATGAAGGCCAAGGCAGACTAGTTGTGCAAAGTATTTCTGG
This sequence comes from Spinibarbus caldwelli, assembly GCA_039654775.1. Taxonomy (NCBI): domain Eukaryota; kingdom Metazoa; phylum Chordata; class Actinopteri; order Cypriniformes; family Cyprinidae; genus Spinibarbus; species Spinibarbus caldwelli. Next base: position 8,509,807 of record CM077246.1, on the reverse strand, counting down.
ATTATTTCCACTTAGTACAAGCGGGGGCTGAAAGGACGGCTGTCTTGTTAGCTGGTGTGTCACTGAAGACTTCACAAGCCAGTTGGTCAACCGGAATCACAATAAACGCTGCTTGTGCCATGACAAAATTCCCATGGAGGCTGACTGGTGCAAATGCACAGCTCAAGTTAAATATGATGATGTGAGATGAAAAGTTGGGGTAACAACTTCTTCCGAGGGTTCGGTTGCTAGAGACCTCAGTCCCGCCTTTCATTTTTTTGGTTAAAAGGAGTAGAAGTGTAAGCGTACCGAGGCTAAAAAGGACTGCTTCTATTTGTTAATCTCTTTCTCTATCTTTTCATATGGCCAGACCTTCCTTTTTTGATTCCTTTCACCTCAAAAGAAAGAGAAAAAAGTTAGTCAGTCCCCTGTTCCTTTTGTTGTGCTCTTTCTTCTCCACACTCTTTATACTTTTATCCTAATCCCAACCATGCATGAGTGATCAGTCGTGTCCTGTTGTTTCACTGTTCTGCTAGTTTTCAATCGGTAGGGTTCCGTCTTTGTTCCCTTTCAGCGAGAAACACAGAGAAAGGTAAAGAGAGGGAAGGGTAATGAAACCTCCTCCAAAGACTTACTCCTTTGTCTTCTTGATCAGGTTTATTTTGCTTTTTCTTCTAGAGATATAACTGACTGTAATTAGGAGAGATTGGTGCTGTGATGATGTGTTCTTTGCCAGCTCTCAGTCTTTGGAGAGTGCTAGAAATGCCTCATCAAAGCCGACCGATAAAGTCCAGCGGTCACAGAGCCGGAGCAGGTTTTGATGTATGAATTCGATATAAAGATCAGCAGATGTCAGGCCCTGTCCAAAGGCCGTACCTGACAGGTGAAGAATGCTCTCATCCAACATGAAGCAAACAGGCACGAGGACATCTAAAATTCTACCTGAAACATGAACAAGCTGAACCACCAGGGCCTGGGGGTTTGTTGGTAGCTGTTTGGATGTTTGGCTTCTGTTTTCCCAGCAGTCAAACGGGGGTTTTGATCACTGGACAGGCTGGGAATATATAGAAAGAACTGAATTCTAGCTATTTAATGTTCTTTGTTCTATTTTTTTTGCTGTGTGCAAATAGGCATCAATGACGTAACACTCTCTTATTTTGTTGTATGTATTAAAAAAATGCACAACTGAATAGACCACATCAGTATAGAGAAATACTTTAATTTCTGCATAAAAATGGTAAACTTAAAAAATTATATTCTGAAAAAGAAATTCTAAAATAGTTTGGCGTTATATTATTATTATTTTAGAAATAAATATTTTAATAAAACTGAGAAATATTTGAAAAATGTGGTCCGACTAACATGCAAAAACCTGCAGAAAAAAACCCCCAGGAAATTATATCATAGAGATGAGCCCTGCAGTCTGTTCAAGTTCAATAAGTCAGAAAGTTTGACCTTTTTATGACAAGGCAAATTTAGATTTCAGAATGGAAAATGTCATGTGGTGCAACTCCCTAAAAACGTAAAGATATTTATGAATTATTAATTTGTGATGTCTGTAAAAAATACTTTATACCTTGAAAAATATAGGTAAAAACATATGAATTAAAAAAAATAATTAAGATGTGTACGCTCACATGTTCAAGGTGTAAGAAAAATATCTTATTACTAAATAACTTGACAATTACACTACACTGCATTTTTAGGTTCACTTAATTTAAAGAAAATTTAAACCGCAGAAGACTAACATAAATTGAAGTACATTTTTAAGAACACGTGAGTTTTAAACTATTTTTTTTTTTTTTATGTTTTCCTTTTGTTTATAGTGAATGCATTATACAACATTGACCCATATACCTAAAATCCTGAGTAGTTTGTGCTTCATTTATTTCTTCTTTATGCATGACTGTTATGAGATGCATAATAATTTGATTCTCTGCTTTCTGCAGAGTAAAGGCTCTGGTCAGTGTGTCCTCTATTCAAAGGGACAGTCATTGTTGCTGACTGATCCCTCCTCTCTGTGGTTGTCGGGCCTAATTAAAACTATTCTGGGGGCGTGGGGTGAGCCGAGGGGGAGGGGCCGGCCAGCACTCCACAGGAAATTATGATCGCAAATGTCTTCCTGTCGAGTCCTGCACTTGGCACTATAAAGTGAGGCGAACCGGCAGCACCTGAAAGGGCTGGAATCCGAGCAGACATCCACATCATCCCACTCCATAGTCCAGCAGGGTCGCACACAAGTGGCCTTTGTGGCCAGCGAAAAACGGGATTAAGGAGGGGTCTTCAAGAGAATTGATTTTCTGTAGAGAACAATGAGCGGGTGAGAGGAGCTGGGGCCAGAGCTCTGAATCACACAGCCTCAGTGCCCCATGAAAGGCCAAAGCCGCACAACACTGAGATTAAAGCAATCAGGTTCTTTACCCCCTTACTGCTTCCCCGCTCTCCCCCCGCCCCTCGCCGCCACATTACACACTCGGCTCACAATAAGTAGAATAGGCCCAAAAGAAGAGGGATGAAACGGACTGTTTGCTTTTCCCTTCTCCTCCAAACGCCGCAAGGCTGCACTGAACGGGCTGACGGATTTTGTTAAAGCAACAGCATGGTGTAAATGTAGCATCAGTACTTCTGGATGTGGCGGCAAAGAGGGCATGGCTTTTTTGGGACGACAATGTCAGGGTTAAGATGACGTGGTGTGGTGATGGGATCAAGGGTTACACATGAAAGAGGCGGGCTGCGCGGGTGCAGCTGTGCGTACCATTGTGGTCAATAATTTGCATGCATTTAGTCCAAGCCTGAAAACATTGAGCTAGCTGCTTTGAGAACGCAAGCAAACCTTTATCGTATTAAATACACTATATTAAAACTCACAAATCTCATAATTGACTTAAAAGAGGAGTGAAAATGAAAATTCTCTCATCATTCACTCAGACAAATATCATTCCAAACCTGTACAAAGACCCCTTTTTGCTTTTTTGCCCATATTATAAAAGTCAAGGGGACCCAAAATTTTCAAGTTCCAAAAGGGACATCAAGGTAGTATGATATTTATATATACACAACTCAATGCATGCATATGGCATTACAAACCTCAAGTGTCAACTAACGTCAAACCTCATTGGTTCTCATATGCCAAGTGACCAAGTATCATGACGTCTAAGGTGTATGTCGCCATATTTGATGTAGTCTATGCATGTGTGCATTGATTTGAGTGAATAAAGGCTTAAATTCCAATCTTTCTATCATACATGATTGTGTATTTTCAAAAGACTTTGAAATTGAAATTAATCCATAAAACTCTGCTGGTGTTTTCAGCTGTTTTTGTCCATATTATGAAAGTCAGTGGGAGCTTAAGTTCTAAAAAGGACACATATATATAGATAGATACAGATATATATATAGACATATATATCTCCTTTTTTGAACTTTAGCTCCCACTGACGTTCATATTACGGACAAAAACAGCTGAAACACTCTTTAAAATATCTTCTTTTTATTTCAAAGAAAGAAAGCCATACAAGTCTGGAACAACATGAGGGTGGTTTTTGGGTGAGCTATCCTTTTAAGTGAGAAATACAAAAAAAAAACAAAACAAAAAAACAACAACAACTCTAAAGTGCTGGAGAGACAGATAAGGACGTTCTTCTTTGACCGGGTACAGGGTTAAGTGTGGACTATTCCAGAAAGGAGCTTCTTTTTCCAACCAGAGATCAGATTCATAAGGTCGATGAGCACTAAGCCCCTCTGCCTGTCCAGAATGAGGGTTGTGATCTCCCTTTGTGGCTCACTGGGAAGTGTTGATGCACTTGCCGGCCCCGTTCCATCATTAAACAGATTGTGAGCAGGCTGCTGAAGGCCACGGCCAGGACTGGAGGAGCGGCAGCCACTTCATTAGGGGTATTATGAGGGAAAAGGGCTTTTCTTCTCTCTCCCATAGTCCAGAATGCTCAGGTCTGTTAAATCGTATAATTCTCTTCTAGCAAGGCTGCGGCACAGTGAGAGCACTTTAGACGCATGACAATTATATTCATTTTCTGGAATATGCTCAGAATAAGAGGGAATTTAATATCGGCTGTCCTGTGTTATTTTCTCTCCTCCTCTTCCCTTCTCTCTTGTCTTTTTCCAGCTGGCGCTTTGAAGTTTTCCTGTTTTTGTTCTGAGATGGCTGCGCATCCCACTGCTCCCTGAGCTTTGATATCTCCGATGGGGTGAGGGGTTACCAGGCAGAGGTCTGGAGCTGGGATATCCTAACTTCTCTCTCCAAGAGGGCTGACCTCTGCACCCGAGGGGCGGTGCGAGCGATTCCAAATGCTCCTTTTGATGTGCCCTCTTTCAGAGCACTTAATTAGCCAGTGGATGAACATTTAGCTTGAGCGAGCATATGTCCTTAAAGTCACTGACTGCCTTTTTGTTGTAAGTCAGAGTGTGGTAAGGGCCATCGAAACAATGACGGCTTGGAAAACTTGTTTGGATTGAGAACTGACTAAACCCGCCTGTTTACAGAACAGCACTGGGTGAAAAGAATGAAAACAGTGTTCTTTCAGAAGACGAATGCTCTCTTCGCATCGTATTGTCTTACAGGGCTGGCTGTAGAATTTCAAAATGCCAAACTGTTCATATTTAAACATATTTTGATCACTTACATTATTGTGCCTATCATGATGCATCAAATGTGGTGATTTTTAAACGTGAAGATTCCTTTAACTTTTTTTTCCTGACAGTAATACAACCAAATATATTTAGTTTCTTCATCAGTTTTTCCCTCTCTTCTTCCTTCAGGGATCTTCAAAACATGATTTTCCAGTAACAGTATATACAGCACAAGCACAAATTGAAAAAATATTGAAAAGTATTTTTGATATGTTAGAGTAAATAAGTCATTGGATTCCAGTACAAGATAATGTGACTAACATCAAAAAATGTTTAAAAAAGTGTTACTAAATGTTGAACTAGAGTTAGTAAAATGTGTTACTAAATATTGAACTAGAATTAGATATGATGGCTGTTACTGGTAAAAACTGATAATTATTTTCATGATGCAGAAAAAAGATAACCATTAAACTATATAAATTCTATAATATCTTCTCTAAATAAACAAGAAATAAATAAATAAAACACTAAAATCTAAAAACAAGAGAATTAAGGTATCGCAATATTAAAATGTATGAAAAATCTATATTTATTTTGAGATTTGATCAAGACAAAATTTTTAAACAAGATGTTTGAGATTTAGGCATAAATCTAAATTTAAAAATAATGGAAATGAAAATTAACAATTAAAAAAATGCAGATAAATTAAAAATAAAAATATCTAATATCTGTCGTTTGCCGGTATATTATGTATTCCTAATCATAATTTACCCTCTTAAAGCTAAAGTGTGTAATTCACCATCCTGACACACCAAATTTGGCTCAACAAATAGCACTTTGGGGTGGAGCTATTTATCCAATCAATGGCCAACAGAAAGAGCATTTGTGGAACCTGTTTGATATTTGCAGTTCTGTTTGGTAAGCCTACAGATTTCAGCTTTAGAGAACCAAGCTAAAGAATACAGTACAGAAGCAAATATGTTTGAGAAATTCAGGAAATCCATATTAATAAGCACAACTGTAAAAACAAAGTTAAAAATATTTTACTCTGTTTTGGTCTCGTGAAAAAGCTTCAACTGAGCTTTCAGATCTCACAGTGTTGTAATTAAGACATGAAAGGAGTCTGCAATAATATCTCAGGAAAGTAGTATAATTACGAAGCTCTTATTACTGAAACAAGACTTAACCATTCAGCAGTCCCATGACGGGTGCTTTACCCTCTCTCAACATCTTCTCAAGCTAGATAAACACTTACCCAAAAAGCGTGAGATCTTCATGTCTGCTTTGGAAGCAGTTAACATCAATATATGACAATATGATTGTCATGAAGCCAACAGTGAAAGGTAGGGCTTTTTTAAGGATCCAATTTCCAGTTCCTCCTGCTCTCAATGCCCATAAAGTGGGTCACTGCTGCCCAGAAGAAGCAGCCTCAGCTGGAACATGCTGGATTCATCAGGCCTGGAAAATCAATTCTTTATTGCAGCACTTTGTGGCTAATAATTTCCCTGTGTCTCAGTAGGAAAGAGCAAATAAAGCCTGTTTGTTTCATTTTGGAGGTCCAGTAAAACTCCCCCATGCTGCTGGTCAGACTGTGAGTCCTCTCCACACCTAACTAATACAAACCTGATCGCCTACAGTACTGCAAAACACACTGACTGCCTATGAACATACAATATACAAGCCCAATTATCTATAACAGAAGGCTGCATGAGTAATTATGGAAAAAAATATCTACTCACATGTAAGGGCTGATCATTTCCCTTAAGGTTTGAGGAAGAACAATAGACACTCATTAGGGAACAAAATCCCTTTGACATCACACCACAGGCATTCGGTTTGAATTTCACTAATATATGCCTTATGTCAGTAAAGCTATCAGAAATTATATAAACAGAATTCTTAAGCGAGAATAAAAACAGCAGAAAAAAAACAAAAAAAACACTGGACTTTAGACTCTGCTATGACAAACTAAAAGATGTGTTCCCAAAGCTGGATCCTTTTGTCTAACAAGCATAAAAAGATTTTAAGAGATTTACTTGCCGCCTCTGACTTAAACATCAAGGCTTAACCTATTTCTTTATGAATAAGGAGCTGCAGTATCGCAGCAGAGCTCAAAGCAGAACCTGATGATTCAGACTTCCACTCGCCCTGGCATATGAGAGCTGGAGTCTTAATGACTTTGTTCCCATGCGTTTCAGTCATGCTTTGTGACATCTGATCAAACACAGTTGGCACACGCTCAGCGGCAGTTACTGTACATGGCCAGAGACCGAAAGACAGAGCGAGAACATGTTGTTCAGCGAGAGGGGGGATTTGAATGAAATGGACTGTGGAGTCTCTGAGATCAACCGCTGCTGGATGCTGCGAGCATGATGGACGGATCTGATACCATTTTGTGGCCTAATGAGGTAGCAAATCAACTCCGGCGGGGAAAAGAACTGCCCTGTGCTTTTTTTATTCCTTTCAAAAACTATTTTCTGAGTCGAACAGAATGTCTTTTTCTATAAGCATTTCTCTCTCTGGTAAACAGTAAGGTTAATACAGGAGTGTGTGTATGAATTTATATCTGCGTTCAGTGTGTGTGCGTGAATGTGTTGTTCTGGCAAGGTGTTTTGCAGTCAGTCGGCGTTTGGCAGTTCACATAGATGATCTACAGACTGCTTACCTGTGGCTGGCCGATCGATTATCTCTGTGGGATTCTCCAACAATAGCCGAGAAGGGTTTTCTGTTCTCCTCAGCTTGCATCACACTCTTTTATACCCCCTTAACTCCATTCTCAAATCCACTACTATGGACAGCATACTATGGACATGTTTATAGTGCTTCGGTTAGACCTGTGTACCACCAAACACAGGCTGACTCAAATACTTCTCAGTTCTTGCCACCCACATAACACTTTAGTCATTCCAGCACTGTGGCTTTAAGTAGATTTCGCACACAAATCATAGTTCTGGACTAAGAAAATCTCAGTGTGTCACAAATGTTCAGAAGAGGCCTTCGTAAATTTAAAAATTTGTTATCTTATCCCTTATCTACAACTGCTGAATCAATCAAACAAGGGAACACAGAAGGTGTGACCCTGTTATGATCAAGATTCCATGTGAAATGTCATAGCATAAGATGATTATGTTTGGTTGAAATCCAGATATTAAACATATGGCCAATATAAATAATTGTGCTGGCCATTAATTAAGATTACTACATTACTGTGCATAAATAAACAAAAAATAAAACAGTAAAAACTAAAATCAATTCAAGCTATTTTTAAATGCTACAAAAGATTTTACACACCACAACATGAGAAAGCACAGTACAAAAATGGATATTCACTTTGAGGTTTGCTAAAGATTACATTTATCTGTTAATTTTTTGAGTGCATTTTTAAAGACTTTTTACATTAATTAAGAGCTAAATTTAAGTGAATGTTAGTGAATGTGAATGGTCACCTGAATGTAGAAGTAGGAAAAATATGCATGCATAATTAAATATTGAACAACATTAATAAATACTGGGCAATGACCAATATAGAACTAATATATTATGCATCCCTAATAATAATACAAAATTAACTCCACAACAGGGTGGTCAGGACCATGTCATGAAGTGTCTTTTTGTATCATCCTAAGGGGATTTATTTTGCACTAATTACTGACTGTGCATTACCCCACAGCTACTTATCAAACAAGTGAATACATGCTCATGTAATACTAATTTGATGTTAAAATAATTTGATTCTTTGAGAAGACAGAGACCAAGAAACACAGAACTATCACAGAGTAGGAAACTGACTGCCAGGAACAATGGTCAAATATACAGCTAAGCTTCTTTCTAGAGCTGATACTGACTAAAAATCCAAATACAGTACATACTGATACAGAGAGTTGCATGGTAACTCAGACCAACTCTCTATGTGAAGCTTTAGCTTTATTTAAGACCTCATATCTGCAGTGAACCACCAGTTCTACACTTCCTACTACTCTGTTCCCTGAGTGGTGATAAACACTCAACATATGGGAAATTACTGTTGGGTAATAAAAGGTTGTTGGCTTTTGCTGACATGTAATAAATTAGGCCGTTTGCATAGGAGAGCTACAACAGGGGCTCCTAAGAAACACCTTTGTGGTACTTTTTTCATGCACACTTTTTTTTTTTTTTTTTTTTTACATTAACTCTGTTATATCTGTCGTAGTTGGTGGTAACACAGTGGGGTATATACACACAAATTACACACATAAAACTCCTGAAGCCTGGAAAATATTTTCATAGTTTCCGTCCCCCCACCATAACAGCCGAGAGCCGAACGTGCCACACTTGTGAACTCCGCGAGTATTACTGGTGCAATTAAATGTGAAACGCTGGGAGGACCAGGAGGGAAAAGATGCCCAAAATGGCAGTAAACAAGGGAAATGACACTTGACAAGTTGTAATTTATCAACGTTGTTTGAAAGGAAAAAGACTCACTGTTTTACAGAGAGAAAAGAGAGGCATGGGGAAGCAGGCGTTAAAGAAAACCATTCATAGAACGCAAATGCATCAAAAGCAACCCAGAGTGGAGAGAAAAGATGGAAAGAGAAAAGAGAAAGGGAGAGAGAGATAAAGAGACAGGGGTAGAGAGAGAACAGCGAGACTTCAAAGTCCATATGCAATAAGCAGTGCACACAGAGAGCAGTGCACATGATAGGACAGAGAGCAAGAAGAGCCCCCTGGAAGCTTGTGGGGGTCTCTCCTCATATCATCTCATCTCACAGAATACCAGATTTCAATCTGCAGCCTGCCGAAGAGCGGCCATTACACAGAATGAGGAAGAGAGAGCGCAAGCACTCATAAATAAACTTACCAACACCACCCGGCCCCAAAAATAAAATGAGCCCCAAACTGTGCTTTAAAACAGCGGCATTTGAAAAAAAGCGGCAAGTAAAAACCACTGGTTACAAACTCAAACACGCTTTTTTAAAATACATAAAATGCTTTATTCTGCATCGATGGCACTGTAGTAGCTGAAAATGTAATTGCATGTCACGTTCTGTGATAACAGGTACAAACAACTTGAGCGAATCTAGATAATAAGTCAAATTAGGTATTATCTTGGCTGGGAGTGAGAGGAGCTACTCTGATAATGGTGTTATCTTTCCATCTCTACACATATGTCCATTACACCTCTGCATCTTGGTGCTATTAAAAGTGGCAGATTGATAGCCATTCAGCCAGTAAAATAACTCGGAATAGAATGTGAATTGTTCCAACAAAATGCACTGTCACCAATTTCAGATAAAAGAAAATAAATAAATAAATAAATGCGAATAATAACAAGTGCACCGCTTCAATTTGTGCCTGGCAGATGGGTAATGGAATGATTATGGGTATTGTGTGATAAACTGGACATGTGTGAGTGTGTGTGTCTGTGAGCAAGCGTGTGTCTTCCGTTCATTATCAAGCAGTGATATTGTTACAGAAAAAGAATGCGCTTTTTTGGACTACTTACCAAAGAGGTGGCAAGCTGTATGAGTTTTTTCTCCAACATAATAGTGAAATGATAGGTATCAAATAAATAGTGAGAGGCTAATATGAAATAAAATGAGCCTCGAAAGCTCACAACAGGCTGTAACTTGTAATCATTGAGCAGCTAGTATTATTTCTGCGAGTGTAAATGCCTTATCCGCCTTCATGGCGTTTGACACAAAACAACTGTGAAAAAGATGAACGATTGTGTTTAACGATTAAAATGATTATACTTTGCGACAGGTTTTTTAGATGCACAGAAATCTTCTGGGGATTTGAGATAAAGTTTCAATTTATCCTTGGAGAAAAACAAAAAAAGCAGAAAAAAAACTGTTTTCCGAGCCTTGTTTGCTAGTCGGAGGCATGACACTCTCAGCGTAAATGAGGAGAGCAAACGCACTACATTAGAGGTGGGGAATAAATATTCCAATCCCAAAGTGTCTTTATTTTGACTCAAATGTGAGATATGCCGTTGCCATGGTGACATGGTGCAGGCTGCAGCCCTCTCCCCAGCTGTTGGGAGGTTTTGTCTGTGTGTGTGTGTGTGTGCGTGTGTGTGTTTGTGCAAGCCCAAGCGTGCACATTGAAGCCCCGCTCTCGTGCTGTGTTCCCCTTTCAGCCGCCAGAATAGAGTCTCAACTAATCCGTGAAAGTTGCAGTGCTCTGAACCGCCAGCCAAGCCTTTTCCCACTGAATTGAGGGCTGGGGGTCTGCTCTGGGCTTTACACTTGATTGGTCTTCGCTGTGGCAAGACTCCCCTCCCTGCTGGGTGTGGGCCCGTCCCCCTCGCTGTGCTGCTCGGGTCTAGGCTAATCGGCTTCTCCCCGCCGTAATTACCCACACCCGGCCTGGGCATGCTGAAGCCACCAGTCGTCTTTCTGTCTCTTTCTTCATCCCGGTCCCTCACCAGTATTGGCACCGTGGACCACAGACTGGCGTCGATGCCAATGCCGGCTTAAGTCTGTGGCACCGGGTGCTGGGCAAGGGAACGGTGAGCGAGCAAAAAGGTGGCCTTACAACTGTCCTCCTCTACATGCATAATCCCAGGATGATGGGTTTATTTGGCACAGCTAATCAGGTAATAGTTTATCTCACAGAAACGACTGAAAGCGACTGGGTCGGTATGGCCCCATAGGAACCAATCGGAGATGTGTCGCTTTTTCATAGCTCCTATCAATTTGGATTACAATCACAGGCCAACTCTAGTATCCACACATGTAACAAATGTCAAACGCAGATGTTGAGCATCTCTGGTAGCACACTTTTGGCAAAGCAGTGGTAAAAAACGCAAACACTATGACTGAGAATATTCTTTGTGCCCCAGATTTACAGCAAGATCAAACAGCTCCTCAGAGAAAGTCTTCATTTCCATTCAGCTGGAAAATAAGAGCCATATCAATATTGAGGTGGCCCTCTTATGATGTACTGTCACATTTCCAGAGCTCTATAAAGGCAAAGGAGAAGACAGTTCACAAAGATTACAGAGCAGTGCAGAGGATCTAGAGCGTTTTGTGGGGAGCGAGGGACACCAGAAGACACAGAGTGTTTATTGGACCCCCATTTGCTGCTAACATCTTATTATGGAGATTTTTTGTCCTTCCAAATCAGTCGGCAGTCACTCTCACAAATCCTAAGACCCTCGCTCAGTCAGAGCAGATCAAAAGATAACTCACATTTCAAAATACGGAAGGGGGAAAAAAGAGCAAGAAGAAAGGACAACAGAGAAAAGAAGAGAGCCAGAAGGGGGCATACTGCTCTCTCTTTACATAGGCGAATAAGGCGTTTTAAGCATACCATGTGTGCCTCCTTCATTCTATCGTCTTGCACTACCCAAATTTTTCTCAAAAAAAAGCAGCCATTGTTATTTTTAGTTTTATTTCTCAGGGTGAATTTAATTTTCAACTGCGCATCATAACGAACGCAGAAAAAAATCAGTACTTAATGGTCCATTCATTTGAGGGGCAAAATGAAAGGTTTGGAATCTGGCTTCTAGGAAGTATCGAGACCCCCTTGAAGCTGGAATGAAAAGTGTAAGTTTAGCCTCTCAGCTGTGTGTCTCAATCCATAATCCTGCCCCAATACCCCAGCGGAGAGCAGCCTGACACTCCCATGGCGTTCCTGACCAGTGAAGGCCTGGCCTGTGTAGATTTATGGAGTTCAGCTCCGTGCCTTACTCTCCTAGTTGGGCTGAGACTTTGAGTCAGACTGCTAGAAGTTGCACAAGATTAAGAAGAAAATAGATCTGGTCCAGCAAGCTCCAAGCTACACATCATAAACCGCCAATTATGCAGGAGGTGTATAAAGAAAATGAATAAGGTGAGTGTTTATGTACATGTCATTGCGCAGTAAGGTGTGTAAGTGTTCTTGCAGTCATATAAATCTTTAATAGGCTTAGCTGTGTTGCGATTGATAGATCAGGTAATTTGAGTGGGTGGGTACACGTATGTACTCCCTAATTGTGAGTTGATGTTGTTTGCATTCTGGTGAGGCCGAAGATGCATGTGCTGAAAATGGGCTACGACTAAATTAAAAATAATAATAATAATTAAGTTCAAATAAATCAATACATCTGTTAAAAATAAAGCCTACTACACTCAACAATATCCACAGCTCAGCTTGAAAGAAGTGTTTCTTGAGGGGGATTACATTACTCACCCTATTCCAGGGTGATCATGAGTTGCAGATGATGGATTTTCATGTTGCTGTGTTGGCAGAAAATAGTTGGTCATACAGATCTTGTGTTCTCCAGTGAAAATATACTTACAAAACTTCAGCACTGACCCGGCCTGTCAAGAAAAAATTAAAAATGTATTGATTCCATTAAAATATTCCTGAGATGTTGAGATGTTAAAAAGGCAATGTGATTTGGGAGATCTATTATTAATTAAGGACATTATACATCTTCAAAGAGTTCTAAAGCCTTTAATTGCAAAAGTATCAAATTAAGTTAAATCACTCTTTCAGAGTATTTAAAACCATGCGGGTGCTCACACAGAATTCCTTAGCTGTTTGCCATCTTCAGATTGGACGAAATTAAGTTTGTACTTGACTGAAAGGCCTAATTAAGCAAAGAAAGATTATATCAACATTTGATTAATACATTATCTGCAGTGTCACTTGCTAGTTATTCACTTTACCTTTTCTGTCCAAACTAGATTTTCTCTTCTGGCTGACTTTGTCAATTCAGGATAAAGTCACCTCTGGACAACAAGCTCAGTGTGAGAGCGAGCGCAAGTGTGTGTGTGTGTGTGGACACGGTGGGTGAGGGAGCAGGTGTGAGATTGGCTCTTCAATGAGCCTCATCTTGTCCCATGTTGGGTGCTTTGGTGCATTTGTGTGTATGTGTGTGCATGAAAAAGAAAGAAAAGAAGGGAGGCATGTGGCGTAGCTATTACTCAACAGTGTCTGGAACATTCTGAGCAGAAGATAAGAATCATAGGCACTACCTCAAAATGTGCATTTTCTGTCAGGGCCGGACAAAACGAGAACGTGTGACAAGGGCGTTTGATGTGGCATCATGAATGTTGTATAAAATGAGGGTTTAGGTGTCATTCATTGAGAATGGAGGCACATTCAGAGAGAGCCAGACAAAATGGCTGCCTCTTTGTGCGGTAGTGAGCGAGAGCTGTAAGTGATATGATTTTTGTAGTAATGCAGCGCAAATCGCATTTCCCATCGCATGAGTAATCGCACACAGATATGAATAGATTATGTTTTTCTACATAATGACATGAAGATCTATCATTTCTTTCTTGATTTACACACAGCCAGGATGTTATTTCCCGCAAACACACACACCCACATACCCCACCCACAGTTTGGGTACCTTGTTTTGTTGAGGGGAAAAAAAATTGGTGATGTAACACTCCTCCGAATTAACTTGCTCCATTTTGAAACTAAAACTTTGCCCCTTTTTGTGTATCTTAACGCAACTCAGTTTTATGTTTATGCAACTATTTCCTTTTCTTCTCGCACGCTTCTAAAGAGATCCATATGAATTTTGTTTCTCCACCTTTGTGGGGATAAATCACACCAAAAGCGGATGAAAATATGAGAGTTGATTTAAACCATAAACATATGCTGTTGCATCACTCCTCAGAAGCGGTCTTTGAGAGTAGCACATTATATGGAGCATGTTTTTACGGCTAGAGGGACATTGTGGAGTAAATCAATCTTTTACACTAAAAAAAGTAACTTTCATTAAGACCTATTAGTTTGTAAAATATGACAGCCTCATATATGAGTCTCTTTGACTCTTTTTTTCTTTAAAGCTTTTATAAAAAGAAGGGGGAAAGCCGCTTTATCCCATCTCCTCCCTGTCTTTTTCTCTGTATGTAAGGTTAACTTTGGGATCATGTGAGAGTTTTTTAGATTTTGAGTTTTTTTTTTTTTTTTAATTTGGAATGAGAAGAAAGAGAAAGGTAACTTTCTCTCCTCCACTTTCCAAATCTCCCAGGTCCGGAGAGTTTGACTGGAGAAATGGGAACGGCAGCACAGTAAGAACTCACTGTTTGCTTTTGGACTTTTTCATAAGCGGACAGAGAAGGGACCCATTCCAAACACTACAAACAGCATGTGGACTTAATATGGAAGTGTAGTTCTCACATTCTTTCATTCTATTTCATTCGATATATACTGAAAAAAAAGCATTTTATTCAGTATTCAAGTCTTTCTGAGTGACAGATCAGAAATGTATTTAAGCTTACATTAAACCACATAAATATCCCATCAAATGACCCAACTAGTTAAACTGATTTTTGTAATATTTTATAACGTAGAACGCAGCTGATTTCTTAAAGGTTCACAAGCTCCCAGCATGCACTTCCGCAAGGATAAATTATGCGGTTACCCTTATAGGATTGTTGTTTACTGACTTTATGCTATTGTTGTTGTTTTTGTCATCACCGATGTTTATTTATTGTGCAGTGATATTCAAAGCGCATTTTTTTTACGTAACGTTTGTCGAATGTTGTTATTGAGGTTAGTCATAAGTGTTGAAGTCTACAAGTGTCTGTATAAAAACACCGCATTTAATATTTTTTGTTTTGCAAGATGTTCTCTTAGGAAATAAATATACTACAGTTTACTTCAAATAAAACCATAAGTAAAAACGGCAAAATTGACAAGTAAATTAAATTGCGTTGTCAGTAATTTGTTGAAATCTTATATTGCCCTGACAGGAATTTATGGACTGAAAGAGACATTTAATGAAGAATCAAAAACAAGATGGATAAAGTCGCATTACTCAAATATTTAAAATGCATCATATTGACTTTTTTTCCAACAACTTTCAACAACTTTTATCTTTAAAAACTTTTTTTTGAAGTGTACACTATCTACATAGATATATTTCATAAATAAATATAAATCATTATATATAAATACACACACATACACATACTACAGCCCACACAGTGCTTAAGCTTAATAATTATAAATGCACAAACACACTTTGTACTTTTAGCAGATGAGAGTTTAGCATATTGCAAAATAGTGCAAATCTATTGGTGTGCCATAAAATGATGCAAATGAACAGATGACTGTAAATATCAATTAAAAGAGATGGAGTTTGAGTGGCACTCAGTGAAGAAGTGTAAAATGAGCTGATGACAGAATCTGATGTCTCCAACACTGAGGAACATGTGAAAAACAGATGGTATGCTTTCATTCAGCATTCTCCTAGTGTTTCCCTTCTCACACAGAGGAACCATCTGAATAAGAGAGCAGTTTTGATCAGGCCTGTGCCTCTGTCGATTCCCTCCTATCATTAAGTATGATTAGTTTATGACTCAGTATAAACCATTCATGACCACTCTCCTTGAAGAAGTAAAAAGCCTCACTGGAAATGAAAGAAAGTTTTGCCAATTAGATTCTGTCATGAAATACCTAATGAACCAAGCCAGCTTTTGATGCTGCGGGTAAACTTTACCAGCAAGATAAACAATACAAGAAATGCGACAAAAAAGTCCTCTGAAACAGATGGAGAAATCAAAAATGCAAAATAAGCTGAGAATGCATTACCGGCTTTTTTGTTGGTTTTCAAACACTCATTGTTTAATCAAAACGCTTTATGCATCTATAGTTTCAACTGTCTGTAATACAAACAACAAACTTTGCACTAATTAAAAATGAGAAAACATGCAAGGAAAACTTTCAAGGCATGCATTGTAAAACTTTTCAAATAATAGAATTAATAATATTTATATATACATACATACATACATACATATATATATATATATATATATATATATATATATATATATATATATATATATATATATATATATAACATTCAAATATTAACAACATGAAACAGTCTTTAAAAAATAATTATGTTAAAAAGTAAATAGATTTGGGTTGAATATAACTCCATGTCATGCAGTCTCCCTGGAGAACATTATTAGAATTTATTTTATTAATTCAGGGGGGAAAAAAGAGTGTGTATGTTATGCGGTTTACAGCAAGTTAATTAATCGTCTCATTTTACACCTGCTTTTTTCCACATTATAATAGAATTTAATGCCGTTTACAATTGTATTAGTATGCAGTAATCTTTTAAATGTAATTGTCTTTGAAACTTTCAAATACTTGACAACATTCAACATTTTACAAATTATTTGTTTTTCCTCAATAGCCGCTTTTGTAGCAATTTCCTATGTAAATGAATGCTAAAATAATGGTGCATTATACAATAAGAAAAATAAAACAGCAACTTAACATGAACATTAACATTTTCCAAAAAAGATCCGTTAAATCTTGCTTGTAAATCAAGACTGATTTTAACAAATTCAAATCATTATTAGATGATTATTTTAAAAACATTTTTATGACCTCATCGGCAGCTTTAACATTTGCATCAGTGCAATTAACACAACCTCAATTAACTAATGACAGTTAGAGAATAAATAATACATTCTCTTTGAATATGATTTTCAAAAAACCTTTTCGTTATTTACAGACAAAAACAAATAAATGTTATGATGCCGTTGCGACTCCATAATTCTGTACATTGTGTATCTTATATATTAATGTGCGGTGTGTTTATGTATTTCATTATATCATATAATTTTTAATATAACAAAACATGGTATATAATCTTTTGTGTTTTTTCTATTTTGAAAGAAAAAAAGTACATTTGTTTGTTTTAAAAACAAAAACTAATATATTGTAAGCATTCAACAAATATATAATGTTAACTGGCTGTTTACACAATTTTCATAAAATCAGTCATTAAAAATGTGAGCACTGTTTCAAAGAACAGAGCTTGAACGGCTTAAAAATAACAAAAGTGCTCAATTACAGTTAAATACATAATCATTTGATGCAGTTGTGTGCGACTTTTTTTGTTCGAATATGACTTAAGAAAAAAAATATCAATTAAAACTAAATAGCTAGAGATTAAAAGTATTGTGCCGTTCAATCAAAAAGGTCATGTTTTCATGTTTTATATCACTGAAAAACAAAGAATAGTACTGTATTTCTGTTAAAATGATATTACACTAAATCAAACAAAAAATGGAAGAGAAAAACTACGAATATGACATCCTTTGACTTCCCTCTATGGATAGTACATATACTCACATACTGAAAGCTAAACTAAAGAAACATTAAATAAAACACACAGAAAACAACAATTAAGCAGTCAACCACTTTGACAAGAATATTTCCGATAATATATGATCATATATATTTTTTGCAAGTGTTACTAAAAGTCAAAGGCAAAATGTCTTGGCAACACCACAGACTGTTCAGCCATCTTAACTCTATTACCATATTTGCTCACAGCAGATGCTATGATTTATCTGTTAGATTTGTCAAATACGCATCTCCCATGGTTCACTGTTGTCAAGCACTTTGTGTTTAGCAGGTGACAAGTCTGAGTGTAAACTAGCTGAGGGGGAGATGTTAAAGACCCCTTGCAGGAAGAGGCATGTGGACCACTGACATGCAGGTTTACGGCTCTACACTAATGAGACGTGATTTCAGAAAACAGGTTCAAACAACGTGTAAAGCAATCAAGGACAATAGCAAACGAGGACAAGGGCTGACGTCAGAGGAAAATTAACGGGCAATGTAAAAGAGGGTGGGATATGTGGGCAAACTACATTTAAGGACAACAAAAGTGGGTTATATTATTTCTACGTTTTTTCTACGACTCCTAAATTTGCTCATATCCCCTGAGTCAGGCCTGTGATCTGCCTTTGCAGAAAAGCAGGTCACATTATACAACCAGGAAGTGGCCTGCCAATGTCCTGCAGCTTGTTTATGGAGACATCTTGTTACCAGGGTGATAGGGTCCTGTCTGGGAGCGTCTTCATTAGTGGTCACACATGGTGGGCACAGGCATTCTGTTCATTCACCTCATGCTACTAGAAGCCGTGGCCAGGACCCCTAAAGCCACCCGTTCACCTAACACCTCCAGCCTGCCCGAAGCTGACAGCCTCCCACTAAAACCACTACGCTCGTCTGCGGACACAGCTTTAATTGGGAGCGACATGGACAAACCCAAAACCGGCTGGAAAGAAATGCAGGCAAACTTACAGGATTTACTTACAGGAAAGGAGATTCCTATCTAAAGTCTGAACGTTCCTGAAGAAACTCCTTCATCTTCCACAAACGATCCAAAATGGCAAAGCAAGAAACGCTTGCATTTTCAAAAACAGAATGTTGTAATTTCTCAAAAAAAGCATCAGGAACACATTCGGATTACCAATTGCATGAGTTTGAGCATGAATCTAAGCAAATTCACAAAGCGCTGAATGTTTATGTACAAAAATCACAGGGAAGACTGACCGCGGTCCATTTTGTTAAATTTTTTCGACATGCTGAGACGGGCCATTCTGATTACCTTTTAATCTGAGGGCTGAATTCCAAATGTGCCCAAGTTTCCTCCGGGGGGAGCAGCAGGAGGCGCTGTAAAGCAGTTAGCCTTTTGATAATGAAGTGCCAGCAAAAACAAACATGGCTGATGAGGGGGGAAGGGTTAGCACTACCTTACAGTGGCTCGGCACGTTAATGCAAGATTAACATTGAATGAGCATTGGGAGCCCGTACCACTGATATCAAATAGATACGGCCCCTACCCACCCATGCCCGACAACAAAGAAGAGTCAGCTATGACCTCTGCTCACACCGCAAAGTCACGAGCGACGGCTTCATTACACACAATGCCGGGGGAAGCCACCATTACCGTGTTGTGTGAAGCACAATGCAAAGTGCCACATCAAGGTGTTTTTGGTAGAGGTGTGAAAGCACCTCCATAATAAAAAGGTTGTTTTGGGTTATTATCACTTTCCCTCATTGTGAATGTGGTGGCCTAAATACAGTATTAACCGCGGAGAGTTTGGTGATGTTCCTGTTAATGCCGTGTTCTTTTTAGCTTTGCATTTTTGTATTCCATGTTTATTTTAATATTTTCCAGAAAAAAAATATCTGTACTGTGGGTCTCTTGAGCATAAAGAGGCATGCTGTTTTAGGTCACTTCTATCTCACTTTTAGTTCATTATTTATATGGGAGACTTTTGATATTTGTTTAAAAAGAAGTTGAATTTGAATATTTTTGTCTGTTCGTTGTAAAATAAACTTTGAGACAGGACTTTACGTAACAAGCACTGTGACTTGCAGATTCTCTATATGGCCGATATTACCTACTTCAAAATAACATGCAAAACAAACTGAGCTTTTAAAAAGTGTATTCCCACAATTAAGACTCAAAATAAGAGCTGTGAAGCTGAAAGACAGCCTTCCCTCAGCACATTTATATCTTTATATCTTATGTGATTTTTTATTACGATTTTATTGATTTTATAATTTTATTTTATTATGATGAAGATCTTACAATTTATATATAGTAAATGAGACACAATGGTAACAGCATGAAACTGTGCTCCATGCAATGAGGAAAAAAAGCAACGGCTAGTTTGACTTTTGTGCTTCATTAATATTACTCGCTGCATCTCACCTATGCTTAGACAGCTGTAATTTATGCGGTTAAAACAAGCAGTGAATATGCCATTCATTATTTCCCGCCGAAACAGAAAAGAGTATAACCGATGGACAGAAAATATAGGACTATATATGCAAAAATATATAAAGTGCATCTACTTGCCAAACCATTTTACCCGTTGGCTGCTTTAAACAACAGATGATTGTAAATAACACAGCTTTTGTCACATCGTGCAAAATATCATTTACAGAGACATTTTGTGGTGTAAACAAGCCAAACTAACCACTTACATGTGATATTCTAGCCAGAAGTGAAATAAAAGCCGTGGAGCTTCGCTGTAATGTGGGTCGGCTCAAGTTCCTGTTCTATTGAGGTTAAACATTAAATCATTGCTGTTTCTAATCAATGATAATTTCCCAATGTGAGGTTAATTAATTGCACTAAAAGTTAAATTTAGACATCACCATGACTTAGATACCATCCTCAGAGTCTAAAGCAGCCCTTTTGCATGGAGTTAAGGACCCTGATGAATTATTAATTTTTAATCCACGTGAGAGGTGCAGGCCTGTGAAATACAAGGAAAAGTGAATCTCGCTCTTGGACTACATTCTTCTGTCTGTCCTGCTGAGGCAAGCAGTATTTCTGACTTCAGCGGAGACTGAAAAACCAAATTGAAATGACTGCTGGGATCGATAGACTGAGGGAGAAAAGGCACTGCCAAACCAAAATTGTCAAAGAAGCCTCTCCTTTCCATTCGGCACTAGTCCACTCTATAAAGACATCTGCTGATGACACACTTTGGGGAGGCCTGCTCAAGCAGAGACTGGTGGACAATCGCTATAACGAGATTGAACCACATGACTGCTTGCTGAAGGAGCCTGAAGCAGGCTCCCACACAACCTGCTGCCAAGCAGGGTGCCACAAAGCTGAACAACCACCACAAAAATGCCCTTACACTATTCTACAAGACGTGGCCTGGACAGCCAGGGTGGCAGAAACCATTATAAAATGAAATCCAGCTGACATGTTATTTCTATTCCCACTCAACAGGCAAAAACTACTATGCCATGGGCTGCTTTTCTTTCCAAATAATACGGGACAGATCCTTCTATCCATTTTCTACAGCTTTTGGTCAAAAGGACAAGAGAAGAAAACGTTCATGTTTCTAGAGGTCAGTGGGTGATGCACAGTTGCCCTGACATGAACAGGTATTTTAGTTCACTGAATGGATCCGAAGAGAAAAACAGCTGCATGCTGAAGTAATTGCAAAAAAAGATTCACAGTAGACATAATCTCGCAACAAAAGCATATTATGAAACAAACAGCATGACAAAGGTCATCGGACAGGGCTGTAGGTCTCATGTCCACTGACAATGAAGTAACATGATGACCCAATGCAAATGTTCACCCAAAATGATAAGAATTACAGTTTAATTATACTTTGCCCCAGTCTCAAGTAATATTGCAATTTAAATTCTCTCAGTATCATTGAAAATCTTTATATATACATACATATACATATACATATACATACATACACTATATTGCCAAAAGTATTGGGTTACCCCCTTCTAATGAACAGCTTTGACTACTTTAGTCATTTCCATGAGTACAAAATCATAATGTTTAAGCATATAATCATATTCTAGGGAATTGTGTGCTTCTAATTTTATAGTAACAGTTTGGACAGGACCTTTTTCTATTCTAACATGACAATCCCTCTGTGTATAAGGCAAGGTTCAAAAAGAAATGATTGATTTAGTCAGCGTGGAAGAACTTGACTGGTCTGCAGAAAACAAAGTCCTAAACCCAGCTGAACGCCTCTGGTGTGAATTTAAATGCAGACCTTGAGCCAAAAATTCATCACCAAATACCAATGACTTGTACATACACTATATGGACAAAAGTATTGGGACACCTCCTTCTTTAGAACAGAAAAAGGCACTTCCAAAACTGTGGCAACAAAGGTGGAAACATAATTCATGTATTTAAAAATTGTATTTCCATCTCTGTTGCAACAGTTTTGGAAGTTTCTAAAATGATTGTACCCATATGTACAAGTCATTGGTGTTTGGTAATGAATTTTTGGCTCAAGGTCTGCATTTAAATTCACACCAGAGGCGTTCAGCTGGGTTTAGGACTTTGTTTTCTGCAGACCAGTCAAGTTCTTCCACGCTGACTGAATCAATCATTTCTTTTTGAACCTTGCCTTATACACAGAGGGATTGTCATGTTAGAATAGAAAAAGGTCCTGTTTAAAACTGTTACTATAAAATTAGAAGCACACAATTCCCTAGAATATGATTATATGCTTAAACATTATGATTTTGTACTCATGGAAATGACTACAGTAGTCAAAGCTGTTTATTAGAAGGGGGTGACCCAATACTTTTGGCAATATAGTGTGTATATATATATATATATATATATATATATATATATATATATATATATATATATATATATATACATACATACAAGTCTATATAAACAACTAAAAAAATGTGACAAAGAGAAATGCACCAGATAGAAAGACACCGCAAAACCAGGCAATGTCAATTTTCTTCAACCACATACCCTCTCTCAAAATCTGACCTTCCAACCCTTTCAGCAAACCCAATGTCAGAAACCTTGAATGCACACAATGATTGTGAAGTGTCACTGCAAGAAAAAAAAAAAAAAAAAAAAAAACATGGGCTATCTCCCTGACTCTATTTTTGCCATTCACAGAGTCTAGGGCTGTCATAGAAACAGGTGTGATTTCTCAGGACGTCCATTTCAGTGATAGTAGGGAGAATATATATATATACACATTAATATATATATATATTAACAAAAATGTTAGATTTAGTTAGCAAGAGTAAAATCACATTAAGATTACTATTTTTTTCTTTTTTTTACATTTTTATCTCAAAAGTTTTAAATGTACAGGTCTGGCCAGCTGTTTTTGTCATTATACAGGACTTTCTCACATTTTTTACAAACTGTAAGGCTGTAACAAACTACATTAGTAGCTGAATGAAAGCAACTCTACATGATGGAAAACCAAAGAAGCTGGATGGAAATCAGAATGACAAAGAATCTTGGGAAAACCACACTTGATGTCTGACAACAATAAAGCAGAAGTAGACAGTGCTGCAGACAATGTCAAACTACTTACATCACTATGAGTGAACGCTGACTTACGGCACCTTTGATTCGGATAACATCACTACAGAATAAAGCTGAAGTGATGGATAACTGCATAACAGGTTTATGGTTCCCCTGACAGGCACACATGAGGTTCCAGTGAAGGATGGATACATTAAAAGGTGTGAGAGAGAGATTTTAATTGTTTAGTTTTGAACATCCTTCTTTCACTGTCTGCTTTAATTAATTTCAAAATAAAAAGAAAAATGCAGAGTCGCTCCAGCAACAGTGGGGTTAAAATGTTCTTTCGGTGCATTTTCCAGATCAAGTGAACAATACTTTGGCTTTGAAATTTTAAAACCCTTCTGTCTTGGTAATGACTGAACTGGATAATTAACTATCATGGCAAATCAGCAAGCAGTCAATCAAAGCAGCAGTTTTTTCTTTCTTTTAACTGAGGTCAGGGGGGCAAGTACAAAGGCACTGTGAACATTTCATGTGCTCCTGAGGAGCGATATCAGTTGAAAATGCATGTTACCTCCAGACAGTGTTTGGTAAATGTGCCCCATGTGTGATTCTCTTAAGTTTTCCCTCTCCTGCTGACCTCTCACCTCTGCTCTCTGTCTCTCTGCACTCCAGGTCGGAGTCGCCGCGCAAACACAGATGAAGCGCATCACCTTTCGCCAGCACGGCACAGGTAAGCCTGGCCCCGACCGAGCTGCTGGACCAGGGGTCAGGCTTGTGGCCCAGCATGCAACTGGTCTCGGTCACATCGGGTCCTCACACCCCAGAGATGAGCTTGCAGACGGACGTCATCTGAGACCTTTGATGTGCGGCTATGAGAGTTTCTGTTACTGTGCTTTTAATTAGGTCCAGCAGCTGCCTCTTCCTGGTCCGAAACTCCACTATCTGCCTAATCTCTTGCAGGTGGCCATCACAAACACAAAAAAAACAGCCACCACTCTCAGGTGTGCGACATCCAGGGAGGAGCCGTCGCCGCATCGTGCTTCCCTCTGTTTGGCACAAACAAGTCTGATGCACAGAGGCTGAGCTCACACAGCCCAGTTGCAGTGAGACATGGTTAAGATTCACAGTTCTATCACTACGACCAGCATGTTCCCAGCTTACAGCCAAGCGGGTGTGAAATTATGCAAATATATGCTTCCCGTCTATCATCTTTTGGCAAATTTGATGGCCCAATTTCTTAAACATTATCCTTTACAGATATATTAGCAGGTTTGAGTGTGGTAAAATGTTGAGGCAAACTTTCACAATAGCACGAGATGTGCTTCTCTGGTTTTCCTGAAGGAATGTTTCGGGTTTGGTTAAGTTAAACTCAGTCTACGAAAAATAAAAATTGTTACAAGTGAAGCACTTACTGCTTTACACTTACTCCACTGCTTTAACAGTATAGCCAGAAAACGTGAACAATACACATGTATATGCATGATGTTATTTTTAAAAAACACTTAGTAACATTTTCCGTACAACTTTATTGCCACGACAGCATAAAATGATAAATCAACTGTAAATTATGATTTGAATGGCTTTACAGCTCAAATAATAAACAAGTTTTAACCGAAGAATAATTGTAAATGCTTTTATAGAGCTATTACTTTTAGATGCTTTAGGTGCTTTTATTACTTTTAGATTCACTTCCAATGTAAGCGATTTACCATAAACACCATTTTTCTTTTTTTTCAAAATTCCAAATTATTTTTCATCGTAATCTGCATTACCAGACAAATGCAGTCAACTGAGATTCTCATGTAAAAAAGTTGTGCATATAGCTCAAAATTCATCAAACATCCACCTCTCTTTGTCATTCCCAAGTTAGTAGACTGCTGCACTGAACTTGACTAAAGATGAAATATGGGACGCTGGTTAGGCATACTAATACCCTGGATTCATTAAATTAATAGGGGTCTTATTCCCCTTACCATGGGTTCACAGATGCCCTTTGAGTTTGCCGGGGCTAGAGGGTGCGCAGCACTTTGAAAGCCCTTACCGGCATATCGAGCGCATTTTAATACAGTCCTTTTGAGGCTCCTGGTAGGATGCAGAGTAACTCCTCGCCTTTAAGTTCCCGCACCTCTCCATGTGATCTCATCAGATAGCCACGGCTGTGTCAGATCAGGCCCAGACTGCACATACACTAGGGGGATGGAGAGGGCCATGCAAGGCAAATTAGACCAGCGGTGTTCGTTTCTAAGTAGAGGCCATTCTTTCCCGAAGACGTGAGTCCTTGAGAAGCAAGCGCTCAGGAGTGCTTTGATGTGGAAAGGTGCCCAGTTTAAGGCTCTGAAACAGGAGGCTTTGGGAGAGATTCAGTAGGATTCCCTTCTGTGATCAGCAGGGGAGGCTGCCCTCTCGTTGGTCACCTGCGTATACTGTACAGATTTAATTACGCCGAGAATGAAGTGCGTGGTCCAAAGAAATCCTTGATGCTGCCCGTTATGACTGTCATAGCATTTTCAAAACCATCAAGCCACAATAAGAGCCGAGCATGGTGATCACAGCCCGAAAAATCAAAGAGGCTTCAGAAAACAACAACAAAAGGAAATGCTATGAATGTTCTGGGAAAACAATATTGTTTTCCACTGCAGTTGCGCCTTTGCTAATCTTTCAAATTTTGAATGCACAGAATCGGCACAAGGACAAATAGCAAAGGATTTCAATGACAGAACAACATATTCCACAGATTGTTTCGGCCTATGAGCTTCAAAAATATGTTTAATTAACAGACACAAAATATAGGGATGCCTCATATCCATGGCAATATCCCTTTACCCAACAATAATACAACAGCCTTTTCAACAAGACCAGAAAATTTTAAAAGACACTACAAAGACACTGCAGTGCAACTGATTCATAGCACTTGGTTCTATGTTACTCTATGGAATGGTTGGATTCTCCACCATAATTCAGTTAAGGTAAATTAAATAAAACAACCAGTAGTTGTTAACAAGGTTCTTTCTGTCACTGAAAATGGCATCTTGTATTTGTTTACAGGCCAGCTAAGTGAATTTGAAGCAATGCTGTTTGCAGCTGCAGAGACTGTGGCTTGGTTAGAAACCAGGCACACACCCCACCCCGACCCGAGGGTTTTAAAAAGGGCTTTTTCCCTTTGGTCTTTGCACAGTGGTGTGGCAACTATGGCTCACAGGTGGGAGCCTGCCTCTACCAAATAAGCTTCCTCACTAAGGACAGGATTTGGCGCTGTTATTTTTCTATTAGGGCAGAATAATGTTAAGCCTTCAGAGGCCATCTTTCTGTTGCTATGGTAGCCCACATTTCCTGCAGGTTTGCGACCCTGAGTGACTAGAGTGCAAAGCCAAATACCACAGACCCAGTGAGGATCAGAAATGTGGCCTTAAAATTATGGAAAACGGCTCGAATCTGACCGGACCTTTGTAAGACTGAGTGACAAGTTTATTGAGATCTCTTTTTTCAATTCATCATGTCAGTAGCGAATTCAAAAATCCCTTGTCACATCTCCAAATGCACGTCTCCACGCCCATCTGTTGGTTTATACACCAGTTGGAATTGAAATTTCTCTCTCTTTGGCCAAAATGTTAACAGTCTTTTTGAGAAAAACACTCGCTAATTTACAGATATTTACAGATGAGGCGTGTACTGTCCTAATAAGAGCAAAAGCCACATTATAACCAAGTAAACCCAGTCATGACAAGCACACAAGCAAAAATGACGAGACATTTCCGGTGACTTACCTTGACTGTTGCCTCACAACAACAGGGAATGTTTTAAAAATTAATTAATAGAAGCATATTTCAGCGTCAGCAGAGTAATCAATTTTCATCTTATTTTTTATCTGATTAGAAGATAAAAAATAATAGATAAAATATAAAAATAGATGACTGCATGTGCAACGTAAAGACAATTTTAGGACGCAATAAAAACACGTTTTGTAAATCAGAGATTTTTTATTTTTTTTTATGCTGGGTGTCTCAAACTTTTGTATAACGTTTAATTAAAATAACAACTAAAGTAGTTTCAAAATTTAAAACATCTGTAAAGTTTCTGGAAAATAACGTCGAGCACAACGGTGTGCTGCTACAGATATGGGTGCTTCAAATGTTCGTTTAAAACAAATTTAATTAAAAAATAATTATCCTGCCTTCAGAATAATTATTTTGAAAAACTGTGAATCCCGCCCCCCCCATCGCCATCCCACACCCAGCCAAGTGTCATGTCATTTTAAATATTTTAATCAAAAATATTTTAGTCAAAAGTGCAAATGAAATTGAAAACATAATAAATAAAAATGCATAAAACATAGGATAATTACTTACATAACTTACAAACAACTTACATAACTTAAAATACATTTTGTATTTTAAAATATTATAAAATACATAAAAGGATAACAGATACAAATACATTATAGAATAACATAGGAAAACATCACAGACACTGTGTGTGTGTGTGTGTGTGTGTGTGTGTGTGTGTGTGTGTGTGTGTGTGTGTGTGTGTGTGTGTGTGTTAATTTTTCTCGCAAATGTGGCCTATGCACTGAGTCCGACAAAAGTTCCTGCAAAGTTAGGCTATACCCTCATTGTAGCCATAATATTTCTATTTATTTATTTATGTATGTATGTATTTATTGAATTGTTTATGTATTTATTGGTTTATTTACATGAATAGTTTGTGTGGATATTATGTATCAAATTCAACATAATAGCCCGCCGATTCAGATGATACCAGTTCTGTAGTTTAACATCCATTATGAATGCAAATCAAATAATAAACATAAGAAAATTCAATTAATTGCTTCAACATTCGTTTTCTTTCCTAAATCCATTATATTTTCACACAGTCTTATAACATCCACTGTCACTTCAGGAGGATGGTGCTCGTGACAGTGATTTCACCCTCTGTGTAGTTCATTTCTAACTGGTGATGCTACAGTTCACTCAAGTCCCTTAGGAGTTTGTAGACTTCGTTTTTAGATATCATTTACAAAATACATAAAATTGTTGACTTAAAATAACACGATTTAAATTTTTAATTTAACATTAATGTAAAATGCATTATGTTTTTATAATTCTTATTGCTGTCAATCTTTAAAGCAACTGTATTTTTTCTGTTCTCTACTTTTTTCTCAGCCAACATGTTTGTTTCCTCTCCGTTAAAACAAAAACGTCAGGGAGTGTAAAAAAAATCAATCACAGAGTTTGATCTTGAGACTGACAGCACTGAGATCGCATCGCTCAACAGGATCCAAATGTGAAGGAGGAGAAGTATTTTGGGTAGGCTATCAGATTGCGCCATGGAAAAGTTACTGAGAGTATTTGATAGAACCTGTTGAACTTTACTCTGGGGGACTGTAAGCTATTTCCAAAACTTTAATGCTGCTTGGAACATTAACTCGTGAAGTCCTTTAACTTTGGATTGGAGATTCACAGTTTTAAAAGATCAAATGCTCCCATTTCTTACTAAGCATACCGAGATGTCCTGCTGTTAAAAGGGCATTTTTGAGCTACCGCTTAACCAAGATGCTCAGCTTTTGCTTTCCTTAATCTCTTTCTCCTCACCGTGTCCTTATACCTCACCATTTCAAGTGCGCTTATGCAGGACTGACGCTTGATCTACCTGCGTTACGTTATCCGAATTCGAGTCTTTACCAGGTGATACTGATGTGGTGTGTCACCTACTGTTCGTCGAGTATGCGTAAATGCGACAGGGTATCGCGCCTGCTCTGCCACACTGCGCTCAGGTGTTTTAAAGTCGCAGTTTTCCATACTCGGTTAGGGTTGACAAAAATGACAATCGGGCTTTAAGAGTTCCGTTGTCAATGTAGCGCTTAAAAGTTCTCTGGGAGTGTGATTTCACCTGCTTTGATGTAAAGGCCCCCAGAGAGCAGGTTTCAGCATTCTGCTCCACCTAACCCCTCTGCCTAGTGAAGAACCCCGTTCCTCTGACTGCTAATGAACTCCCTTTGTGACATCTTATTTCCCTGCTCGGCTTCATAAGACGTTTTTATACAGTATTGTTTTGTTTCAGTTTTATTTTTTGTTTTATTTTATTTTACAAGATATATCAACGCTATCAATAGTCGTTTTTGCTCAAGCTCACATATAGGTTATAGGTATATTTGCTTTGTTGCTATAATTACATAATTACAATGAAATTACGCTGTTATTGTTTCTATTAGCCTGCCGTCCAGATGTGCCAACTTCTGAATCATGTAGCAATTTTTGGCTAAGTGATTATAGATTATTTCATTATTCGTTCTAATTTTATGCGAGAAAAGCTGGTGTGAATAAATATATTAAAAATGTACTTTCTTATCCATTTTTTTGTCATGGTAGCGTTAGAGAAACGTTATCTTTATTGTGAAATGTGAGTACAGGGAGTTGTTGATTTAGTTAAAATATGCGTCTCTAATATATGAAAGGCCTGTGGAAAATAATCATGTCATCTTTTGTTATTGTATCAACAAGAAGCGTGTCTTGCGCTCTCCCACAGCGCAGCTCACCTGTGCAACCTGCGCCGCGGCTAACCACTCTCCTGGACACCTGCATTAGTGCAGATTAAAGGAGGACATTCATTTGGGCATCTAAATATAGATGACAGAAACACAATAATAAGCTAACTAAACTTAACTAAACTGTATGTATGTATAGGAATATATAACGTTATGAGATTTTTTTTTTTTTTAAAACATCAAATTGTAAAATAAATAAATAAATAAATAAATAAAAGTTTTACCTGTATATTTGCTTTTGTTTAATATCTTTTATCAATAGGTATGAACACACTTAAATTAATGTCTTTATAAAAAAAATGCTTTTAGTTGTTTGCTTTTAATCAATATAAGATTTCTGTCTTTTTTAATTGTTATGTTTGATGCAATTAGGTTTTGGAAAGTAAATAAACCTAGGGTCGTGTATACAATTTATGTCAATGGCCTATTAATAAATATAAAACAATGCACATCTTTATTTAAATATTTAGTTTTATTTAAATTCAACGGGCTTTGTGAGTGCATCTGAATCGTTTCTTATGAAATTGCTTGTCAGTTTCTAAAAACGTAATAGTTTTGTTGGTCTGTTTTGTAAAAGTGTAAAACTGCTTGAACTGCTTTTGAAACTGTGACAAGGCAAATTAATAGTCAAATATGGCCCATGGTGAAAATATTGTTATAAAATAAAGTTTCGTTTTTGATGTTATATGGCTCATGGAAAGAAAAAAGCAGTAAAATAAAGGGGAAAATAAATAAAAAGATAAGTAATTAGTTTTAGGCTTTAATATAAAATACAATTTCAGTCGGACAAGGCTAATGTAATTTTATGACACCGAACATGTGAGAACTTAGTAACCTATAGCCTACAGCGATTTGATAAATGAAAATGCTCCAAAATGTTATAAATACTCATTATTAGAGTTTAAAGATATAATAGTGATAACAATTAAATTATATAGTTACAAAATAATCGTTTGTGAAATGTGCTTTCACAGACTACGTAGGAAGTTACGCAACATATTTGGTTGTTTTATTTAATATCCTTTCATATCCCCCGACTCTAAACTATTTATTTATTTATTTTTATTATTTTACATGAATTAGGTAGATACTTTTCAAATCGCCGTTGGCACACAGTGAAAAGTGATGCTGATCAGGTCAGAGGACTCAGTCAATGACACTGCTTAAGAGCAAACCAAAAAAGTCTTCTGTCAACGTATAATTGACCATTTCGATTTAATAAGATGCTCCAATTCGGTAGGAGATAAAAGGCAAGGCCCTTCTTTACACCATGTCAACATGCATTGTGTAAATTACTTGGATTATCTCGCCTTTGTGAGCAGAACAGTGGACCCTCAATATACACACAAGACTTAATTCAAGTCTTCTCCCAGGCCACTCGAGCTTAACTTCTAACACCAAATTTAAGGACATGTCACTCCCATTCATTACTCAGACAACACTGAAACAGACGAAAAAGACTGTTACTTGATTATTTGTTTGTGACAGTCTGCAGTTTACAGGGTAAATTAGCAGTTTTATTAAGTAAATATTTTACTTTATTCATCTTTTCTACATCCACAACATCCCTTTCTGCGTATCATTCAAGATTATTTCATATAATATTTATTTCATTTGTATTTACCCCAGTGGCATTGTTACTAAGCTACTGAAAAGCACAGTAAAGTTGTTTACGCTGATAGCACACTGACAACTGACAAATATTTGCTGTACGAATTGAACAGCTCAAAAGTTTCACGTTGTTTATTTAAATTTCCCTCGGGCTCCAGCAACCGAAATCCGGGTATGATGCCAAATCTCTTCTGATAATCAAATACATCTTCATGGGTTTGTCAAATTCGGTCTTACTGTGTTACTTCACTGTGTTGGTTTGAAATCAATCACCATTTGAGGAATCATTTCGATGACTGTTTGTCTGGCGCAAAAGCATAATCACAAGAATCCAATTGCATAAAAAAGTTCTTTAAGACACATTTAAACGAAATACGAAATAAGTTTTATGAGGAGGATTTGAAGTTGTTTCAGAGATAAGGTAAAAAAGGTTTACGGGGGGTTGTTGATGTTTAAAAACACAAATGTGTGCGCCAAAGGTGTGTCTTTTCGAATTAATTTTTCCTTAAGAAATCGAATAGTCTATGTGTTATCAATGAATACAAATAATTGTTCAAGTTCATTGCAGTATTATAGGGTAGCCTATAGCTGGACATTGCATGCACTTCCAAACACCTGTTTGAGAGTTAATTCCTGTCAGTCCACAAACGAACGAAATAATAGGAAATAATGAGGATTTACATACAGCTCTATCTAATTCTACTCTGCTTTGTGATTAATTCTGGTTTGATATGGTCAGTGAAATGTTTGGAAATGTAAACTAAGTAAATTAATGAGAATCCAGTCAGCAGGTGTTGTTCCTGAATTAGACAGGGTACTGAACACAACTTGAAGGGGACGTGCACGGATCTGTCAGGGTCCGCCATAAACACTCGAGTGAAGTCCAAGGAGGTCCGCTAATTAGTAGCCTGTCTCTCTGGAGGATTTACACGTTCTGCGTT
Organism: Spinibarbus caldwelli; assembly: GCA_039654775.1. NCBI lineage: Eukaryota > Metazoa > Chordata > Actinopteri > Cypriniformes > Cyprinidae > Spinibarbus > Spinibarbus caldwelli. The sequence continues at coordinate 8,477,604 of CM077246.1, read as the reverse complement.
GCCAAATGTCTGTTTTGTATGTGTAGATGTGGGCCTGCATCAATTCGGGGAAAATTTGAAATGGGCACAAAAAGACTGTCCTTTAATGGCTTAATGCAGGAACATGCCTACATCACAACCCACTGAAATGATAGTATTGCATTATTGACCAGTGTTTGTGCCCCTGAATCATCATTCATCATCATTATAATAAAATATGTGGACCTTTCCTGAAAAATCTGTTTGAGGTTTACTGGAAGTGTGTATTCTGTACAGGTTTGAGATCCAGAGTGATGGAATTGGATTTTAATAAAAGATGAATAAAAAGCCCATATGAACTGACACAGTGTGTTTGTTGTTTCTGCTCATTATTTGCATGGACTTTCAGTTCCTCTCTTAGCCATAAAATTCAGTTTGTAAGCTGTCTGAGGTGTACTTACAACTTTGAAGTAGCGCATGCATTAAATTGTGGTGTATGTTTACTAGAGCCTGCATCTTAGTTGCTCCTAGGTCCATAAATACATATTTTCAAAGAGTTTGTCAACAAATGTGCTACTTTAAGAGGATTGTGACAGGATGTTCTCAATGTTAGTTTCATACAGATCTTGACCCTATATAATTTACAGGATTTTAGCACACTTTTGACATAAACAAAGTATATGTAATTAACTTACCTCTGAGCATGGATATAGATTACAGTTTCCCTTCGCTGTAGAACTGCATTGTTCTCATATGCTGTTCCTCTTCCCAGATATTTCTGTTATCATTGTCAGTGTTTGAAGTCTCTGCTGTTTTCTGGATGTTTTGGATAAAAATTTTCATGGACTCATTCTCATAAAGAGTAAGTGTTATTATCAGAGTGAAAATATTAAGAATTCGTCAAAAAGTTGATTCAGAACTGAGGACATACCCAAAAGATCTCAAAAATACTCAAATAATAAATATTTAAGGATTACAGACAGTACAGACGGACGGACGGACGGACGGACGGACGGACAGACAGACAGACAGACAGACAGACAGATAGATACAGAGATACAGAATAAATGTACACATGATTTTGTATTTAATTTAAAGATTAAATAAAAAATTATTGCTAGACTTGACATAGCCTTGTGGGCAGTGCTTTGGCTTATGGTGCAGTCCTGGCTCGTGGTCATTTCCCAATCCTCTCCTTCCTCACTGCATCCTGTTTCTTGATAAAGTAAAAAAGAAGTCACTGCTGACTGAAAATCTCAACATCCCCCCATATCCCCTTTCTTTACCCCGAATCATTCTTTTGAGTCAGATGTTTTCAATTAATTGAACCATATGATTTGCAAAAACAAAGTTGACTGAGCCATTCACAAATCCACCTGACCTGTTCCAATCACCAACTCCAGTTAAGAACAATCCCCTCCAGAGGGGAACAAATAATTATAATAAAAATATTACAAACTTTTTGTGTACTGTTTGCACACAGCTATCATATGGATTTAGAAGACATATATAGAATATAGTGTGAATGGACCAAGATACTTTATGGTGCTTTTGTGTCCTTGTGGAAGCTCAAGCTTAATTTCCAAATCATCAATTATTGCGATTTCATGAGGAAAAAGAATTCTTCAAAATGTCTCCTTTCGTGTTATACAAATCATACAGATTTGGAACAACGTGAGGGTGAGTAAATGAAAAAATAATTTTTGTGGTGAAGGGTCAGGTCACTGTTATTTTTAACACTCAAATGTGACCAAAAGAGATGACAAGAGAAACCTCTAACCCCAACATAAGGTTATGCATTTCAAAACGTAATATTGAGTTGATTATCAAAAGTGTAATGAAGCACTTGTGTCTTGCTCTTTTCCGGTCATGAATAAGGTTACTAGCTTTATTTTCATGTTAAGTTCTAATGCTTGTTTGAAAGAAAACAGTAAAATGTATCCAGCTTCCCTTCTATTCTTATATATGTATATGTGTGTTGTCTCTGGCCCCATTAGTTGGGTTTAAAGGTTTAACCTCTATGTCAGGGAGCCACATCCTCTACTCACACCAGGCCTCATTCCTCCTATGGCACGTTAGTGTTTCATTTCCCCTCCCACACATTTGTCCTAAGAGGGCAATTAAGGAAACAAACGTTTTTCCCCAGATTAGGCGGCTGCCAGCTTTGCATACTAATGTAATGCCAAGTGGTAACAAATAGTGAATGCTCTTAATTACAGGCACTATTTTCAATCAGAAAGTGCTCAATTTCCCAGGATGAGGTCACCGTGGCAGGGGAAAAAAACCCTCCATAACCTGAAAGAGTACAGAGACAGTCATCTTTATATGCGTGTGGATATATGTTTCATAGAGAGGGACAGTGGGGGAGAGAGAGATGGTGAGATGAAAAAGATGGAAGGGGGAAGGGGGTAGATTAGATTGAGAGACAGAGAGAGAGAGTGAATGAGAGCGATATAGAAGGAGTGTGAGTGAAAAACCAGAAGGGTTAAAGTGAGAGAGAGCTCAGATAACATATGCAGATGCAAACCCTTTTATCGGCCCCGGCCTTCACCGTGTGAGTGCAGAATGTGGTGTGTAGCACTACAATTATCTTTCAATCACTGACCAACTGCTTAATGTATGACTTATATGCAACGTGGCACTCCACATCTAGCTGGAGATCAAAAGCCGCCTCCAGTCGAGTAATTTAACACAATTACAGTTCTGCTACCACCTATAATGTAAAGAAAATCGGTAACGCAATACCCTGACCACCATAAACTCTAATAGCTCAAAAAAGCTTACGACTGCTAACCACATATATCTTCCTCCATTATGAGAGATGAAATAATAATGAGCTTTAAAGAGATTTGCGCTGTAGTCTGTGAACGCGAGCTGTGATTGATGGATGTGTGGTGGGTTTTTAGCTGCAGAATTTCAATCGGAAAAGAGCTTAATACAGTGACATAAGCTTTATTATTTCAGAATCCAGGATCCATTCATATATTATTACACATATATTACACATTTATTACAGCTGGTTCAGAGAGGATGCACATCCATTACATCTGGACATACTTGAAGATACAGTCATGAAAAAGATCTCCTGGTCTGAATGAATGATTTGGACCTTCAAATTAAACAAGATGTTGCGAAACTGATGTCGTGATGACTTCATTTCTTCTGGTCCACACATCAGATGTTTTGCAGAAGTCATACAGGTTTGGAATAACATGAGGGTGAGTAAATTATTATTATTATTATTATTATTATTATTATTATTATTATTATTTTATTTTGCATAATGTTGCTTTGAAGGCGATGATCCTCGTGTTCATTACAATGCTCGGCCGATAACTGTGGATCAGTGAAACAGATTCAATGAGAGATAAATCCTGTGATCATTTTTACAGTAGATTTTCCCTGCATATCCACAACAGAAAGGAGAAGAGTAATGACAGATAAAATCACTCACAGTAGGAAGGAATAAAAATGACTTCAAAGATGGATTTGCACAGATTGTTCTTTTTATTATCATTAACAGTAATGTGATACACATGCCTCCGGTGACCTTTTCACAGTATTACATATTCCCAGCTGACTCATTCATTAGTATAGCAGCGCAAACAGAAGGCAGAACTCAGCCATCCATCTAGAGCGTGAGCGAGAGAGATAGAGAAGCAGCGAGAGAGGAAAAGAGTGGTGTGCGCGTGTGTGTGCGTGAGTGTCATGCAAGAGCTCTTAGCCCTGGAGGTTGGAGGGAGAGGCACTAAAGCTTTTCATTTGTGATTTGGCACATCTGACAAGATTCATCCGTGGCTGATCATATGCCTTCAATGAATACATTTTCCAGAATCAATGGGAGAGTACTGTAGAGCGCAATCAAAGGCACATTAATTGTCTGCTATCAAGAGCTCCATTTGGAAAAAAAAAAGAAGCCCATCTGTGCCTTTTGCATCTGGCTGACAGGAGGAACACATGGTCGTTTTATATGTCAACAGCTATTAGCGGTACATTTCAGCTAAATGACAAATAAAATATAGCGATAGGTTAAAATAAAGCTTCGCTGCTTCATAAAACCACATTGAGGCACAGAACAGAAGCTCGGTTGACAGAGATCACACGGGACACATAGATTTTTCTGTATATGGCAGGCAGATCAACTTTATATACTTTTATTTCAGAAGCACCAATTAAAAAGACGTACAACTTTGGTCCAAACTGGCGGGCCTGACTGGCAGGAAACTTGTCAGGAGCACAGGCTAATGTGGTGGCTAGCGTGACTAACTGCAAAGCTCATTTCTTCTGCCGCGAATGGATTGTACGCACTCTGTTTCCATGCCTCGGCCCCATGTTTACTCAATGAGATTTTACACTTGAATGGCACTTGGTCTCCTTTTCTCCACTGCAATATTTCCAGTCATGGCCCCATGTTTTCTCTTCCCCAACTCCCAAAGCGTCCTATTTTAACAAGCCAATAAACTCCGGAACGGGTGACATACTAATAAAAATGTAAACTTCTGGATAGGTTACGGGTGACTGACAGTGTGTGAATGTATGTGTGCGCGTGTGTGAAAGAGGGAGAGAGACAGTGAGAAAGTGTGTGTGCGCGTGGCTCTATCCTGGTCAGATGCTTCATTTCGAGAGCAGTGGAACATACTCCTGAGCCTCCTGGTTGGATTTGTTGGAATGTGTGAGAGGGAGGATTTTAGCGCCATGAGCCCAACGCCAAAGAGATGCAGACTTCACGCCATCTGTCTCCCCCTTCACTCCTCCACTTGCCAAACTTGCCTTTTTTCTCTCTTTCTCTCTGTCTCTCTCATTGCGTCCCCTTTCATCCCTCATCACACAAGTAAGGGACATAGAAGCATCAAGTCGTCGACTGCAGGGCTCCGGCAGTTGAAGCGCTTCACAGCGATATTAAAAACCCCTCTGAGTTGTTCATTTTCATTAGTGGCCCAAGAAATGACATTTAATTAGACTGTATTAGCCTGTTCAGAGTATTGACAGCTGCATGAAAATAATTGCCTGTTCTTTCACCATATGACCAACATTTTGCTGAAGGGAGCCACAGTGTTCATACGGGAAACGTTGTATGAATAAATATATGTTCCACAATAATTGGCTATCTACTGTCTGCTGAAATTAATCATTAAAAAAAAAACTCACAGAATTATAGTCATTTGAATTAAAGGGATAGTTCACTCAAAAATGACAATTTTCCCATCACATTCCAAAACTGTAAGACTTTCTTTCTTCGGCTGAATAAAAAAAAAAAAAAAAAAAAAAATGAAGGTATTTTGAAGAATGTTTCAATTGTTTTTGGAAGCCATTGACTTTTATTGACATAAATAAATAAATAAATAAATAAATAAATAAATAAATCCTTTTGTGTTCAGCAGAAGAAAGAAACTCGTAATAATAATAACAGAATTGTCATTTTCGAGTGAACTATCCATTTTATTTGATGAATTACTGCATTTTACACCACTTAAGAGACCCCTTTAAAGTGAAAACAATGTGAATATGTAACATGCATTTGACAAGATTTTACTTTTGGTATTAAAATATACCTATAAACAGCTGAGACGCTTCCTCTGCTTCCAGTGACTGGAAGCAAAATCACAGCATTACGTCTAGTACAATCCACACAATAGGTCTGCTCACATGCGTAAAGAGATGTGGAATCAGTGTTGCCTCATTAAAACCAGACCAGATCCTCTCATCAGATGAAGCAAAGTGCTGTGATGGGCTTGACCTCTGGCCCTCTCCCCATGTGGGCTGCTGGGCCAGGGCAGAGCCAGCTCATACCCTGCCCGGGTCCCAGTCAGCATACCCAGCCAGCTGAAGGGAAGATGAGGCAGTGGTGGCTCAGGCGGCCCATGACCCTCGCTGAGCTCCAGGTGGCAGCGAGACAAGCAGGGGGCCCTTTGATGCCGACCTCCGGTCATTCTGCTCGAATGGATCTTACCATTGATCTGGCCTGCCATGGTAGGGAGGGGTGCCAGGTGCCCCCGGTGCGGTAGAGGATGAAGCACAAGCTGGAGTAGCGCTGGAAGTGCGCTGACCCCGCGGTTCAGCGAGGCCAGCTTTCAGCAGCCAAACTGGAACGCCTACCTCATGGCAGACGGACATGGAAGAGCTGGCGGATCAAGAGGGGTAAAGCGATTAATCTCTACTGCAACTAGTGCTGCTGCTCTGCAATTTTATGTTATTTTACACAGGTATTAAAGATGTTAATGAACTTTGGGGAAAAATCTTATTGTAATTTAAAAGGTTAGTTCACCCCAAAATGAAACCTCCGTCTTCATTTACTCACAGAAATTTACTCATGTAGTTCCAAATTTGTATTCTTTAAAACATTCTTCTTTTGTGTTCTACATAATAAAGAAAGACACATAAGTTTGGAATATCATGTGATAAGTACATTTTGGATTTTTTTTCGGTGGTGGGAGGGATATTTTGAAGAATGTTGGTAACCAAACAGTTGACGGTAGCCATCAACTTCCATTGTATTTTTTTTTTCCCCCACACTATAGAAGTCAATGGCTTTTTTCCATACTATAAAAGTAAATACTAACATTCTTCAAAATATCTTCTTTTGTGCTCAAAAGAGGAAAGGCACTCATACAGGTTTGGAAATGATGAGATTTTTCATTTTTGGGTGAACTATCCATTTGCATATCCACATGCAATGTGATTTTATATGTTTAAATAGAAAGTTTATCCTTTCACATATAAATACAAAAGATACATCTGCATTGAGACACAAACAAAAAAACATATAAAGAAAAACAAACTTTAAAGAAAATAACAAAAATGCATACAAATACAGGTGCATCTTAATAAATTAGAATGTCGTGGAAAAGTTAATTTCAGTAATTCAACTCAAATTGTGAAACTCGTGTATTAAATAAATTCAATGCACACAGACTGAAGTAGTTTAAGTCTTTGGTTCTTTTAATTGTGATGATTTTGGCTCACATTTAACAAAAACCCACCAACACATATTCTAATCTCAACAAATTATAATATGGTGACATGCCAATCAGCTAATCAACTCAAAACACCTGCAAAGGTTTCCTGAGCCTTCAAAATGGTCTCTCAGTTTGGTTCACTAGGCTACACAATCATGGGGAAGACTGCTGATCTGACAGTTGTCCAGAAGACAATCATTGACACCCTTCACAAGGAGGGTAAGCCATAAACATTCATTGCCAAAGAAGCTGGCTGTTCACAGAGTGCTGTATCCAAGCATGTTAACAGAAAGTTGAGTGGAAGGAAAAAGTGTGGAAGAAAAAGATGCACAACCAACCGAGAGAACCGCAGCCTTATGAGGATTGTCAAGCAAAATGGATTCAAGAATTTGGGTGAACTTCACAAGGAATGGACTGAGGCTGGGGTCAAGGGATCAAGAGCCATTTGAATTTGGCTACAGTTGTCGTATTCCTCTTGTTAAGCCACTCCTGAACCACAGACAACGTCAGAGGCGTCTTACCTGGGCTAAGGAGAAGAAGAACTGGACTGTTGCCCAGTGGTCCAAAGTCCTCTTTTCAGATGAGAGCAAGTTTTGTATTTCATTTGGAAACCAAGGTCCTAGAGTCTGAAGGAAGGGTGGAGAAGCTCATAGCCCAAGTTGCTTGAAGTCCAGTGTTTCCACAGTCTGTGATGATTTGGGGTGCAATGTCATCTGCTGGTGTTGGTCCATTGTGTTTTTTAAAAACCAAAGCCACTGCACCCATTTACCAAGAAATTTTGGAGCACTTCATGCTTCCTTCTGCTGACCTTGATCCTTGATTTCATTTTCCAGCAGGATTTGGCACCTGCCCACACTGCCAAAAGCACCAAAAGTTGGTTAAATGACCATGGTGTTGGTGTGCTTGACTGGCCAGCAAACTCACCAGACCTGAACCCCATAGAGAATCTATGGGGTATTGTCAAGAGGAAAATGAGAAACAAGAGACCAAAAAATGCAGATGAGCTGAAGGCCACTGTCAAAGAAACCTGGGCTTCCATACCACCTCAGCAGTGCCACAAACTGATCACCTCCATGCCATGCTGAATTGAGGCAGTAATTAAAGCAAAAGGAGCCCCTACCAAGTATTGAGTACATATACAGTAAATGAACATACTTTCCAGAAGGCCAACAATTCACTAAAAATGTTTTTTTTATTGGTCTTTTGAAGTATTCTAATTTGTTGAGATAGTGAATTGGTGAGTTTTTGTTAAATGTGAGCCAAAATCATCACAATTAAAAGAACCAAAGACTTAAACTACTTCAGTCTGTGTGCAGTGAATTTATTTAATACACGAGTTTCACAATTTGAGTTGAATTACTGAAATAAATGAACTTTTCCAAGACATTCTAATTTATTGAGATGCACCTGTATATCACCCCATGTGATGCAAGTCTGTGTTTGCTACATCTATTTTTACACACACATCAGTTCATAAGCACATATTCTGAACAGGGTGTAAAATCATACCATTCCCTCTGGTTTTGCTATAACATTGGGAAAAAACAGATTTTAAAAAAATGCGAGCGATAGCACAAGACATGTCACCTGTATTCTTGAGCCCCTTTTTGCCCATCATCTAGTCTATATGCCCTCTAATCACCAGTCCATAAACACAGCCCCGAAGACCTGCATTAAAGACCGAGAAGAGAGTGAGAGAAAACAGCATCCAAAGAGTCAGAGGTACCCTGTGTGGTATTATTAATAAGGCATTAAAAAACAGAGCACTTCAAAGCATACAGGAGCCATGCTATCGTACATGAAAGTAACATAGTATGGCTTAATGTCTCCTAAGGCGTCTTATGGTGATGCAGCTTTGATTTGAAATGCATTGTGTGGCAAATGGATTTGCACTAGTGGAGAGTGAGGACGCTGTGTGGGAACATGCCATAATTTAAAACCTGACCTCACAAGCTCTTCAAAGCATTCGTGAGTGAGGATGTTTGGAGCTCGATGATGGGGTTTCACTACATAAACAAGACCTGGCCACACTTGGAGGTTCCAGTGTTGTTGTTGTTATAATTTTTTATTTATTTTTTTTTTTTCTGAGGATGCTTTCCCTTTAGGAAATAGTTGTATGGACCAAGGAGAAGCTGAATGGTAGTTTATGAGGAGAACGTAAGCCTGAGGAGATCATTAAGAATTTTTAGCTGTTAACAGGCATATACTGTATTTTTTTTTAACATCCACAGCCAAAATCATTAACCACCCAAAATCAAACCTCTGCCTTAGCCTCAGTCTTAGCAGAATAGAAAGGTTCTGGGATGCTACAGCACTGCATGCTGTTCTGACAGAGGATGTCTTAATCACTGAGGATAATCAGGCTTATTTAGCTGTTGAGAATTACGGGCAGAAATTTTAAATGATAAGCAAATGAGGCTGATGAAAAGCCATGTCAAGGAGGTGGCGCAGCCGATTAGCCTACTAGCGCTTTTCGGCATGGACAACGCCCTGGAGTATAGGGTCATTCTTCCAATAGGACTCAACTGCTGGCTGACAATACTAAATGTTCCCACCTTGCCTCTTGGAAACAAGATGCTTACAGACGGATTGGGGGTGGGAATTCTGTCTCACGTTTGTTTCCCCTGGCAAATGACACACTTCATGGTTAAAAAATGTTGGGTCCCTGAACAGACTTCACAGTTATATAAATAAAATGTGTGGCATAGGGACAAAAATGGTCATATTTAATCCCACTTTGAACCCCAATTAGAGAATTGATGAAAGCCTTCCCACCCCCATGCCTTCTGTATCATAATTGTTTTCTCTTTCCTAAAATGTCATGAACGCTATCACGTACATAAAACGCTGCCAATGACCTCTCGAATATTTGTTTGTGAAAAATTATAGGACTCAGGATGGCCTCGCACAACCCCAAAGCACATCTCCTCAAACAACACGAGAAGAAAATAAAAAGCAGTACCATTCACTGACAGAATGAAAAATGTGACTTGCTCAAATGCAAAGGGATAATCAAGTCCGTATGGCTTTGTCAAAAACAAAGACCTAAAAAGAAAAATTTAATTTTCAGACAATAAATATAGTAACAGATTCAGGCATCACACTAACCACAAAGACCAAGAGCAACATTAAAGCAACCTAAACTGTGTCTGTCATAAATAGAAACATCAGCTACAGCAAATTACACCAAAACAATGAAGAGTTTATTTAGATTTTTTCTCGTATATTGTGATTCCTTTATTTTTATTTTCCTTGTAAACTTAACTCTGTGGGATGTTATAATATTCTATAGCCTACAGATATTGTTCTTGATATCACTGCTTTTGTTTACTTACATTCTCGAAACACACTATTTTTTTTCACACCACAGGACATACCAGCAAAGCATTATTTCTCTGTGAGCATTAACTTCAAAAATGTTTTCAATACACATTTCACTTTATGTAAAATTCTAAATAAGACAGCTCTGTGGGTGCCCCATGACCCTGAAAATCCACTGCAGCTCTATTATTTGTCTAGCGAGCTGCGGGCGTCCCAAGTTTCTTAGGAGATAAGCAGTCCTAGCTCTATCAAAAAATACAAAGCTTAATGTGTCAGAGAAGGATAAGGAAAAAAGCAAAATGAGGAGATTTGCGCAAATCAAACTGACTAAGACAGAGAAATGAGGTAGAAAAACAGGATAAAAGGAGACGGTACACTCGTAAGTAACCCCAATAACACCATGTTTAGTTGTAGGGTAAAATATACCATCCTGTGTATCCAAAGCACTAAAATCATTTCTTTGTGCACTTCACTCAAGCTAACACTTTTTAAAGCATATTGTCAAACCTGACCAAAAAACATTGAGCTGATTCAATGAAACGCTTGGACATGGGGTGCTAGCTTTTCGGGGCAGATGAAAATTGGGGTATTTCGAGGGCTTTGGGAACAGGGAGGGCGATAGGAGGAGGGGGAAATGAAAGGAAAATGCCAGTAGTGCCCACTCAGCTATTTTCCCAGTCAAGATCAAAGACAGCACTGGACTGCACGCACCGCGGGAAACTTGAAATGTGCCCTGCCTTTGTTTGCTGTTGCTAGGAGACTTCGAGACAGCCAAAAGTGTTTTCAGAAAGCTACAGGATCAAAAACATTTCAAATATATATTTTAAGACTGTCATGTTTGAGACTGAGCATTGCAATTTACTAAGTCATTCAACAAGCACAATAAATACTGATTTAAATAAATAACGTGTATTGAACATTAGAAGAAGCAGCAGCCATTCTCTTTTCCCCTTTTTTAATAAGAGAAAAAGCTGGAAAAGTGACACTTGGCAGTTCAGTTTTGCCTTTGTTTCCATATGTACGTAAGCTGTCCTGAACTACAATATACATTAATGCCTACAGAGCTTACATAGTTTTATGTGGGCTTTTGTGTGCAGGAGAGAGAGCAAGTCGTGAGCGGGAGAGATTAATCATCAGAGCATGTATATTCCCTCCACTTAAGCAACAATTCCATTAATGGGTGTCTTGAGTGCGTGTTACTGGGAGCTCATTAGCCATTATTAGTCTAACACTCAAATAAATGTCAGAATGTGCTGAGCAAGAGCTGCTGGTAATAGGCCTGGGGTATTATCAAGACTGCTCATTTAGAAATGTGTGTCATATCTGATAAAGAAAAATGTGAACTGCAGTGTGGTGATCATAAACTCTTTTTATATTTACTGTACATGGAGTAATTAAAGCTGTGCAGGTTCAGTCTGACGCCATCTTGAGTGTGGCACGCTAAGTGCTCAAGGCCCATTTAAATAAGATTGGCTCAAGAAGAATAAATAGCCAAGTAAGCGTATGCGTCTAAATCCTTGCAGTTACTTAACCTGAATACAATATATGAGTGTGCTGAGCCCAGACTCGCACAAGCGGGAAGGAATTCTATTCTGTCTCTGGACCACATCCATGCCCTTGAGTGAGGCAGTGTACTTGAGACACAGCTCACCAATCCTCTTGCACAACATCACGCCCCACCCAACTGAACTTGAACTTACTTTGCTCACTATAAATCACCCGTATTAATACTGATGGCTTGCTTTATGCTGTCAGGTAATGTACAATAATAACACACACAAACGTTGCATTTTATCAATATCAATTCCCATACATGTGTGCTGAAGGCATATTTAGGGATTCAAGGAGTTAGTTCTGGATTACACTTAAAGTCCAAAAGAACTCATATATTGGAGAAATGTGAAATATGGACTAAATGCCCAAAATGTAGCATGCCACTTGGACCATATGTAATATATGCATATGCTTTTTTTTTAGCTATGTTTCATGAACCATGTGAAATGAGTGTTTCATAACCACAGAATAATCATAATCATAATTATAGTTTCCTTGGCTCATGCACTCCAGATCCCTAATAGCCTACCCATTTATTTTCACCATGAAAAACTGAACCAAATCTGTACCAATGAATAATTTTGGTGTTAAAAAGGCTATAAACTATAGGTGTAATAAATAAGTTTGATTAAAGTTGATACATATAGACTATGTTCCACCATGAGGAAACTATAAATTTAGATGGCTCAGTTGGTGGCGCTAAAATACTGAATTGACTTTATTTATTTATTTTTGATGATGATGGTGATATATTTATTTATTTTTATTTTTATTATTTATTTTTTTTTTTTGTATAGCCTTAACACAATACACATTGTTTCTGAAGCAGCTTTACAGTAACCATGTGCGTACATTTGCATATTGTTAAATGGCCGCCATCAGCCAATCAGATTTCAGCAGCCCAAGTGTCTAAAAAAAAAAGGAACAGGTTTTGTCCCGCTTGGACAGAAGGTGGCGACATAACAGTAAAACACCTACAATAAATTAAATTTTAATATAATGCATATGTAGGCTAAATATAAATAAAACAGAAGAGTTTTATTCTTTTAGACAGTTAAGGGCTAAAGGAATTATTGTATTTGGACCCCGATAATTGCTGCTTGCAGTTTTATCTGTTATTGTTCACATGAGCGCAGCTGATGTATTAAGGTTGTAGAATCGACGTTTTACTTAATGGAAGAAACAACAGTGTGAGCGCCATGAGAGTCCAGCCGAGAGTGACCTTCATGTCTGGAACGATTAAGATTAGAATCGTGCAGCGTCTGCCTCTTGTTTTCAAGAGCTTGAGCCAGCTGGCACAGGCCGAGTGTTCTCTCCCAGCTCTCCGTCTGCCGCAGCGACAATGACAACCAGTTACCGCATGGCGTGCAAAGATGACAAAAATACTTTCACGCCAAGGGATTTTATTCTGTCCAGGCAAACATCACGCGATTACCGAGAGCCGTCCACTCTTGTTTAAAATAATTGTTTCTAACGTTTAGGTAACGGTGTAAGGTTTTGATTTCTGTTGATCTTTGATTTTACAACATAAACCAATTTAATGAGCGTGTGAGTAGATGTGTACTGATTGAAGATCATCTAAGCTTTCAAAGTCCAGAACATTTGTATGTGAACTGCAGAAGTTGTTTAATATGCTGCAACTGTTGTCCGACGTGTATGCTGTTGCCACCGGCGCTGAAGTCTCAGTCGAGAACATCTTACTGAAAAGCAAAAGCTAAGCTCCATTTGTTTACTACTTTTTTTTTTTCTCAGCGTCATTTCATGGCTGTCTCTTTCTACGCAGCGTTTAGTCTCAATAGGATAGAGCCTGTTCTGCTTCACGCACTTTAGTCTGGATCCTCCCCAGTGTGACATCATCTGTTGTACTTTAAGGGTTTCTAGTGCCACCTCTCAACAGCAACATCACTCACCTGGAATACCCGCCAAGAGACGTTCAGAATGCACTGGTACCCTGGTAACAATACAATAAATCATTCAGAATAACAAAATGAGAGCAAAAATGTTTTTTTTTTTTTTTTTTTTTTTTCTGTAAATCGAACTATTCTGTTCAAGGGGTTGTTTACTTGCAAATACATTTGAGAACATGACATGCTACACTATAAAATTATTTTAGAATTAATTTGCTAATTACTTTCTAATTATTATGTAGATTAGATTGGCTCATATGAATTGAGATGTGGATATATTTTAAAATGGTCTCGCAAGAGGGTAAAAATAGGCTAGAGTAGCCTAAATCAAACTATTAAGAAGCCAATACGGTGAAAAACGAGCTTGACCATTTCATAGGACATAAATTGTCTGCTTTCAATGTAAATGTTTATAAATTTGAACCCAAAGCTAATGTTAATGGGTTTTGTTTTTCTTCTTATTCTTTCAAAGTTAGTTTGTTTTTATATGCAACTACCCATATGACATGCCAAAGAAAACACCTTTTTACAGAAAACTAGACATTCCCTCGTATAGACTAGTCCTATATTAAATAGAGTACACATATATATATATATATATATAATATATATATATATATATATATATATATATATACACACACACACACACACACACACATACCCTCATTGGGGACTGAGCCCCCCCCCCCAAAATTAAAATCCTAGAATCGCCCTTGTATATATATATATATATATATATATATATATATATATATATATATATAAAATCACACACACACCTGTTTACTGTACAAACACAAAATTTTACTGTTTGCACTTCTAGTACAACCCTCTTTCCTTAGCTCATGTATGCAAACCTCTTTAATTGCCACATGCACTGGAATATGTATTACACTGAATGTTAAATTTTCAAATGAAAATGGCAACATGATCATTTTATAAAGTATACCTTCATATGTGCTTCATATTCACTGGAGGAAACAGCTGTGGGTGAACCCAGCGAAAATTTAGGCTACTGTAGATTGGGAACCGATTGCTCCACCATGATATTTTATAAACTGTATTTATAACAAAGATATTATAACAATATCGATAAACACACCTTGTCCTCTGTTTCTCGCTTTGCGCAACCGCGGTCTGCGGATTGAAAAACGCGCTGAAAGACGGGGAGGAGCCGATCGAAGTCTGCCGCCGTTTTCATATGAAATTTAAAGGGGACTGAGGCAATCACGAATTCGTAGTTTCTGGAGCTAATCGCAAAATTTAGGGGGGCTGAGTAGTATGTATGTACATGTATATGTGTGTGTGTGTGTATATATATATATATATATATATATATATATATATATTTATATATATATATATATATATATATATATATATATATATATATATATATATATATATATATATATAAATCAACTAAACAATTCTTCTTAATCAGTAGCCTAAGTAAAATAGGCGTAACAGGTCAACAGCAGACCCTTCCATATGCGACGGGCCGTATGATAAACTGATTAAATTGAACGAACGCAAGTGCGTGTAAATTATGGACGAAGTGCTGTTTAATTAGTAATAATTAGAGAGAAAAACTTTAGTGTTTTTCCTTTGATACCGAGCACAACTGGTTTATTTTTTCCAGTATGTGACCGCTGTCTGAACCCTGAACCCCGTGGTGACAATAAAATGTTTCGGTTCTTCGGAATTCCATAAAAGCTCAAACTTTTATAACGTTGCGAGGCAAAAGGTGGTGGAAGAGAGAAAGATTTAGTAATGGTAATTAAGAGATGGGATTCTTGACTGAAAGGTCACTGAGGCCAGAGTTACTTCATCTCAGGGCACCGTCGTGGGTTAATCATTGAAGCCTGTATGACCTGAGGGCTATATGAACGCAGAAAAAATAAACGCCGTGTGTTTACGTGAATGTTTTATTGAACGACGTAACGATGACGATAACTCTCACTGCATGAATGATATAGGGAGCAATGTTTAATAT
This sequence comes from Spinibarbus caldwelli, assembly GCA_039654775.1. Lineage (NCBI taxonomy): Eukaryota > Metazoa > Chordata > Actinopteri > Cypriniformes > Cyprinidae > Spinibarbus > Spinibarbus caldwelli. The sequence goes on along the minus strand of CM077246.1, from coordinate 8,461,909 downwards.
ATAACAATAAAGTTAGCTAACTAACGATCTTGGCATAGTCAAAAAAAGTAGGAATATGTAGAAGTAGCCTACGTTTTTTTTTCGGTCCTTTTACCTCCAATCAGTTGTGATGTGTGAGATTGTTTTCTTCTCAATATAAGGATATTAAGAGGCGTAAAGCTTTGTGGACACAAGAGTGCGGCTGACGTCACAGCCTGAGAGTCACCCGCCGTGTGTACGCGTCTCTAAGTAAGGACTTATCTACAAAAAAAGTTCTGGCCGACAATGTGGGTGGACAGGGCGTGAAACTACTATCATCATCTGTTTTGAATGAAAGAAAGAAAACATATATGCAACAAAAAGAGAGGCTCATTCCAATTCAGCTGCGTTGTTAGGACAACGAGAACCATCCCTCAGATGATTAGTTCCACTTCAAAAGAATTTTCTTTCCGGCGGTGAAAACGTCCCCCTTTTGTGTCTGTACACAGAGTTTTCACTCGCAAAAAGACGACGACTAGTATGTTTAGTCAGTCTGTTTATTTTTTCTTCTGTTCACAGTACAATTGTATTAAATAAATAGAGGAGTCACCACAATGGTCGAGAAGTTCATAAACATGTATGGAAGATTTAGCATTCTTTTGTAGTCAAAGCACAAAGCACTGGTCACATTCAAGTTTTCCACGTACAAAAGTTTGGTCTTCAAGAATTTATATGCATGACCTGTGCAAGCAGGACAATCCAATAATTAATCAATACTTATAAAAGATGAGGACTTTTCGTCAGAATGTAGGCCTGTATGAAAATGCATGAAAGATATAAAACATAGCAAAACAATCAATAGAGCTTGAGTCAGGTTTGCTTTCATCTCAAAGCTATGTCAATAGCAACTGAAGTTTGTGTGTGCAAACTACAGAAACAAGCCATTTGACTCTGAAATAGACTGCAGAGTGAGGCAAAGGTTGATATCGCGATAGAATTACAGGTCACTGTCCTCACTGAATCCTCTTTAAAGCTATCACACCTTGCATCCCTGTCATGATATCATTTGACGCTGTTCATTTGCCCGTTGACCCACATCAAAGTGCACTTCCCTCAGTAAATGTATCCACTTAACTAAGTTTAACCGTCTCTCTCTCAGCTTGGAGTACAGCAAGTTGAGAGGACAGTATAGAGGCATTTGAGTGGGGGGCCAACAGGGGGCCTACATCTCTACAAGTTTGAATTAAACATATCATTCATCTCTAAATGGATCTGTGTGTATATGGGTAACTGTAATGCATTTAATTTAAACTTTGAATTTATAAATTCATACCAAATTTTACTGTCCGTAATCAAAATCCTTTTATACAATATCTAAGCCAAATGTTTTTTTCCCTTTTCTTTTTTTGTAAAACATATTCAGCAAGTTTTAGCCTATAAAAATATTTTAGGGTTTGTGTGTACACTTTTAATAAAGAGTATGCAGAACTTGCAGAGTATGAAGTATCCTCTCTGAATAAACAACCGAAACCTAGACTGGAATATACTGGTTGATAAACAATTTTAGTGTTTAATTTTACAGCATTCATATATTTAATGTTTTCCACACTGGGCAGGACAAATTGCAATTAACTTCCTCCAAATTAATAGTTTTATAGAATACATTTGGAAAAGTGCCTATGCAGGCTGGTAATATCCGTGAGATAATCACTTGACCTCACTTATATTATGACTCCACATCAAAAAATGACAGTTTATCATCATATCGTCATTACTGGCATTTACAATGAAGATTGCTTCATTTCAAACCTTCATGTATGTGTATAGATTTATATACAAACGTGCTTCTAGAGAAAGTGGCACTGTTTATCATTAGCTGTTTTATAAGTCCAACAGTACAACGTTATATTTTCATTGACATTTACATACAAATACACAACAAGAAATCCAATATCAAAAGAGAGTGAACTACATATAAATAAATATAAATACATTTCAACGAGTGCAAAGAAAAAAAAAATCAAAGCATATTAGAGACATACATTTTTCCTTAACCATTATGGAAGGAAAGTCTGACATATGAAAGAAAGAAAACATTCTTGACTTGAGCTCAACTAATTGCTTCTTTCATCTGTCCAATTAAAGGCTGAACTTTAATCCAAATAGTATTGCATGTTTTGATAACTCATCATACGCTCTTGCCTTCTAATCAACACAGAATAATATGTTCATTGCACATTAATTCTCAGTTTGAATATCAGCGTCTTGCTATTGGTTATTGATTCCAATCAGCTTCTCAAGGTACAAGGCTTACAGGACTAGTTGACATGTATGAGAAACCTGAAGGACAGCGTAAAACTCCCAAACAGATCCTCCTTACCAGCGGGTGGTAGATTCAGAGAGGATGTTTTTTAGGATGTAAAATGATAAATGGCATTTAGCATAAATCAAATTCTGTTTCTCTTAAAACGTCACTTGTAAATGCATGATTTCACAATGTGATCTCCATGCATACATCATGGATCTTTGCTTTCTCTTGATTTGTTATCAGCACTCCAAGGGCAACTAGGCCTATCGGTGATAAAATATGAGATAAGCAAAATGAGATGCTAATGTTTTCATTTGTGAAATATACAGGCCAGGTCTAAAAGAAGAGCACCTCATGTGAAACTAATAATAGTGTCTAGTACTGTATGTGTTGCAGCCTTCCTTAAAAAAATGTGTATTTCACATCGTTGATCTAATATGTGGGTCACTAGGATTTCAGAGAGGGGGGAAAAACAAACAAAACTGGAAATAAAAATAAAGTGAAAATATGCAGTGCTGAGTAAAGATCTAAGGAACCCAGTTGCTATTAAGGAAATTATTTGGGGAAAATAACTGCTCTGAAGATTAATTAACAGAGTTAGTTTCCACTGATTGAAAGGGAATATGGCCCCACACAAGTAGGCCTAATTATATCCAGCTCTTATTTGTCTTATTAGGCATTGTAAACAAAAATGCCACTGACTTGTTCAGAAGACAGAGTAAAATTATAAACAAACCTATTATGGAACTTATCAATATACTTAGTATCCAAAATCACTGGGTATTTTAATCAGAAAGATCATCATAATAATGATATCTGGTCGGAAGATGTATATGTAAATTTTATGGATATATAAAACGTATTTAGATTTTCCATAATGGCTACATGGTTAATAGTTAAACTGGCTTAAAATATCTCTTGACCTTTAACTCACTGGAGTTGCTAAGGTGGTGGGTATGGAGTCCTAACAAGCAGTAATTGTAGCGATAAAAGCCATGCAGCAAAAAATCATGCAGCACTTAAATACTCACATGGGTAAAGGTTCACCAAAGCCCACCTTTATTCACTCTGGGCCCCTCCCTCCAGAAACAGCTCCACCAATCTCAATGTGAGACTGAAGTGACCTGATATCTTAAAAGCCAAAAGGGATTTGCGCTGCCTCCACATCATAGCATACATTTTCATGAGACATGACTTTTTACATTCTTTTAGCAGACTGAAAATGTTGAAACCCTTCAGATATAAAATGAAATTACAACTTACACTTACGTAACTAGAAAAGAAATAAATTGTTACATTTACAATAGTTGTAACGCACGTTTATGCTAATGCAGGAGATATGGAGGATAAGCCAGTGATGGATGTGTTAATTACCTCGTGTCTATTCCTCTCTAATGTAGGGCTAAAGAATTCTAAGAAATACATTCGATCCCTTCGTGTGCACAGATTTTTGCTCCCCAAGCCAATCAATACATCTAAACCAGGATTTATTTAGCTTTATCCAGTGAATGATAGTAACTCTACATTTGTTTTAAAATAGTCCAAGATCAAGACACGATGCAAAATGACCTTCATACATAAAGCTGTCAGTGCAATTTGTGCATGTTGAAAAGGGAAAAACATCATCTGACCAACACTAAAATCAAAGACGCAAGTCCTGCAAAGCCAATATGATAAGCCTAGCTGATCCAGGCACTAGAATCAGCTAATGAGGAATTAAAATGACATACATATTTATCTGTTTTGGTAAGCTAGATGTATGTTGGACAGTCTGAAACCCTTTGCAGACTAATCAGTCAAACATTTTGGTTTACAATATCTCTGTCTTCCTTATTGTACCAAGCATATTTTGTAGCAGAGGTAGGTTGAAGTAAAGCTCTTTTTTTTTTAACGGCCTCACTCTTCCATCTAGTTCTGCGCCCTAGAGTGACGGGTCAGCACCAAACCAAATCCGATTTGTCCCAACTATTAATGTCACGGCCTTTAGCTACATATCATCACAGAGAGTACGCTTGCTCAATCTGTAATTGAAATAGCTTGGGGAGAAACGCTGAGCCCCGGTTGGCCCCCTGAGCCTGCTTTATCCACTCCACCATCCATCACTGTTCACTATGGCCTCAAGGTGCTGGTGTAATGCTGTGAGGTTAACAGTGAGATCAACTTAAAGACGTGCACGTGCTCGTTTCCCTTTACCTGGCCCAAAGGCCCAAGCATGCACATATGTGACATACACATCAGCTAAAAATACATATAGTGATGGAAGCTGTGTCAGGTATACCTCAGTTCAGTTCTTGTGCTAGTTTGAAAGCGTTGACAGTTGCAGGCTCAGAGGATGGCTGAACTTCAGATGGGGAAGTGATCAGAAGGCCCATCTCTCCTTTAGATGTTGAGTTCACAGGATTGATTACACAGACCCCTTGTGATGCATCTTTCTACAGATGAAATTAAACACCCACTATTACACACTACTTTGAAACACCCTGGACCCTGATCAATGTGATTCCAGATTCAAAAGCACACTATAAAAGACAATGCCTTTCATTAAAAATTCAAATGCGATATTTTGAGACAGTCCACTAATGAAAAGTGATGGTGCTGAGGGAACCAAAAAGACAACGTTCACTCTAGGTCTGTGAGTCTCTTAAGTCCAAAGGAAGCTGCTGCTCAACCAGTCCAGATCAAAGCCACTTTTTGCAAGCGTTCAAGATGGATTCTGTATTGTGGGTGGAAGTAGTACAAAAACAAAAATTAATTTGGATTTTAAAAATGTAATGGAAATTAAAACTCTCTTTGTTAAGGCTATGACACTGCAAGAGTGGATAAATAAGCTCCAGTGGGTCTTTTTAAGCATGTTCAGCTGGCCTCTCACATACATGAAGGCTGCCAAAAATCCCCTTGCCAAGACATGGAGGACACAGTACATGCTCTCCAAGTTGATCTTTACTGAAAAGGATCTGGAAGCAAGATCAGAGCAATTGGGTGATGGCCATGGTCACCCTTCTGAAAGCATAGCACTGGTGCTCAGAGTCAGGGGCATCCTTAAAGTCGCCCCCTTTCAAAAGGGGCAAATCCACAACACTTGCTAAAGTGGATTTAGCGACTAATGGTAAGAGAATTGTTCTCTTTGTTCTTCCCCCACTGGAACACACGGGTCGCTATGACCACGTCAGCCGACACAATAGCTACTATTGCATACTGCCACAAGATAACCCAATGCAAGCCACACCTGCAAGCCGATTGGCTGAGCGAAGACCTTTACTGTCTTCCCTGCTGCCCTAAGATACCATCATCAGAGAAATGTCTTATGTAAGGCATGGATAATGGATGAAAAAGAGGGTACAAAAAAGACTTGTTAAAGAAATGTCCACTGGGGTGAATTGCAATCCTAAAAATGCATCAAAAGACAGAAATGCATTAGATATTGGGCTGGGCGGAGTTTCTTCCCACTCCCAAACCGCAGCTGTGCTGAATGGAAAAGCCCCATAGCAAAAGCCCTGCACTAGCCTCATTTTGGTGGACTTGCTGAAGTTTGACAAGAGAACGGAATGTCCGGCAAGTGAATAGATGGGTATTTAATAAGCTGTGGTACCAGCTGAGCTACACAGGGGGCTGGCACCACCACCACTGGCTCGAGAATACTGCACTGCGGATGAAGATGGAAAGAAAACCAACCGATCAACTGACTGCACCGCTAGCGGTGCAAATATAAAAGCTCAAATGTGATTATTTTAATGCAAAAATTTGATCAAAATTGACCATATTTTACATAAGGATTCTCCCACAATTATAAGAATAGTTCACTCAAAAATGAAAATATCTAAATGAATGAAATGTAATGAAAGTCAATGGCGTTCAGTGTTTTAAAATCACTGACTTTCAATGAATGGACAAAAAATAAAAAATAAAATAGGGATGGAGCATTGTTTAAAATATCTTATTTTGTGTTCCATGAAATACCAGCTTGGAATGACATGAGGACACAAGTCCATAATGACAGAATTTTCATTTGTGGGTGAACTAACCTGTTAAAGTATTTTCTTAACACGTGGTTAATTGTCAAGTTAGCGCTTAAGCATATCTAAATGAAACAAATGAGACAAATTATCTCACAGAGATTCACAGGAAGCTTGACAACTGAAAACACAACACTATCTCTGAGTTCTGCGTCTTGTACGACTCTCACGTTTCATGTTTTTGATAGCCTCATTACAGCCTCACCTCTAAAATCAATTTGCCTGTGTCTGTAGCATCACTCTCATTACACACTGGGTAAGCAGGAAGAGCGCGTGCGCATGTGTGTGTGCACCAAAACCCTCAAAGCCTAACACACCCGGTTTGGAAAGAGATAAATGAAAGCAAGACTAAGAAGAAAACACAGGATGGCCGAAAAAGGCGGTGAGAATGAGTGGACGATGGCAGCTCTGTAAACGATCTGAAGGATGGAAGATCAAATATGGTGAGTTTTGTGATTTGAGGTTCATGAAACATTGTGGCACCCACCTGCCACAGGACCACACTGCTGAACAGATTAAGGGGCCGGTATAAGGGAGTCATGGGAGAAGAGGGTAGCCAGGAGCACAGGCAGAGCAGCAGATGAGAGAGTGGAAAAGTGGGCTGCTATATACAGGAGGGGGTTGGGATGAAAAGAAGCCCAAGTCAGGGAGCACCAACACCACTGGCTTGACCTGGGGACGACTGGAAAAGGCAGGAATCCAATTAAAATCACACCCCATCGGCCTGCACAGCCACCACCCCCTCACCAGGCTGACGCAACTTCACACTGCTCCTGCTAGATGTGTCATTTTGAGCAGGTGGAACGCAGCAGACACTGAGATCATATAGTCCTGGTCACACTTTGAGGATGCAATGGCGAAAAAGTCTATGATACACTATCTGTACAAATAAAGTATAGATTAAGTGTGTAAATGCATAAAAAAAAGTTTAATATGTTATAAGTTGTCGCATATTATAGACAAAAATGCAAACTAACCTTCGCAATACATCCTTGTTGCTAGGCAGAAAACACTCGGTAACAAGAATTAAAGAGAGACAGCGAGGTATCATCTCATTCACAGTAAAATAACCATATTAAAAATCAGCTAAAGTATGTGCTCATCCAGATATTCATGAAGAAATGCCATTTTTCTACTATTGGCAAAGCGAAGTCATAATATTTTCAGCAAAGATAAAACAACAGGCATTAAAAGGAGTTTAGGAAAGAGATCTAAATTCTGGCTGATCAAAATGCACACCACCACTGCACTTGCAAAAAATACGGAGTAAATATGAAAATAGACTAACACAGACACCTATTCAGGGATATTTTTATATATAAATCCTCCTGAAGGTTGTTTTCAGAGAGCAAATCTATGATGCAGTAAAACGAAAACCAAGGAGTTAACAAAACAGAACAAAAAAAACATACAAATGTAAACTTGCTGATCTTATTGCAACAATAAAGTAAAACTAAATTAGGATTTAAGATGTAAGCATTTAAAAAGACTTTAAATTTAGAAATTAGATTGTATGTATGCTTATAGGATTGCATTAATGTAAAAATGAAGCTACGTAATAGCTTTACCACAGTCCACTACAAATATTGTTGTACATGCAATCACATTACCAACATAGGATTTCAACCTAAAAAAAGCACATTAAAACTCCACAAAAACAGTACCTTAAGCACTGTACAATCGCAGGATTTCTAAAAGAGGTCAGTATCTGCTAATACTACAAGGTTACCAAGAAATTGTACGATAGTATCCAATGAGTCTTCATGTATGATTTTGTCATTTGATTTCAATCACAGGATAGTTTGAGGAAAAAAGATATCAAAACAGGCAAATTAGAGAGTCCAATATGTAATATTCTAATTTTCTATTACCTGCAACACTAGACCTAAATAAAATCATTCTGACAGAAACAATAAAAAACTGTTTTAATGTGATAAATATGTTAAGTTGTTCTATTGTTTTATATATGTAACACTAGAAAACAACTGAAACATATATTTTAATGTTTTTTTTCTATTGTTTTCAGTTGCATTTCTTGTCTAATTTTGTCGCCATTTTGTTAATGACAATATTTTTGTATATATTTTCAAATCATACACACTACACATTATTTGTGCTGGAAAGTAAGATTTCAAACAAGACGAGCATGGAAAATATTTTCTTTCTATTGCAATTTACTCAATAACATTTAACATATTTGCGTTGTAAGTGGTATCTTATTTTTATAGAAGAAAAAGTCAAAGTAGCGACACCTTAACAAATAAGACAGGATCAGTTTGGATGAATTATGACAAATGCATTTTTACGTTTTTAGCATTTGACATACACACCACACTAATGCAAGTATCAGAGTTAAACATCCTGTCTAATGATTATACAATTATATATATAAAAGAAACTGTTTAACTGTCCACCAAAGAACAGAAACATGGCAAATTCTATGGCAAATTTCCTAATATTTCCTGAAAACAAGCTACAAACGTGCTTGCCTAGCATCAGACTTTCACAAAGAAACTTCCTGTGCTCTTTTTCTTTTCTTTTTTTCAATTTCCTGCTGCTCAATGATCCAGCAGTATTTAAAATAGAAATTAAGAATTCCTCAAACTTCACATTTACAACAACTTCCTTTGAACTCACCGCATCAGTCCAGCATTGATGGTGGTAGGTTTTTTTTTTGTTTTTTTTTTACTTTTGCCATATGACCTTTCTAAGGTTATTCATGATAGCTAAACGAATGAACTGAAAGACATGTTAGAAGGCCCACAGTGTCAAAAGGCCTTGGTAGCCTCTTTTTCAGTTAAACCTACGGTCTCTTTCTCAAGCCTCAAAGTCAAAAAAAATATATATATACATAATTAAAAAAAATAAAAAATACAGAGGCCCACTCTATTCTTTGGTCACTGATTTTTCACCAGTTTCTCTCTATAAGTAGGTTATCATGATTGGTGGCTAAGGCACCATCCTTGACAGTGGGAAATTGACTCTTAAACTATGAATGAAATGCATTATTGTAATAAGCAACCAGGAAGGAAATAAATCTTTTAAAATGCTATGCATCCTGGTCATTAGTGTTAGCTGCTTCACATCACAGTGTGTTAGAAAGGCAAGTCACTCACACTACCCTACAATGCCCTACCACTTCACAACACCATACACACACACACACATCAAAAGAAACCTTGGCAAAACTGGACTATAAAATATCTAAGTGCAAACTCTCTGACTGTATAACAAGACAGTTGATTGAACAGTGGGCCACTACCAAAGGCTCCAAATATCATTTTTTAGTCTTTACAATCACTCAGGTTAGTGTTCAGATTTTTCAAAATATGGAATCAATTAAAAACATGGGGACAGGAACAAACTAATGAGACTGAAGACAAAACTGAAAATATACAATAGCAATTTCATTATGCAACCAGTGTAGGCTACTGAAAGAGTTGTGGACCTCGGGCTTACAATTTGGTATTCATTGTGTGGTACCTTCCGCATTAACCTAACATTTCATTCATCACCACCAAAGTTTTCAGTTGTAGGCTGCCATTTGGTTCTTGATAACAGAAGTGAGATTACAGCCGACTTGTACTTGACGGAACAAGATTTGAGTTCATTGTCAGTTCTTGTACGATCATAAAATGCTCTAGCACGCTGAAAACGAGTGAGACGTCTACTGAAACCAAATGAAAACCTACACATTCGTATATTAAGCAACGTAAGTGAGTTCAGGTTGGCGTTTCGCTGATCAGTGCGATTCTAAGTACAAGGCCTATATCCTCGCTTGCACTTTTATTTATGCCGTGTCATAGGCCTACTCTACTGCAGTTTTATAGCAATAAAGTTAATAGCAAACAAAATTATGATAACATAGTTCCCATATAAATTTAAACTGAAAAGAAGATAACGATAAATTTGAAATCTGCTGGAGTTCATTCGAGGTGAGGCAACTTCGGCCGTAAAATCGCCTTCACGGCAAACAATTACTTTATCAAAGTTTTAACTTTTTTAAATCAATTGTTTTAGACACTAGGCTACACAAAAGTCTTAAAGTCACTAAAAGTAGGTTTCTAAAGTTTCTCGTTTTGCAATTTCATTACAAAAAAACCTTAACACGCAAAGGTATCCGTTAAATAAACGGGCACGTAAGCCACAGATAAAATCCAAAAGTGTTATAGTGAACTCACGCACTAGTGAAGTATAGAGTTTAAATCACACGCCTAATCAAAGAGAATAGATACACTTTAATGAAACTTCGAATGCATGATTAGTTGTACAGTAGCTATATACAGTAGAATCTTAATTAAACATTTTCTCAATGAAGGGGGGCTGATGTCTATAATAAATGCCACATAAGTATTAAGGTATAAAATGCACTCATTGGTGGTGTAGTGTGAAAATCTCCAAATAATTTGTGTTAAAGGCCTCGTTCAATGATGGGTTCACCTTCACACACATCAAGAAAACGATATTTTTAATTCTAATAATCTTCGAACCACATTTATACTGTGACAGAAAACGCATGTAAAATCCAAGATATAATTTACAAAAAATAAATAAATAAAAAATACTCACGTTACTAACTTTTATTATCACTTTTCAGGAGATAAACCTCTTCTTTCCGTTATACATCACATAGACGGAGGCCCTGCCTCTACAGAACCTCATAATAATACGCCATTTATTTATTTTTCCTGTGCAGAAATAACTTATTTTATTTTTTCGACCTATATATTCTACTCCATTTGTGGCCATCTGTTTTGTAGATATTTTATATATGAATTATATTTTGGCAACTTTTTTCTTTACTTTTATAGGCTACTTTTTACTTTTTTTTTTACTTTTATAAGCTATTTACAGTTTAGTCACCGACGCCTCACCAATACAAGAACATAATGTACAACAGATAAAGCTCACAGTAACAAATTGCACTATCCTATTTAAACCTGTAGGACATACTATTACATGAAGAGGAACCCTTCAGCTGTCATCAGTCAATGCTTTAACACGCAGAGTACAAGCCCGAATTACAGACATTATATATCACTGTTACAGTGTTTGGGTGAAAAAGTGTCCACGGCGCTATGACAGGTGTACCAGCCATTTACCAGACTCTTTTGAAAAGGTGAGTTGGACGCAAAAGTTCTATGGCTAGGTGCGAACGTATGGCTTGGTTGGCTGCACGAGTATTGTACAGACTCTGGTCTGTAGCTGCCCCGTTGCAGCAACAGAGGGTCCAAAAGGGACTGTGGCCTGTGCGCCATATAGTCCAAACTGTTTTCAAAGGTGTGATGGAAACGTGACCTCATAGTCGACTCATTTCGTGTCTCTGGAGACAGGGTCGTCATCGTTCGCGTCACTGTGGTAGAGGCGGGCGTGTCTTGCTGTTCCGCCACCTCAGGAGACCTGGCCTCTACAAGGTGCTCGTCGTCTTCGCCGATTTTGGCGATGTAGGCCTTGCAGTGGAGTTTCATGTGTTTGCGCAAGGAGCTGGGATGTGTGTAACATTTTTCACAGCCTCTGACCTTGCACGTGTAGGGTTTATCGCTGGAGTGAACGTGAGAATGCTTCTTCCGGTCACTGCTGTTTGCAAATCTCCGATTGCAGCCCTCAAACTCACATTTAAACGGTTTCTCACCTAAACGGGCAGAGGAGGGGGAAACGCGAGTTACGGGTGGGATGTACAGTCAAACATGGCTCATCAGTTCTGAGTGCATGGAGTCATTAGATGTGTTATGCAGGATGTTGTACCAAAAAGAAAGTGTGCTGCTCCACACATTCAACAGTAGGCTATAGCATGCGAGGACAGAACTTTGTTAAGATAACACTCGTGCATGCAAATCGTGATGAATCTTTTTCCCATCGTTCATAAAAATAGCGATGTTTTCCAGTCAATAGTTGCTACGTTCAAAATCATGGTTCACACGAGCTAAATCAGATTTAGCTTTTTAATGAACCGCAAATGCATATAGCTTAGGCTAACTCAAATAGATTTCAGTTATAAAAAAAGAAAGAAAAATTAAATTAAGAACACAGTAGTTTAATTTCACAAGTTTTATTAACCCATAATAAACAGTTCATTTATAAACAATTTTATGGAATTGTGTCGGTGATTAATTTTCAATTTCTGCTTAAAGTGTTTTCAGTGAAAAATAATATTTCCTAATATTCGCAGATATTCTGTTAATCGACCGAATTCATATTTTTATATGCGTCCTGATCCAAAGATGAATTAATTAATTTCTAGCGAGAAAAAATAAATAGTTAACTGTGGCTTTAATAATTACAGTCATATCGATAAATCTTTTTTATTATTATTTATAAATCATATCTTATGGAAAATCATTTTTTTAATAAAAAAAAACACATGAAGTGACGATTTACACAGAACATAACATTCTAAGGATTAATGTGACGTCAGTTTCAAGTGTAGTGGACTCGAAGCTTACAGAGCTTAGCTCGAGCGTGTGTGCAATCTACCATAGCAGAGAATTCAGCTGTGCCTTGCGTAAACGCTACGTCACAGCTCTCCGGTGCCCCGGCATTTATTTATTTAATTTCACTGCATGAATGAGGGGCACCCAAAAAAACTGGCCTGTGGACTGATTTTCACCAGCTCGAAAGTTTCTGAAAACGAAATAACAAAATCCTCCCTCTCATATGAGCAACAAACGTTAGAACAAACAATAGGCTTCATTTGATATAAATAATTTCTTTAATCGCAGCCCAAATTAAAGTCTGGCACAGGCTGTAGAAAATTTAATTCTATTGTGTACAAAATTCTACATTAATTTATATGCCGAAACATTTTGAAAATGAATTAATCATGACGTGTTTTGACAACCCATTGTCAAAAGCAGTGTTCGTGAACAGCAAAAAATAAATAAATAAATAAATAAAATAAAATAAAATAAAATAAAATAAAATAAAATAAAATAAAATAAAAAATAGACGGTAGTAGGGTAGAATATTTTATAGTGTCACTTTGGGAACAAATAATCAAACAGTAGCATACGTTTTGTCGAGTTTTTCTGTTCTGGAAATTCTTCATGAATTAATTTTGAGCTGGAACAATGTTAAGCAAAACACTCCGAAAAAAGTTTTAGAAACAATTCCAGTTTGTAGCCTGTCATTCTAATAATTATTATTATTATCATTATTATTATTATTATTATTATTATGAACTAACCTGTATGCGTTCTCTTGTGTATCTTGAGGTTCTCGGATCTGGCAAAAACTTTTTCACATCCATGAAAAGGGCAGGGAAAGGGCTTTTCTCCAGTGTGCACTCTGACGTGGTTGACGAGCTTGTATTTGGCTTTGAAAGGCTTTCTGTCTCTTGAACAGTTCTCCCAGTGACAAACGTAGTCAGAGTGCTCCGGTCCTCCGACATGCTCAACCGTCACATGGGTGACAAGTTCATACATGGTCCCAAAACTCCTGGCGCAGGGCGGCTTGCCAGTGCCTTCTTGGCCGTCACTCCACTTGCACACCAGCTCGTGCTTTGGGTTCTGCCTGGAGCACCTGAGAAAGGCGTCACCCCCTCCTCGCTGCATGGCCATATTCAGAGGCTTATAGAACTCCAGGAACTGGGTGACTAGCTGCTGGCTGTTGGCCCTGGGGCCACTGACCGACTGCCCGTAAGGGTGCGTTCGTGAGAGAAGATCCCCTGGAAGACCCAACATCATTTGGCTGCTGAGATCTCGGGTTGCGTCTGACGAGCCATGGGCCTGCTCTTGATACGTGTTGAAGAACGCGTGGCTCCTGCCATCCCTATAGCTGTGGAGGTCACGGTACCTTCCAATATTGCCATGTTGGTTAGGTCTCGGAGCCAGCTGATCAGTGACTGGTGGCATGCCTGCTGCTGACAGATTTGTCCCAATGATAATGCCCCTAGGACTGGGTTCTAAGCGATGACTGGTGTATCCAGTGTCTGGAAAATGGGTAACCGAGTGGTCAACATATGCACTGGCCCTCGTCTCGTGGTAGTCTCGCAAATTTTGCGAGGGGCAGAGTTTTAAGGAACTGCCAGTGGGGTGCCCCATGTGCTCCTCTGCCAAAGGTGGCAGCACCACGCTGGGTTCAGTATTGCTCTCCCCAGGGTTGACGCAAGAAAGAGGGCAGCCACTAAACCGCGACAGGCTTGTCATGTTTTGTTGCAAGCTTGGCTGAGGGCTTGGCAAATCAACCAACCTCTAACGTTTACAATTTACCTACAAAACTCTTCCCCATTTCCCCCGCTGTATCATCTGCATGTGCAGTTATTGCCTGTAAACCTCTCAGACGCAGGAATCGGACCCAGGTTCGTTAAGATTGGTGTGAGTCCCATGCCGTTCACTTTGCCCTCTTGATTTGTGGCAATAACCGTGGTAGTAAAATGCTCCGAACCAGGCCATACTGCAATATAAAAGCACAGCAGGCAAACCAGCTTTTAAAAAAACGGTGCTTTGGGATTGGTCGGAATGCGCGATGATTGACAGTCCCTGGATTTGTTTTAAAAGGGACACGCAGGCGTTCACCACACGACTCCGTTTTCAAATATCTCAGTGAAAATGCTTTGATATGTGCCGCTCGCGCACTGCCAGATATTGCGATATTGTTGGCTAAGATATGTTTAAATGCCATATTATATATATGTATGTATATATATATATTATATATATATATATATATATATATATGTGGCATTTATTATTAGAAATTAGAAAGTCTGTGCTACTAATGCTGTGCAACAGTGTGATTTCAACATCGAATAGAAATAACCGGAGTTAAGCAACGAAATCAAAATTCTCTTTCAAGCCACAATGTCGCTTTTAATATTTAATATTGTGGTTTAACTTTAATTAAATTGAATATTCTTTGGTGTTACTCGGTCCAGTAGCTATAATACTGGTGTTCATCGTAAACACGATTTATAATTATTATTATTATTATTTATTTATTTAAAAATATTTTGTTTATTTTATTTATTTTTAAGTTAAATATTACGCTTATTTAACTGAAGGTAAATGTGACAGAAACTTCACTGTTTGTTTCTCGTGCAAAAAGTTAGGAAATATTATTTGTTATTTATGTAAAATGACAATATTTGCTATTAAACACTTAATAACATGGAAATTCGGGGGGCACTACTTGATTATAATGCACATAAAAATATCCCATATTGTAAAAAGTATCGTTCCGCATGTGTAGGTCTATTAGTTTGTTTAGTGAAGGTGATTTAGATTAATTTTATTGGATGTACTTAGGCGTGCATTTTTATCGAATATTTTTCTTGAGCTGCAAATCTGAGAAAAAATTAACAGAACGGTTTTTACGGTTTTATTCATTTATAAAAATTAATAGGTGAATTAAATGCATTCATAAATAATATATCTAGTTAATAAATAATAATAAATGCACAAAAATGAGCCACAGTAAAACTAGGGTTACGTCAATATCGCATAATAGCTAAATATAACGATAATTGTACGTGCAATATGCAAGGGTTAATAGACTTTTGACTTTCGAGGTTACAAGAATGACAGCTTTAACCTTCACAACCCCAAGATGACCTGCTGTCATTTAAAAAGGAAATTTATTCGCTTATTTTGAATGTTTTCCACCTGTCAATATTAAACAGACAAAAATGAAAACAGGTTTGTGGTGTACTCACTGTAAAAAGTGTGACAGCATCATAGTGTGCAACTGTCAAATTATTCTTTATTTTATTTTTTTTAAGGACCAACTCAAACATGTTTAAATAACCACACAAAATGTTGACGTACTAAGAACAGAATTTAATTATGTGAATTGTTGGAATCTAAAGAACAACTTACACAACTTTTATACCAGGGATACTGATCACTTACCTTACAACATTTTGAATTTAAGAAAGTAATTAATATATTTCTTCTGAAGACTGTCCCCCCCCCCCCCCCCCCCCCCTAACATTACCAGACAATATTTACTGAGGTTACAGGAACTGTATTCACAATTAAGTCATAATTAACAGTCAAAAACACCATTCTCTTTACATTAACAGAGTCATATCAAAACTTAATATAAGACAAGAGAGACCAGAAAAGGCCAATAAAACATACTTTTATATGTAATGAGTCGCAATGCAGTTTTTAGATAAATCTCCCTGACCATGATATTCAACACCATAACAGAGCATAGAGAACAATCAGTGGCAGATATTAATTTGTATAACAAAACAGTCTCTTCTGCCACACCACACAGCAACTCTTCTCTTTCTTCGTTATTTCTTCATTACTGGAAAAGACAAAAGGCATTTCTACACATATTCTGTTAATATACAACTTACAATATTAAGATTTCCAATAAATGAGTTAGTACAATCATATTTAAATATATATGGAGTGAAAGAGAGAGAGAGAGAGAGAGAGCATAAATGAATGATCATAAGAGAAAAGTTATTAGGTATATTGAATATTGTATTTTTGTGGTCACTAAATAGACCTAATGACACATATCTATAGTTCACGAAGGTCACAAACTTATCTTTTGGGACCTACAGTGCACAAATTAAATATAGTCAACAAACACTATATCAATTCAATGCATCCATAGTCAAAGTCTTATCACAGTGGTTTAGAGAAGATTACTCAACTGAAAGGTGAGTATTATGAAACATTATGTATGCTCTACAAATCTAAATATACTTTAAATATTTTTGCCGAAATGTTAAGTGCCTCTCTTCCTTGCATACCTGTATTATATTTATTTTTGTACAATTACAAATACAAATGTAGCCTTATCTTCATTTCCATATCAAGACATCAATAAAGCCATATATTGCTTGTGAGAATTTAAAAATAAATCAAATGAAATAAAAGAAAAATAAAATAATAGTAAAACTTAATAATAAACGGAGGTAATAAACGCAGGCTGAATATATTCGGTCTAATATATTTGGCTGAAAACTACAGAAAAAGTTTTCCTCATTTCAATGAACGTAGCGGGTGTTCAGCTTTACAAGTTATGGCTAAATATCGGTAAATTTACATGGGCAAACTAAGTGGAAAATAGAGACAAACTGAGTGAGATATAAGTAGGAAAAAAGCACCAAACACACGGACTCCACACTTTTAACGCCATTTTTTTTCTCTCATTTTTAGGACTCAGCAGGGCACAATAGTCTATCCCGGCAACAGCAGTTTGCATTCACTAATAAGCAGATGCGTAACGCCACGACAAATTTAATTTCCAGACATTTATGCTAAACATAGTTAACAAATTTTATATAGACACGTTAATTGAAGGTACCACAGTTATCTCATTACTCAATACTGATTAAATGTTTGTGATAAATAGGCCCACTCCTCAACAAAGCTAGTAGAAAACAGGCTAAATACTTTTGAATGTTTAAGGGATACGTACACAGATATAAAGCCATGTGTCTGCATACATGTACAGAAAGAGAAGATACAAGTAATAGGCCTATCACAAAATAAAATTAAAGATTAAAAAACTACGCATAATATAATCTCCCTATATGAAAGGATGACGAAGTGGCAGGTAATCGGAGACATTTCCATCTAAGCAGAGAAAGATTTATTTTTTTATTATGTGTATTTCAGTATAAATTAAATTAATTTAATGTGAGATTGACAAATGGAATAAATGAATAAACAGAACACTATATCTATACATCGATAATTATCAAGATTCTGTCTATGAACGATGCTATACTGAGCTTGATAATTGTGTATTAGTCCGACTCATCATCTTAAAGAGTTCAATGTTCAGCAGTTTCCAGGTAATTCTGCTCTGACTAAATATATGAAGACTTAGACTAGTAAAGGGGGCGGGAGCTAGAGCTCATCGCATTATTCTCACGAAACATTATTTGACTACCTCAAACAATCGGTCGAAAATAGCTCTGGTCTATGCAATTACAGGCCTTTAGGTCCTTTCAATTTTCCGTGGTCCAACGTAAAATAACGTACGAGGCCCCCTTGAGTTAAAAAAACGTCTCTTGCCCTCATTTGCCCTTTGGTCGACATTAGAGTTGCAGTGCAGTAAAGAATTTAAGTCAAATAACTGAACAATTCCCTGCACAGAGAAAGCAAAGAACGTCCTTAAGAACTTATTTCCTAGCCACGCCTGGAAATGAATATGTCACATAATATATTAAGCGCGTCCACATTTAAACAGACAAACTAGGCCTACATCCAGAGTGGATAAGAAACCGTAGCTATCTCACTGCCGACTGTGAAACCTTAAAATTCGCCGTAAATCTTTCCGACGGTACAGCATACTCACATGTGTGCTCTTGTACGAAAGGCAGAGTATGAGAGAGCGTCAGAAAGAAAGAAAGAAAGACAGCAGAAAGGAGGGGGGGATGAAGCTTGCAGAAATATTAGGAGAATAACTGGATATCTATATTAACCGCTATATATATTGCTATATATATACACACGCGCGCGCGAAATGGATACCCTATTCTATAAGTCAATGAACCATTAAACATTTACTACTAAATTCTATTAAAATATATTTATTGAAAGAATTACTTTTTTCAAAACAGTTTAAATTTTTTTTGTTATTAAATGTCGAAAAGTTACACGATTTAGATTATTACCTGAAGGCAAGATGCAACTGATCAAGAGGGCACTTTTATAACGCATCTAATGAAAAATAGATTAGGCTACTCACCTTAAAACTATTAGACTAGGTCCCTATATGCTTTTTTTCTCGTAGAAAATGTGCTGAAAGTGAAAGCGTGATAGCTGAGGACTAGACCGGAATGAAGAGCTGATTTAAAGATTTTTGTTTTTTAATCTCTAAAATATAAACGGGAGCTCCTTTCGAGGAGAGATTGAGGGGGAGAGGGAACGTGAAATGGCTTGGAGGTATAAAAAGCGCTGCTTGAAACACTCAACGCGTCTCTGAACTTGATCAGATTTTATGTGTCCTGCAGCGAGTCACCAGCACCCCTGTGAAACTTCCTCAATAGCAAGAATTTTTGTCGCCTTGAAAAAAAAAGTCCTAGGGATATTATAATTACCATCATATTTCTTTCACTCTTGTTTTTGAGTTCTACACTCTACAGTGCCATGTATATGTTTCACCATTTTACGGTTTCAGGAAATTTAGAACTAAAAAGTGATTTCAGAAAAAAACAAATCCAAAAAAAAAAAAAAAAAAAAACCTGATGGACGCATATAGTCTATGTTAGATAGATAGATAGATAGATAGATAGATAGATAGATAGATAGATAGATAGATAGGATGATTTACAAATGATCTTCATTTCCAATAAAAATTAAGAAATTGCTACATTTTTATTAAATCACTTTTGCCATTTTCTTCTCTATTTCGCTTTTTTTAAAGAGGCTATGCAAAAGTGTATTTTGAGAAATTAACTGTCAAGCAACTCCTGAAAGTTTATGTAACTTTGGGAACAGCTGACGTGCTAAGCACGGGAAATAAACAAGCCTTTCTTACTGAACCGAAATAAAGTCCCGTTGCTCTACCTGCAAATAATGCCAACAGCAACCAATCAAATTTACTCACTGAAACTAACTGCCATTTTCAATACTAAACCATGCCAATCAACGAACGCGCAGCCAATTAGCACCCTTCCTAGCTATCACGTGACAAAAGAATGCGCTGTGCTTTCATTGGTCAGCGTAGAGCTGCCTCCCGAGCTCATTTATGTGCAAGGAGTGAGTGATTGACTTTATCAGTCCAAGGACATCATTCGCCTGGAAAGGGGGGGAAGTTTGATCCTCATTCTCACGGATCCCAGTTACGGGAGTTTTCCTCCCGTTTACCGAGACCCGGGATTATCCTTTCGTTTTTCAATTCAAGATTTCATTATTGAAGCCTACGTGAAATTGTGCTCAGTTTACCGTTACCCACTTCACTCCACTAAACTGGGGTTTCTCTTATTGTTTTCTTTTTCACTTGCTTTTTCTCGATTGAGCCCAATGACTATGCTCCTTGATAGCGCTCCTCAGTTCCCTTCACTAGGAGTAGGGGGGTTCGGAACGCCTAGACACCATGAGTTAGGAAACCGAGACCCCGGGCTGGGGCTCAGTCCATTCGCAGATTCATCTCACTCGGCTGCCTTCAAGATAAGTCCCGTTACTCACGATATCGCCTCCAGCCAGTCATCAGCGTTCACACCGCAAGCTAATGGATATGCAGCCGCGCTCGGACACCACCACGGGGGACAAGTTGGTTCTTACGCCGGTGGAGCATTCAATTCGACCAGGGACTTTCTCTTTAGAAACAGGGGGGCAGGCATCGGAGAGACCGCACCGCCGAGTGCCCAGCATGGAATCTTTGCCGCTTCTGCTGGGAGTCTACACGGGCCCCCCGGAATTTCGGACAACGCGGGGCATCTGTTGTTTCCTGGACTTCACGACCAGAGCGTAAGCCACACTTCACCGGGAGGACATGTTGTAAACAGTCAAATGCACCTGGGTTTACGCGGCGACATTTTTGGCCGTCCAGATCCGTACCGACCTGTGGCCAGCCCTCGTACGGACCCTTACGGCACCGCTCAGCTCCATAACTACAACCATCCCATCAATATGAACATGGGGATGAACGTACCCACTCACCACGGTCCGGGGGCCTTCTTCAGATACATGCGGCAGCCTATTAAGCAAGAAATGTCTTGTAAATGGATAGATGAGAATCAGATGAACAGACCTAAAAAGACTTGTGACAGAACTTTCAGCACAATGCATGAAATGGTGACACATGTTTCAATGGAACATGTTGGCGGCCCAGAACAGAGTAATCATATTTGCTTCTGGGAGGATTGCCCGAGAGAGGGGAAATCCTTTAAGGCCAAATACAAACTCGTGAACCACATCCGAGTGCACACTGGAGAGAAACCGTTCCCTTGTCCGTTCCCCGGTTGTGGGAAAATCTTTGCAAGATCAGAAAATCTTAAAATTCACAAAAGAACTCACACAGGTAAGGCATTCGTATTTCCCCTTTTGCTTACCCACTGGTTTTGGAAAAATATTAATTTATTAACATTCCAGCAGGGTTATTTATACGTAAATTGCAGTTCTTTAAAACATGGAGGAGAATTGCCTTTAACCACACTTTAGGTTTGGGGGAATTAAATGCATTTTGTCAAATGTTTGGGAAGATTAACTTATTTTGATCACATGACCGTTATTAAGAAATTTAGTTTCTTATTCTCTTGTTTTTCCGGTTGAGCAAAATATGATTTTGTTAAAATGTATATACATTATATCTCTTTGAGGAACTGAATAACACAGAAAAATTAAAATGCAAAGCTGCATGCGTTGTTGTGGAGCAAATTTGTGAATGGACTGTCCTCTTGCATTTGTGAAGCTATGATGCTTGTGGCTATAAAGTTAGAAATAGCATGGGATTTGTGTATTGTGGATGCATGAATACAATGCTACACATTGGTCTGGGAAAGTAGGAAGTGGTCAAAGTGCATTTAGTCTGATGGCTGGATTTGTGCCTAAATAATTGACCCCTTTCGAGGTCCACATGAAATGCAAAGCAAGCTGTTGAACAGTCTATATGGTTACACTTGGCAGACAAGAAACCTGTGCAAAAATTGTTCACCAATCGCCACACAGTACACGACAATGCATGGCGTGTTGGTTTGCTAAAACGAATATAAAAATTCTTGGGAAGTAAAAAAAAAAAGGATAACAGCATGGACTCTCAAGGAGCATGAGATGTGGGTAACCAAACCATCTAGCGTGAGCGCAACACGGCCTGTTAATTTCGAAAGGCATATTACATAACTGAAAGTTGTACTGAACATCCGCTCTATTAAAAAAAAGTTACATTACTAAAACTTCAGTGTTTGCTCTCACTTGCAGGTGAGAAGCCATTTAAATGCGAGTTCGACGGCTGCGACAGGCGCTTTGCGAACAGCAGCGACAGGAAAAAGCACATGCACGTGCACACATCTGACAAGCCATATATCTGCAAAGTGTGTGACAAGTCCTATACACACCCCAGCTCTCTCAGGAAACACATGAAGGTAAGGGACATTTTCTGATAAAATAAAAATGTTGTAACCCCTTAGATAAACGTAATGTGCATTATACGACCAATGCGTTTACATTCATTTTAAGCAGGCCTGATATTGTTCTGTATTTTGGTTCACAAATGTATAACAGAGATCAGAAATCCTAGACATAGCATAAAGTTTAACCGTGTACAAGCGTGTTATTTCCTCGTCCTGCCTGTATGTCATACATCTATGAACGTTGTAATTTAAGGTACACGATTCACAAGGCTCAGAGTCGTCTCCAGCTGCTAGCTCTGGATACGAGTCATCCACGCCGCCAGTGCTGGTTTCTGCGAACACTGAAGACCCGACAAAAACACCCACGTCTGCAGTGCAAAATACATCTGCACACAGCGATGGACTACCACCTAATTTTAACGAATGGTACGTTTGAAGCTCCAAGCAGACTCTCAAATGGTGGACCAAAAGGTTGAAGTAACCTTTAAAAAAACTATTTACGCTGTGGCGTTCAAAATGGCATTGAAACAACAGGAAAAGATGAGAGTTCGCCAACAGGCCTCGTCCATTCTCAGGATTCGAAATTTGACTTTATTCCGAGTTCGAAGAAAACTAGCAAGGCATAAAATAACAAAATAACACTTTCTACGAATAAATGGTTTTCCTTTAGTTTTCAGATTTCAGACGATTATTTTATTTTTCATTTTATGTATTTTCTGAAAAAAATATTTAAAAATAATGACAAAGAAAGAATATTTCACGGTGTTTTATATTAAGGTGACACTCACATCACCTTTTGATTGATTGTTAAAACTTCAGACAGTCTTAAGAAACGTGCCAAAGTCTTTGTCTTGAACTTGAACAAAAAATAATAAATCATAAATAAGTATATAGCCTACTCGTGAATGTATTTCCTTGTTTGATGGAGTCAAATCTGTTGTCCAAGTACGTTTTCAGGTGGAGAAATGTGGTATTAGCTTACGATTGTTACCTTTGAATATAACGTTGCCTTTGTTAATAATGATGTAAATACATATCCATGATGCCATATTTATCAATTTGTAATTTAATTACCGGTGAAAGAGCCGAATCTTAAATGATATTTATGGAAATGTTTTCTAACAAGACTGTACAGTTTAGAGTCAATAACCAGTTTTAACGATGAAAAGGGAGTCAGTTCTAAAGTTCCCACGATACGATTGTATCTTTTTTAACCAATATATGTGTCTTATCTGGATCGTAAAGAATTAATTATATTAATATTATGACATGACATGATCTATAGTTTTCAAGTATGCATTTTCCAACGCAAGTTCATGTAAGGACCGGCATAAAAATAAATAAAAACATTTTTTTTTTCTTCTCCTTAAAATCAGCCATGCAAGGAAGTAATATCGAGACTTTCTGGTTCTTATCAAAATGACTTTTTTTTTCCATTTACTCTTAGCATCAGAGTATAGACTACATCTCTATAAGGAACACTTACAAATTCGAGAGGCCCACTGACCAGTGTTTTCATCGACACGCCACTTTTTGATCAGATACACCATGCGATAGCATGCCTTTCGTTCATGCATCAACTTTGAACTCGTGTGACAGTGTTAAAGACATTATATTATTGGGGTTTGAGGTACAGCCATTTGAATCAGTATGGCATTCCATTTTTGATGGTTCCAGAACTGTCTTTGTGGATGCAAGTCTGTGTTTAATGTGTCAAAGAGGAGCAATGATCTGTCACAACAGTAATCTCAAAATAAAACTTTTTGTCTGTCAGTTTGCATTGTTTTAAATGTAGTTATTCTGTGAATATAGCGTGTTGTTTGTTATGAATACTGTGGTATAACATATAGAAAACTTTGATTACACATTTGCTTGTTTTATGTGAATAACTTTTCCAGATGTGGAACTGTATGTGTGAATGAAATTTAGTATTAAGAGTACTAGAACTTTTTTAAAGTGGAAAAGTGAGGGAAAATATGTGTTCAGTGACACCAAGAGTTACAGCGTTGCATTGTTACATATTTTTTAAGAAACTAAAATTATGCATATAAATATATTGTGCTTATGAACATGATTTCAAACCACCAGCACTACTTTTGAAAACAAACGTAAAAAAAAATACAGTACCTCGTAAGTAACGTGATATATAAATACGTTTATTTAAATAATTTAATGAATATATGTTTTATATACTATTTTCTATACGTTAAGTTAAAAAGAAAGATTTATTTCAGCCACCTTCGATGTATCTTAAGCCCTGATCTCATACAGATCTGATGTACAAATGGAGCTTGAATGTGATTCTGTGACATTTTCTCGTGGAAATGGGTCACGCATCCAGTTATTCCTGAAAAGCACATGTTTAACTGATGAACTGTGTCACTGTGCCATTTTCGAGGCAAACGATGTTACTTCAACATACCTATTCAAAATTCAACAAAATATTGTACTTTCTTTCGAAGTAGGGTTATTGTTTGTTGGTTTGTTTAACAAACTATTTATGACAAAATGTGAACAAGTTTTTGACTGGAATTAAAACAAATTCTGAAATGTCACAAATGAAGACCTCAGTTTTTCTTTTTCATTTCTTTCTTTTGCTATTTTTCTCCTAACCGTGAACTTATAGCATACGCCCCACTCCAACGGTACGAAGCAGCAACACACTTGAACTTGACAGTAAGATGCCGCCATCTTAGCATCCTGTTTCTTTGAGGGACGAAAAAGTTCAGAGTTGGGTAGCGTTAACGCAGCTTAACAGCCGTCTTTAGTACATGATTATTTCAGGACGTATCTTGGGACCTTGGGGAGTACACATGCAAGAACCCTGCTAATTATAAGTTTGAAAACTTTCTGCCGAGATACGCTAAGCCATTCTCTCGATTTCAATTATGTAGGCTGGGCTTGGCAGACATTCATTCAAAACGTGATAAAAACAAGAGAGATTGCACCAGTGGCAGAATGTACATTTTTATTATTCCACATTACAGAAAGACTTATTATATTTAAAATATATATATATATATTTTTAATGTATAGCCTAACAGTGCAGCACTAATTCAGACATTGCTGCAGAATTTAAAATAAATTACAGAAAATGTATACAAAATATATTTAACTGCCTTATATTTATAAAAATAATAGCCTAAAAAAATAACCCGCTATTTAGAAACACGAATCAGTGAACACGCAAAATATTTTTTCACTGAGTCAAGTTCACGATTTAAAGGCTATATAGGCTAGGCCTATATTATTTTTTGGAGGACCTCCCAGACTCTTTTCTCCTTCCTCGCTTGGTATGCAGTATTTTAGCTCAACCCCATAAACTCCACCCTCATATCAAACCCACCCCCATCTTCAAATATAAACAGTTTTACAAATTCATTTAAACTGAATCTTTTCTGATTTCTGCGCAAGCGCAGTTGTTGTTTCTTTTTTTCTATTTCTTCTCATGCCATCGGCTAGTCTTTCTGACAAATGCAGTGACGTCACAACATGGCGCTGGCTGTTTTGCTGAGGCACCTCGAAACACCAGCTGAGCTTGTCTAAATGGGCAACCTCGTATTTTTTCGTCCTGCCTAAAGCTGTCGCGAACAACTAAAACTATAGTAGCGTTAATGTAAAAGAAGGTTTGGTCCTCGAACAATACCTGTCTGAAGAATGTCAGGCTGTTTATAACGAAGTCTAAAAAAGATTAGAAAACACGTCGGCTCTGCGGTCACGTGGAAGGAGTTTGTAAAGTGGCGGTTGTTAGCTGCATGAAGTAAAATGGTGAATTTAAGATCTGTTGTCAATAAAATGCTGGACAAGCAGATATGAGAAATGCGAGGTAGGGTTTTGTTTAATTAATCTGTAGTCTAACAGAAAATGTAATCAAATAGGCTTACATACATTTTACTTAACCTATATAACAAACACTGAGATAAGCATTAAGTAGAAGTATTCAACTGTTTATGGGTTGGATGAGCGCTCCGGCTAATACTAATTTAGGGTCCTTTCCCTAGTTCTCCCTGAAGCCACACTCAATCTCATAGCTTTGCTGGCTAAACGGGGTGGCACCGTCTAAGAGGATAAACCGACACGAGCAGTTCCAAACGCTTTTTGTCACGCAACTGCGTGCGCGATCATAATAAACCCAGGAGTTACCTTGAAGGTGGCGGGATGCAGTAAGCACTATATGTTACCACGAGCTATTATTTTTCCGCGTTATAGTTTACTTTTCAAACATTAGAAACACTCACATACGTCATCGCCACACACATATCAACACACACTTGTACCAGCCCTGTGATGCAGAAGTTAATTCAATGCCGTCGAACAAGTGGGGATACTTTATAGGGGATCCTGTAGTAGTAAACTCTTTCTGCTGTAATGTTAAAAAAAAAATGTACCGAATATTTAGGCTATTCGTTTGATTTCCCCATATTGTTAAAGAAACCATTGTATACTAGAAGTTATGGCATTAGCTACTTGTAGATAAAATAATAGAGAAAATAATATATAAAATTCTGACTGTATAATTGTATTTATACAGAAAACTCCACAACTACAAAGCTTATGTAGCTACAATACGCTATAAGATAAGTGAATTTGACTGTATTTGTCTTTAACTCGCTATTTAACGATACAAACAATACCAGAGTGAGGTGGAAGGTAGGGACCATTTGCACGTCAATTAACCCTTTTCAGTGCGCTCTACCGATGCTTATTCACCTGTAGGATAAACGATGAATATGCAAAGGTGCTCAATATGACTGTTAATCCAGGATGTGTCTTTTCAAAATCTACTTTGGACATGCTGCAAGCCTATTGTAATGTTAAAGAAAGGCAACTGGGGCCATCATTTACCCTGATGATTCGTAAAGTTTGCGTTTAATTTGATTTACCCTTCACTACTGGAATGAACTAAGGGCTTTTTTTCCTGGTACTTTAAATAAGACGATTTCACTGCCAAAAGTCCAACAAGTGTCAACTGCTTTTTTTTATTTTTAATTTTTTTCTTCATTTTATTTTTATTAGAATTAAGTCTGTAACTTGTTCCTTCCTCGTCGTTTTTGTTATGTTAGTGGACATTTTATCTCCTGTATCGCCTTATTTGCAGCGTGTTGTTAGCACAGATGGAAAATAGTGTCTAAAATTATAATTTGCGTCATATTAACGGCTTGTGATGATAGATAGATAGATAGATAGACAGATAGATAGACAGATAGATAGATAGATTTTCTCTTTTTATTAGTATAAACATTTTATTAGCCTCTACTGGAAATCGTTTATTTGCTGAAAAAGGCAGGTTAAACACAAAGAGGGAAAGTTATTATTATTTTTTTTAATTTCAGTGAGCACAGGCCCATTTTAACAAGGAACCATAAAGAAACCTAGTAACCTAATAAAAATAAACGTCATCAAAGTCGGCGCATATAAAAACTGCTTATGTTTAAAACGCCTTCATTGAAATGCATATCCATGCGATTATGTTTTAGACTACGTCGGGTAGACGGTAACACACAGGGGAAATTTAGGTTTAACACTTTATTACATACAAAAAGAGTTATGGGGTCTTTAAGGACAAACCTCTACTATTATGACAAAAATAAGTTATTATACCGAGACGTCGTAAACTGTATTCTCATAACGTGCGAAGTAAAAGACAGGGTAGGATGAATTCCTAGACCCAAATACTTTTCACACTCCAGAAATAGCTTAAAGTACTATTTGCGGGTCTACATGGATGTTTAAATAAGAATGCTGCGAATCAATTTGCACCTTAAAAGAGAAAGAGTACCCAATAGTTTTTTGTAACACCACGTTCTCTGTCACATTGAAGGCTCTCCTTCCAACGTTTTTATCTACAAACTTTGCAAGAAATATATATATATTTAAAATTGTGTAGACGACCAGGGACACCGTGTCAGCACAATTGTTTCCATAATAATTATCGTACGCTTTTCCCCCTCTTTTTTTTACAGTCCATAGGGGTGCATTAATGTCCGGCTTTGGAGAAAATACCCCTGATCCCTGCCATGGTGTAATTTTAGGTTTCATTGCATTCATTCATCGATTTTAAATATTTGTACATTTAGTTTATGTAGACATGTTCATCACCAAAATAAATAAATAAATCAAGATTGTGAAGACATATGGAATCAAATTGAAAGATAAGTTCAGAAGTGATCAATATCATACATTAGGTATTTTACCTAAACTTCCAGGGAATTGTATTTGCTTTAAAGAGGAAAGACAAAATCATGTGAATCTATCTGCCAAAAAAATTGCTCAGTTCAGCTGGAGCTTTGGAAAATGTTCTGTATTTACATGATGTTCACATCACCAATGACCATATCAAAAAATATTAGATAATAACATAAATAATATTGATTACTAGAAGTTGGTGTCCACTGGTTTGACATCATTGTGAGTCACTTATCAAATTAATAGAGGACTCAGAGACCTAAGATGGCCATCATTGCATCAGTAACACCTGCAAACAAGGGTCAGGGGCTACAGGGGGCGAGAGAGCAGGTGCTAGTGATTTGGAAGCCTAAATAAATTCTAAAGACTTAAGCAACAATATACAAAAGGCATAATCATTGGGACAGAAAGTATCACTTCTGCTTCAGCTGACATAACATGACTATAATTGACTTAAAAAAAAATAGCCCTTAAATCAAAACATAAAATGGAAGATGTCAACTGTTAATTGGTCAAGTCATACACATTTTTTTTTTCATAATTTACTGTTTATATATTAGTAACTGAACATAGAATATACAAGCAGCTCTATACTGAAGCTTCACACTGTCACTCACGCAGGTAATGATTTATTTCCTGAGGTGACTTCCAAATCCTAGTTGTGTACTCCCTTTTTTTGGTTTCACAGAAAGTCATTATGCACACTTTAAAGTGTGTGCATGTGTGGGTACGCACAGGTATAGAGGCTATCAGGGGGTGGGCGGCCAGGTGCTGCTGGAAATTGCTTGGCTATTGCCAAAGAGACCTCATGCCAGGATAATGCAGGGTCCAAAGGTGCACCAGAGTCAATCCAAGCCCTCATGCTGCTTACCTCTCAATACCCCAGGGCCAATCTCCTGTGTAATTGTTTTTCCAGTTTCATCTGTACATTTTGGGGGGTATTACAGAAAACGGATCACATATTTTGGTTTTAGAGAAAAAAAGTGAGTGAAGACAAAGGAACAGATTTCCTGTGAATTAATGTGTTTCTTAACCATGCAGCCTTTGTGGCACACAAACACTAATTGCAATCACAATACTGACCGATATTATCACTTGGTAATATTTTTTTCTTTAGGGCACATGACACTGCAATGATGTTCCATATAAATCTATAAATGTATAAATTCCAAACTGCAGTTCAAATGGACGTTTTCTCATTTAGTAAAAAAAATAAAAATATGACGATGATCAGTAAGGTAAGTTCATTGGCTGTCAAATTAAAATCAAGTTAGCATATCTGAAAGACAAATAATGCATCAGTGAAAATCAGTTAATTAATTTCCAAGTTCAACGAGGAGAGAACAAAACTTTATCTTATATAGCAGGCTGGTGAAGACTGCAGCGGCAATTTTTCAACGCAATACTTAAAAACATTTTTAGCAAGAATTTTATCCTATATGTTTAATATCTAATAAACATATCCAAAACAACATAATCGCTATATTGCAATGCAAAATAGGTAGCAAGCGACCGTTATTACGCTGAAAGACTTTAATACCTGCACCTAAAATGCGAGCGAGTTGAATTCACAGATAACGCGATTTAACGTTTTAAACAAAACAAGAAATTAACAGCAGTGCGAATTCAACGCTAACCACAATAACAATCACACACGCATCTCCGTGCAGTAGAAATGTCCATTTTATGCACCATGCATTAGATGCACTCTTTTTAGGTGCACTCTTTTCTTAACTAAATAGTTTTTAAGTCACGCCATACTTTGTCAATGTTTGTCATAAATGTCACAGGCAGTCTGGCTTAACCCTGTAATTCTCACAAAAAAGAAAAGTCAGAGCATAGAGTTATTAACAGTTCACTTGGCAAGTCCTTGAGGAACTCACTCGAAATGAATGTCAAAGAAACTTCAATCATGCACTATAGGTTAGATTGCTGCAATTTCCCTGTCTCAGAAAACTCGAAAGTGTTCTGCTTTTTTTGGTAAGTGAAAACGTGAGGAAGGAGTAAAACTCATTGGTTTAAAGCTTTCAGATGAAAAGTTTATAGTCGTCATGGAGTTTAATAACGGCCAAAAGAAACGTTCATTTACCTGCGAGCGTTTTGATTTTTGTCTTTCTTACATTAGGTCGTATGCTGAGATATCATATCCTTAGGACATTTAAACATATACAATTCAACTCTTAAAAACGGGAAGTTCTGCAGTTCATGATATTTAAACACTAAGTTACCAGAAGTGTTTTTCCTCGGGTTATTAATAATACTTTATGTCGCCAGTCTGGTTGTTTCATTTAAACATGTAGCCATTCATGCATTCGACGGCTGATTGCATCATAAATGAACAGGAACGTGAAGTAAACCGCTCATCAAGTACCATGTCTTAAGGTTTAGGTATGCTAAAGTGAGGAAACGAAGCAATGTTGTATGTTTTCCAACAAATAAATTCTGAATACTTATATATTCATATAAAGCTCCCTTTATTTGAAATAATATGATCAGTTAATATACACGAACTGAACATCTATTTCACATGAAGTCAGCTTTAAGTTTGAGGAAAAAACCTGAACACTAACAATGTAAATAAAATGCAAGTTGTCCGCGAAATTCGTCATACAGGCCTACATTTTGCTTTCAGATATCAGCATGTTTTGGGAGAAAATTTTATTCCTTCTCAGAAACGTCTTTGTGTCTGCGTGTTTTGTTTAATTTTGCCTGCGCCTTGAATGATTTTGGTAGCTACATCACCTAAATAAGGTGAAATCTGGGGCATTTGGGCTCAAGTAGACTGGTTGTCGGAGTCGGTGAAGTGTAAAATTGCAACACCAGACAGCCTGCATAATAGCTCAGAAGGGGGCTAATGTTCATGCTACATTCACAGAACATTTTTATAATTGCTAAATTAAAAAGGGCTATATATGTATACAATGATTTATTTTGTGCTTAGTGCTTTTTAAACTCATTTGCACTTTATGGTCCCGTTTGAAATTCCTAATAATTCTCTGCATTTGTCACACACTTATGCTCATATCATTACAGCTTACAATCATAAAGCAATGCAAGACTGTGTACCAGGTTTGTAGTACTGTGGCACTTTGCAGCCTCAGACATGCATTTCATTTTTGAAAATGTGGTCTGCAAGTCTATACTTTTTTGAAGTGACAACACTGCCCTCTGCTTTAACAGAAACTTCAGGGTTTCTTCTCCATCCTCTTGAAACCCTGAATGTCACAATGTTTCAGAAGATATCATTAACACAACATTTTAAGCAAACAGACCAAGTTTAATTTAGACTGTTTAAATGCCCACAATTTAATAAATAACTTCTAAAATGATAACTTAACCAATCATAAGCAATACTGAGAGGCATAGCCAGAATGAGATCTTGGAACCAAAACATGTTTTATCTCTAAAATGTAAAAGCTTCTACACTGTATAAACACATAATACACTGGTGGGATTTTTAATACTGAGTCATGGACAGTTCAGCAGACTACTGTCTGAACATAGACAGACAGACAGACAGAACATGTAGATTAAGGATTAATCCATGTCAATTATTAATCCATGTTTAATTCCAGCTTCCCCCTGAGAGTGGGAGTGGGACCCTATTAAAAAAAAAAAAAAAAACTCAGACCATTCATTGTAAGATCCGGCTGAAGGAAAGCGGATGTAGCTACATCCTCTTGTCCACTACACATACATCAGACCACTCATCAAAATAAATAAATAAATCCAACACCAACAAATTAAACTTCAAGGGAGGAGTCAAAATCATTTTTTTGCTAGGGTACATCTATGGAAAAAAGGGGGCAGAACATGCACTGTACAGTGTCACAAACAGCCACACATAGTCTTTGTGAATTACCTCAACCCAACCAAGTCTGTAAAATAAATAAATACAAAAATGAAATATCAAATGTTTAATTCTTATATGCACTGCATTCAAAAACTGAAAGATGCATTTGTTTGATAAAGCCTAATTTCTTCCTGATGCACTTTACAATTCTGCAGTTGGCTATGCAGAAACATTTTCTCTCCCGATGGTCTCTTAATAAGAAACATTAAGAGATACCCATCACCCCCAACTGCAAGACTACAGGAAAAATTACTATACCCTTTAATAACATACATTAACAGCAGCTGCAGTCTGAGTAGCTTCAGTTCCCACTGGTCTGCATGTGACATGCAACAACCAGACTCTCACAGGCGTTCCAAATGTCGAAATAGTGACTGATTATATATATATATATCTTTATGTAGAATATAGAATAATACTTCTATATTCATCCTTGGGTTATTTGAAATGTTCCTTGGGGCAGTGGGAGTAAGTAGATATGGCATGAACGTAAAAAAAGAGGTAAAAATGTTTAGTGCTTTAAGATGTGATGGAAACTAGCATTAGGTTCAAGATGTTACACACCGGACGTACAAGATTGAAGAGCCTCTACACTGACATGGTTGTCTCTTATTGTGCATGTTTCAGTCATTCTGACGTGCATTCATATCTTTCTATTCCTGCCTGACACATTTTCTTTTCAATTAACCATTAGACCTGTCATCTCCTTTACTGCACACACATAACCATTTTTTTTTTTGCATAGAAAATTGCTCTCCAATTAAAAGTAATCAAAGGCTGATGAGTAAAAAGCCTGGCTATTTTCATGCTTTTATTTATTTATATAATTTTTTAAGTGATTTCCTCTATATCAGATGCTTTTTGATGGCCAGAGGATTGGCAGAACAAAGAAATTGTTGTGTGGAGTCACTAATTATTTAAATTATTTTTTTTTATTTATTTTAATGTCAACTCAACGGCAAGTTGTTGCATCCCAAATGGACGGGTGGGTTGAAAAATTAAAGCTATCCACACAAACTCCAAAACTTAACGCCATAGATATTAAATGGCATCCTGCATAACATCCATTCAGTGTGGAAAGTTTGACAGCAAACCACAAAATAATTGACTTGATATGCTTTTAATTAATATGGAATGACGTGTCCATCGAGACTACCTTGGGACCTGAAGAGGAGGCAGGGACAGCTGCGTAATTACTACTCTCACTTGTACAGAGAGTAAATAATTTATTGCCTATAGTAGCCATTAACTGAACAAACACAATAAGCTCTATAACTACCCAGCAATACCTTAAGTCTGTTGAGGAGACAGCTTTTTACATTCTGCTGAATCAGGAAGAATATTTGGTTAAGGCAGCTTCTTTCACCAATCTTTTCTTAGAGAAAAAAAATGCACAATATGAAATTAGTTTCTCAAAATTAAGAGAAATTAAGAAATGGATGTATATAAAACACATTCAAAGTCACATTCTACAATGTATTCTGGATCTGTTACAATGGATCTAGCCATCAAAAACATTGTGGTAGGAGGCAAACAGCCAAAAATGCACTAATGGCTGCCAAGATGCTCTAAAAGTGAAACATTTATGACCTCCAATAATAACATTAAATGTTCCTGTAATAACATTATGAAAGCAATTTCTCTCTGGTGATTTACTATGGATTTCAGTCTTCAGCCTGTAAATCAAATAGTGGCCATACCCACACACTTTCTAGCTTGTAGTCAAAGACTGTTTTCACCAACATAAACTGCTTAACGTCAGTTATGATTTCCACTGGCTGAATTTAAAATTCCTACACATCTACGTACACAGCAACTCAATAGGAGCACACAGATACATTGCTGTAACTACATGAGCACGACATCCAGACTTCCCACACAATTATGTCTCATGGCATCTGTCTATGGAGACATTATGGGGGACATCCTGGAGACAAGAGTTGGAGTGCAGGCCTACCTCATGTGTCAGCACTCTGAGTGCATAGATCTTGACACCTCCATTTATTTTTAAAGAGTGCGCACTGTGTGCGCGTGTAAACTTTGAATTGAAAGCGCCTAATAGATTTGTTATAATTTTAACTACAAGAGAGGACTGATTCACAAGAGCATGCAGAGCATAACTGTTCACACATTTGCATCTGACCTGCTCTTGTACGGGTCCTGGGAACAGTAGAGAAGTGTGTATAATCTGAAGTTTACATGATATCACAGTTTTTTTTAACCTTGCCCCGACCACATGTGGAGTTATGAGATCTCTAGCAAGTGTAAACTCAGCAAGGAGTCTGAAATACAACCGTATGAGCACAGAGAACTTCTCTACATCCACTCATTTCTTAATGCCTGGAAAAGTGATGTGCTAATCCTAAAGAGAAACTAAAACTTCTGTGAAAAGTGTGAATATAAAATACATGAAAAAATATTGTTTATATAAATAGATATAAATTAATATATCCTTAAAAACTGTAAAAACAGTAATATTGTAGTAATATATAATACATTTGAATATATTTTTACAATAATTACAAATGTAATTATTCGTGTGTTGGCAAAGGTGAATTTTAAGTAGCCATTACTCCACTCTTTAGAGTCACATGATCCTTCAGAAATCATTCTAATATGCTGATATAGTGCTCAAGAAACCTTTCTTTATGAATGTTTAAAACAAAAGTTGTGAAGCTTAATATTTTTGCAGAAATATTATGATTTTTTTTTTTTTTAAATTCTTACTGACCTTAAAAGTTATTTTTAGATCATATATATACATCATTGGAGCAAGGTTAAAAAATACCATAAACCTCAAATTGCAGACTGTACACCAAGATAGTCTACCGCTTGCATCACTTCAACCATGCAACAAGGTCTGTCCAATATTTGCAACATGTGTGCTTGTCTTCACTCAGCGAGAGCTCTGTCTGTCCAGCCTTTCTTTGTTACAGCCCCTGTGCTTTGTGCAGTGTGTCCTGCATTTGGTCTCCCGCCTTTGCTGGGGCCACGAAGAACTCTCCAAGTTTCCATTCATGCTTCTCATTACTGGGGCACGTTGAGGTTTCATGGAGCCTTGTAAACCGTTGAATTACTGCACTTTAAAACAGATTTTGACACTATTATGTGACTGTGCTTATGGTGAAGCCTTTCATTGCTAGACAGAGGACTCATAATGGCGGACGACAAAAGAGCATGACTTGTTAATTATTTTTAACTGCCGGATAAAATGATTATGAACTAGGTAAAAATGCACAAAGGGCCTGTAAGGGGGTGAGACACGTAATGATGTTTTGTCAAAAACACGACAGTCGTGAACAAATGTAAAATAAGTTAAGCTTATTCATAATTTTAAAAAAAGTAAAAAATGTTTAGAATCTTTTCATTCTAAAAGTACACAAACACAGAATATGAACTGAAAAAAAAAAAAAAATTAAGATAAGACTATGAGACTGACATAACCTAACAAAACGGTTTGTTTGCTGAGTAAGAGTCTTGTGATTATCTGTCTGTGCATTTCTCCTCCCAGGCTTCTTTGAGACGGGAGCCGTCTGCTGGGCGGCAGAGCGGTCAGAATAGAAGGTGGCAGCCAGTCAAAACACTGCCTGTTATTCCAGCCAGGGCCCAAGTGCCAGTGAAGAGCTTCTTTTCATGCGCCCTTAATGTGGTAAAGTGATCTGCTGCACAAAAGGGACACTCAAGGAGGCCATCCCCAGCAAACAGGCCAAAACAAACAGCTCCCCTAGGCCTGGCTGCCTCACCCCCGGCCCCCTGAACACATCCCAGCACCTCTCAGGTCTGCTTCAGTGGGCATGCAAACAGAAATACACTCAAAGATACTGTACACATCCATTCCCATGCACACACAGTTACTGGATATGTACACAAATAACATCCACAAACAAATAAAACACGAACACATGCTGCGACAAATAACACGCGTACCACATGCAACCACACATACTCCGAAAAAATATGCTGAGCTCACACCCTCATTTGGGGTATCAAAACAAGCAACAGTTCTGAAATCACAATGAAGAAAAATGCCTCATTAAAGGGGGGGGGAAAAAAAACTTGAAAAAGATGAAAAATTATTTTGGCTTAATCTTTTCTAATGATTTCTAACAAAAATAACAAAACTGCCACACTGCTAATTGAAACACTTTTGTCTGCAAAACCAAAGCCATGTGTGAGACCAACAAAATCAAGCGGTTCAACCAACATGCAGAAAAATAATAAAACAGGAAATGATATCATATAGTGGACCCCTGCAGACCCTCATGACTGACATGTCACTGAGTCTCCTAAAATATCAAGTATTTTGAACTTTTTATGACATGGCAAGGTTAGTTAAGGTTATAGAGTGACATGCTGTGTGACTCCATCAAAAGCAATGATATTTAATGAATTATTTATCATTTTGCCTTGAAAAATATACAATGCTAACCTTTTGAAAACAATGATTATATATTAGGAAAGCTAGGTGTTAGGAAATGTATACTTTTTACATTTTTAGA
This sequence comes from Spinibarbus caldwelli, assembly GCA_039654775.1. Classification (NCBI taxonomy): domain Eukaryota; kingdom Metazoa; phylum Chordata; class Actinopteri; order Cypriniformes; family Cyprinidae; genus Spinibarbus; species Spinibarbus caldwelli. Next base: position 8,425,110 of record CM077246.1, on the reverse strand, counting down.
GTCATTAACTTTAAACCTTTCTTGAAAATAATCCAAAAAACATGAATACAGAATACGTTTTATAGAAACTCGGCAAAGGGATTTTTTTTAAAGACCTATTTACTATTATTGTGGACACTCTTACATGTAATTGACCCAAATTTCCACATACATCTAAAATGCCAATTTCATTCATATGGCTTTCTGCCATTCTGGAGCTACAACTGGAGAGGCATGTATGTTAGTATACCGAGAGCGCTGCGGCTGTGGCTTTGACTTTGTGTGGAAGCGCTTTCAATATTGACCACAGCAAGCATTTATGCAGAGGCCCAGCTGGCTCAGAGACAATTTGGCTGACAATGACAGAAGAATTAGCACTCACTTTTACAAGCTCAGCCTCAAATTACTTCTCTAGCACTCCGCGCTAGCTTCAGTAAATGAGACGAGGCGAATTCAAAAAGAAACTTTACATGCGGCCACCCCATGTCTGTAATAAGCCTTCTCCTCCGATCCAAAGACATAATCATGACAATAAAAGCCCAGGCATTTACCACACACCAAAGATCATGAGAATTATACAAGCACTACAACCGCTCCTGGAATGGGCCTTTTTCTAGTGTGCAGCGTGCGAGGGAGAATGAAAGACAAATGCTTTTCCCTCTTCTCCTCTTTCTTCACCCTTTTCTTCTCCCCTCTCCTCCTCCTTGTCTGTTGAAACATGTGGTCAGCTGTTGTGCTTCCATGTGGTCAGATGATCAAAGGCAGAGCGGGATAGTAATTGTCCCCTGCTGAACCACAGCTCGGCCTGGGATCAGGGTCCCAGCAGGTGGGGGGACAGCCATGAGAACGGCCGGAGAAGCCGGAGGAACGCGAGAGGCCCTGCCTGGCAGAAATAAAGACTTCCTAAGGGTTCCTCTCTGACAACAGAGCCGCTTGGGGAGAGTGAAAAATGAAGCCTCCACACATTTAGGTTTTTTTTTTTGGAAGGGGGAAAAAAGGGGGCCACAATGGGGGGGGATGGTGAAAATGAATGCGTAAGAACAAGAGATTATAATATTTGGAGAAAAGGAAGACTTTGATTGTGTGACTCTCGCCTGAATTTTAGCATCCCTGATTTGCGTTTTCTGGAGGAAACAATCATGTCACCTAGTTTCAGTTGTACCGATTATGCAAAATGCTCATACAATTGTTGGAAACCCAGCATACGGTGGTGTCTGTACGAGACGGGCCAGTAAGAAAGAGCGTACGACAGAAAGCGCGAGAGAATGAGATACACCGTGACTAAGTCAGTGTTTACCTGAAGACCAAAGGGAGCTGTGAAAGCTTACAAGTCAGCCTACTTCACATATATGTGGGAGCCCACAAAACACTTTTCACTGCTGTCTGTCATTTTGATTGCCCAGCATGACTCCCTCCACCCTCAGCAAACCCCCCACCTCTTCCTCTGGCCAGATGGCTTTTTTTTTAACAGTCTGTGTCTTGCACCTCCACTCTCAATCCTTGGAAGAAGTGGGAGGAAAGGGCCAGCGGGGGACATTGGGATGTGTGGACAAATGGTTTTGAGGTATCAGAGCAAATAAAATGGATTAAGGGGAACCTTTTCACAGATACCCCCAAAACTAGTTTGGCACTTCTTAGCCGAGGCCCTCATAAGTGCCAAGATTGACCAATCCATTTGCAGAAATAAGAAATCTTCAGTGAATAGAATGAAACAAACACTTCCTCCTCACCTGAAATAACGGACACTTCAAAGATAGGGTTTCAGGTTCCACATACATCTATTTTGATAGGTATATTGTAAGAACATGGACAAATTTCTCTTCAAAGCTTTATCTGAAGCTCATAGGTGTTCATTTAACATATAGAGTAGCATCTCCAATCATCAGAGCAGAACACAAGGCGGAATGACATCTACAGAAGACTATCATTGCAACAAAACGTATTCATCAAATCCATTCGAACACAGCAGGTATCTTTCTACAACACCACAAAGGCCCTCGGTTCCCTCAAAGTGGAAAACGGACAGGAAACTCTGTGATTTCATCATCACAAAAGATTTCTGTTGCAACCCGAACCTGAAGCCAACAGGCCTGCAGACATTAAGGAGGCTGCTTGATTGACTGGAAAGGGGTAAATAGACCTGTCAATCTTCTCACAGTCCCGACAGAAATGCCTGGGGTTTGAGTGATGGAAGATGTCCCTCTTGCACAATCCTATACATTACAAACTCATTCATAGATATTTTGACGCAGACCTTCTTGTAATATCTGACAATGCTTCAGGGATTAGAGGATCAAGATTCAAGGCTGAGCCTTTTGTCTTTGTAACCGATTCGGATTCGTCTCCAGTCTCTCATGATGGCCAAAGCACTTCAACGGTCATTTTAAAATAGCACGAAATAACCCATTTGATGCTGTTCCAACATCAGCCAAATCAAATGCAAAACAATGACTCCATACGTACCCGAAACTAAATGTCAGAGTAAGAAAGGACTGACATTTGACTCCCTGATGGATGTCATTATGTCACTAGGCAACATAGTATGAACGTCCTGCCTGAATAAAAAGAGCTATTGTCGGACTGCCATCAATAAGAGAGCTAGTTTTGTTTTTTTTTTGTTTTTTGCAAATAATGCACATGAAAAACAAATGGCACATACAAATCAGTCTTTTTGTTTGTTGTGGAATAGCAGGAAAAATCCCTTTTGAGCTGACTGTTTGCGTTTTGTCTTTTCAAAAGCCCTTTTGGCAGTGTATCAGGTAGCTATTTGTAACAGCCAAAATGCATAATTATTTTATAAAGGTTTCAACAGACACACGGGCCAATTTTATAATGTGTCTACATGGATTTAGAATCATATCAAGGTGATTTGTTTGGTTTATAAAATGCAATATAAATAAAAAATAAAAAAAAACAGAAAGATCAGAGCTGATTCTAATGTCACTGGATTAGATCGGCGACATTGGCCCTTCACATCAGGTCACAGGCTCCATGTCACAAGACACCAGGGCTCTGACCCCTCTGTGGTGACATGTTACTCTAAGGTCATTCAGGTCACTCAATTAGCAAAGAAGACAAAGACCTGGGCGTAGAGGAGGCGATAGGCCAGCCGTCCCATCCAAAGCAATCCAACCACGGTGCTCTCTGTCGCCCGTGTGAGCTTGTCTGGCCAAGCCCTCATTTAGCAGTTCACTGACTGGAGACGTGCCCGCTGCTCTTCACTGCTCTGCATGTGGTGATAGCCAAGAGTCACTAAAGTGCTGAAGAGTCACTCCTGTGCCACATGGCGGGACCGTTGGCGAGATTATGATCTTACATCGACGAGTCAAAAGTCTGGTCTTGAATTGACTGGCACACGCATTAGTGTCAGAAAGAGTCTGATGTCAGACAGATTGGCATCGACCGGTGCACATGCTGGGAGGGGAAATAAAGCTGCTCTTTGGTGTAGTAACAGAACATGCAAGGAAATGTATGCAGGCATGTGTGTTTATGCAGTATAGCTTACGCTGTTACACAAACATCAAGGCGTTCATTCATATGTCTTCGGCATCCTGTGCACACACCCCCTGACACTAGACGCCCACTTATATACAGCCTCTTTTCCATCTTGCTTTCCATCTTATAGACGCTCATCCAGGGGGAATGAAACAGAGGAATATTTCAGCTGAGAGCATGATTGTAGTCAAAGATATTTTAGGTGAACCTCATTCTGATGGAGGTGTCTAGAGGGCTCAATCAGAGTTTAAACCCTCCTCTTTCACAGAGTGATCGGGTATGTACTTTGTATCGTTTTCATCCCGCAGCAACAAACACACATATTGGCTGTGTACTTTGAAGATGAAGACAACTTGCTGTCAGAATGGATTGTTCCCTGTGCTTTATCTACAGCTCTCATAAATCCCGAATATGCTTGGAAAAGTTGAGCAAACTTACAGCAAAAGATTTCTAGCTACGCTGGCTGTAATCTTTGTCTGTCGGTCTTTCGAGTCCCATTCTAAAAGATTAATTGTTCTTGCAAACTTGCAAGCACTAAACTACAGTAAGTACAGCACAACAGCTGGCCCTGTCATTTCCATAAGAATACAAACCACCACAGCTGCTCTCGCCAGCATCTGCTGAGCTGTTTATGAAAATAAACAGCGCCAATCCCCATAAACATCCTCATAAAGTCATCAACTATCTCCGAATTTACAACACTGAAAAATGCATTAGGCCTTGCCTTGAATTGATAGCACTAAATTTCTCGGCTCATAAATATATTTATATAGCCTATTCACAGAGCGCACCAATTACAAGACGAGCAGGGAAATTGTCAAACAATGTTTCGACATGTTTAATAGCATTGGGGTATGATTTGTCAAGGCAGTGCACCAAACATAGCCACTAATGAGTAGCAATGGAACTCAGAGGCTGCCTGGCCAAATCACGGGGGCCTTGGAGGACTATTCAACCATTGTCAACAATTTCACTCTCAGTCCGCACGCAAAGCGACAGAGACGACCGTTAGTGGATAGCACTTAGCTAATGGCTCCCTTTTGGCAGCCGTAATTACACAATGATTAGCTTACCCACTTCAAACTTTCACACTTCACATTGTGTTCCTATAGTCTGCAGTGAGCAGGTCTGGGAACAGCTATGCAGACCAGCCAGAGCCAGACTTGTTCAAAACGGCACCTTCACGTTGTGGATTCTACGTGTGGAGATATATTTAGTTAGTGCTAATCCAATTGAATCCAATGCTTCCTGTCAGGCAAGGTGCTGGCAGACCACATAAACATATTAGTGGACAATGAAACCTCCACTACTGTAATCTAGAGTTTACTGAGGTCCAGACAAAGTGAAAGGTTAGCATGCTTCTGTGAAATGAACATTACTTTAGTATTTGTCTATTGGAGTGATATTGAGGTTTGTCATACACACAAATGCTTGGAGGTAAGCAATAATTTTAGACTACTGAACTGTAAAATAAATTGGTAAATTTCAGATACAGTCAAAACAAGTCTAAGAAACAACGAAGTCTGAGCATTGAAACATATGCAACTAAGATTATTCAATAAACTCTGCTCCTTTTATATCATTATCAACATTCATAAAACATTTGCATGTATTCAACATATCTTGAAGGAAGTTCAACAGCAATTAATTAATACATTAATATTTGTCTAAATAAATTTAATAAAAATCGTTTAAAATAATAATTCTTTTTTAAACAAAATTTAAATAAATAAATTCCATAAAATGATACTTTAAATACACTTACAGTACATAAAAAGAATATTTAAATGCATATAAATATATACAGGTGTATCTCAAATTAGAATGTCGTGGAAAAGTTCATTTATTTCAGTAATTCAACTCAAATTGTGAAACTCGTGTATTAAATAAATTCAGTGCACACAGACTGAAGTAGTTTAAGTCTTTGGTTCTTTTAATTGTGATGATTTTGGCTCACATTTAACAAAAACCCACCAATTCACTATCTCAACAAATTAGAATATGGTGACATGCCAATCAGCTAATCAACTCAAAACACCTGCAAAGTTTTCCTGAGCCTTCAAAATGTCCAGAAGACAATCACTGACACCCTTCACAAGGAGGGTAAGCCACAAACATTCATTGCCAAAGAAGCTGGCTGTTCACAGAGTGCTGTATCCAAGCATGTTAACAGAAAGTTGAGTGGAAGGAAAAAGTGTGGAAGAAAAAGATGCACAACCAACTGAGAGAACCGCAGCCTTATAAGGATTGTCAAGCAAAATCGATTCAAGAATTTGGGTGAACTTCACAAGGAATGGACTGAGGCTGGGGTCAAGGCATCAAGAGCCACCACACACAGACGTGTCAAGGAATTTGGCTACAGTTGTCGTATTCCTCTTGTTAAGCCACTCCTGAACCACAGACAACGTCAGAGGCATCTTACCTGGGCTAAGGAGAAGAAGAACTGGACTGTTGCCCAGTGGTCCAAAGTCCTCTTTTCAGATGAGAGCAAGTTTTGTATTTCATTTGGAAACCAAGGTCCTAGAGTCTGGAGGAAGGGTGGAGAAGTTCATAGCCCAAGTTGCTTGAAGTCCAGTGTTAAGTTTCCACAGTCTGTGATGATTTGGGGTGCAATGTCATCTGCTGGTGTTGGTCCATTGTGTTTTTTGAAAACCAAAGTCACTGCACCCGTTTACCAAGAAATTTTGGAGCACTTCATGCTTCCTTCTGCTGACCAGCTTTTTAAAGATGCTGATTTCATTTTCCAGCAGGATTTGGCACCTGCCCACACTGCCAAAAGCACCAAAAGTTGGTTAAATGACCATGGTGTTGGTGTGCTTGACTGGCCAGCAAACTCACCAGACCTGAACCCCATAGAGAATCTATGGGGTATTGTCAAGAGGAAAATGAGAAACAAGAGACCAAAAAATGCAGATGAGCTGAAGGCCACTGCCAAAGAAACCTGGGCTTCCATACCACCTCAGCAGTGTCACAAACTGATCACCTCCATGCCACACCAAATTGAGGTAGTACTTAAAGCAAAAGGAGCCCCTACCAAGTATTGAGTACATATACAGTAAATGAACATACTTTCCAGAAGGCCAACAATTCGCTAAAAAAATTTTTTTTTTATTGGTCTTATGAAGTGTTCTAATTTGTTGAGATAGTGAATTGGTGGGTTTTTGTTAAATGTGATCCAAAAATCATCACAATTAAAAGAACCAAAGACTTGAAATACTTCAGTCTGTGTGCACTGAAATTATTCAATACACGAGTTTCACAATTTGAGTTGAATTACTGAAATAAATGAACTTTTCCACGACATTCTAATTTATTGAGATGCACCTGTATTTATACACAAAAATAGTTACAAATGTGGACGTCATGGGATTCACATGTCAGATCTGCTCAACATAAACAGTCAGAGTGCTGTTTATATCTTAAATCACTACTCTCCAACTCGGTCAAGTCAATGGAGGGAAATTGGTGTTGATTTGAATGTCTGATGAGATGCCGCTGGTGGTCTGCAACTGGAAGTTAAACATATGGGAGGGGAGGGCTTACCGGGTGAAGAGGCTCAGCCATCTTACTACTTTACAGATAGCCATGCATATGTTGGCAATAACCACAGGGAACGGGTTTTAAAGTATCCTTTCAGTTACAGTCAAAATATGATACTCCAGCTTTGGGCGCTATGAGCCAAACTAGCTGATAATTGATTCACCGAAAATAATACCTTTTTAAATGCAGGTACATTTCTTTCTTTTCAAATAAAAAAATAGGATGCATGATTTCAGATCGCTATGAAAAATTCTGGTTAATATTTTGAACAACTGAAGCATAGCGAGCAATGAAATGCTTTTGTTCCTGGTACAGAGACAAAAATGTAAATGCGAAACATGCTAACAAATGGGAACCCTGATGTCACAGCAAATGAACAGTTTTAGTAACAGCTGATAAAAAAATAATAAAATCAGTAATGGCAAAACAAACATAAGAATTATACGAAGCTTCTCTATCACTGCATTTGGGTGCAGTTGTCAAGTTATTTTGCACATAACTAAGCCAAATCAATAAATATCCTCTTGTGTTGGTTTCCACCATCAATCCTCAGCAGAGCTAAAAGAGGGAAGCACACCTTCCTCTGATCAATATTACAACAGCGAGGCGAAGGGCAGGCACCTGAGACTCCTGCTTTGTAGCCAGATAGGTCTTTATATGTTCTCTAGAGGACTTATTTACCCCAGCCTTCAGCCTAGATGCTCAGGCCGCTACATTTCTGGCCTATCCACCTTGACGCCCCTCTCTTCGCGCATGAAGCAGCATAAGAAGTCTGATTCAAGTGATTTCTCTTTTTTCCAGTCAAGTTAAATGGTGCACCGTGTGTTCTACTGGATGGCAGGAATTGAAACATTTAAAAAGCCAACAGCGATAAGCCAAGCACAGACACCCCGCAGACAGACCACCTCGCCTTGGAGACACTTAAGCGTCTGTGGCTTTGACAGCATTTTCATCACACCCCTTACCCCCCTTCACCATCTGTGAATGTGCCCGGCAACATCAAACCGAGTCTGAGAATCGAAAGCCAGGAGACAAACCCGTCCAGGGTACTATCCTCTGTGAAAAAAAAACCACGCGAGTTGCTTGGTGTCTGTTAACGTGCAGCATGCAATACAGGTAATGTTTTTCTCCTTTTCTCTCACGAGGAGAGGCCAGTGTTGCTGCCATGTATGCAGTAAGAGGCTGCCCTGGCAGCAAGCACTGCTTGCACTTGCATCAATTACAGCGGATGGGCCTGACAGCTGTAATTACATACCTCAACACTGATTATGTGTGGTCTGTCATGGAGACCAGCAAGGCACCTATTTTCATGCACTCATTTAAGCAGTCAGTTGTCAGGGCAAAGTGGCAAAGCAGGAACGGCCCTCTTCGAGAAGGAGGAAGGGAGGGAAAGTGGCGGGGATGTAGCTTGCGTGGAGTCAAGTAAACCCCCTCCGCATGCTCTCATCCCCACCGCCTCGGTCTTGGCAAGATCTCCTGCTGCTCAGGGCAGTAATAGCTACTGCATAAAGAGCCCATGTTATTATTGTCACAATAGTGAAGGACTCATAGGAAATTGTGGTAGACCTGCTCATTGATGCTGTTGTCTTCTCTTCGGCACAAAGCAAAGACCTGTGCACAACCAATTTAACAGGAAGTTGTCAATAGGACTCAACCTAGTATTTTAGACAATATCGAGTGTTAAGTGGCACAATGATACAGATATGGCTACATTAGAGGAGGAAATGAAGGAAAGTAAACCTGGCAGTAAGGGAAAAAAATAACGTTGAGCTCACATGCACAGCTGATGCATTGAGCTCATTGAATTGATTCCAAGGGAAATCAAATATGCCATTAATATTTAATTCACTGTCTATGCAAGTTAAATGCATTGGCTATCACATGGTAAAATAGTGAGCATTTTTTGTTTACTAGCTCGATGTAAAATTAAGACTTCAAAAAAATGGAAGCGGCAGCACTCCAACATACAGTAATCGCGGTTCTGTTTCAGGCAAACTGAGTTTGAGTTCTGGCTCGGGGTCCTTCCTGATCCCATCCCCCACCTCTCTCTCCTACTTCCTGTCTGCCTTCAGTACTGTCGTGTATAAATAAAGGGAAAACACCAAAAATAAATATAAAAAACATGGTCATATATTGGATGCAATTCAATCACTGTCGAGCACCAGTTTTTTAGAGAAAAAAATCTCCCTGTGCCCTAGCCATGCCACCCTCGCCCTTTTCAAACCCCCATCCCAGACACCCAAATTCCAACCCCCAATGCTCGCATTAAAAGCCTGGCCAATCCAGCTGTGAGTTCAGGCAAACTGCCAAACTGTCTGCCAAAGGAAATGGAAATCTCTGAAACAAATACAGTATCTATGATTTCACCAAGCATTTGGACTATACAGAGAAATGGTTTCATCTACACCTGTGATGCCTATGACTCAGTTTTGAATATTGACATCATTTATATAGCTGTCATTGAGTGCGTTTACATCTCTCAGCCATTATGGTCACATGTAAACATCTTAAATCGTGTTCTTTTATAGGCAAAAAGTCATAAACGGTTTAAACAAAATCCAGATTTTTGCCCACAACCCCAATTTCATTATGCAAGTAAACACCTTTAGCAGCTTATTCAGCATGCACGTCATTAGCGTTTTAACATCAAAACTGGAGAAAAACTCTTTAAAATCTTACTTAATGGCAATTTATAACTAGCTGACTTTTGCCTGCATTTTAAACGCATTCAAATAATTTCATTTTAAATTGAAAGTACAATGTAGTAATCATTAAATCAATCAAAACAACCATTCCCAAATGTTTTAGTACAAAATTTGACCACAAATGTAAGAAAGATTATATCAGTCTCATTCATATATAAAATTAAGGTCTACCACAAAGGCAATTAAATACAATTATTTTTTTACATAAAGTTCACCTCTACTGACTAACTTTTGTGGGACATCATGATGAAAGACACCACGTCACAAGCACAAAAACACATTAACAAAACTTTGCTGCAGAAGAACATTAAGATTGGTTAGGCCTACCTGTCCTCCGATATCAACTTGTTAACTCCCTGGTTACACGACTTCAAAGAGACAGCTGGCCCACTAAAAGACAAATGGGAAGAAAACATGTAAGAACAGTGAAGCCAAAGCCAACTGCATAAGTTTGTCATGTCTAAACATTAAAACCAAATCATTTCAGGAGGTCTGGGTGTTTACATGGCTTGATTTCAGTGAGGAGATCTTTAGGTAACATTTTGCTCACTAAAGTATTGCTCACAAGTATTTTTGAGTGCTGGTATTTCCTCACGTCTGGTTAAGATGCGTTTTCAGTATACTCTATTATGCCATTGCTGAATTTCTGCAAACCATAATAAGCAAATATCTGTGCTTATAAAGCTCTCACTCTTCAGTCAATTCAACAGTGTGAGGTGTGAGTGCTCCCTTTTCAGTGACCTTCAATAGCTTATTGATTTCTGCGAATACAAAAGTGGCCACTCATACCCCAAACTCTCATGTTCACAAGTTTCATTGAACTGCAGCCGCTTTCTCCCGTAAAACCTCCAAAGCTGTAATCACAAAAGTAATAAAAAAGCAGACTGTTTTGCTCCAACAAACAACAAACAAAAAAACACCTAAGTGAGAGTGTGCATCGCTATTTGTCCGAACGCATTGTGAGGATAATGGCATTTAATCCTCACGTCAACCCCCACCCAGACTCGTTCCACACACCCGGCCTTACAAAGACCGTCCTCCAATAATAAGCTGTCTAGTCCTTGGCTTCCAGGCCTTTGTCATATTGCCTATCGACATGTTAGATTAAACAAAATTTCACATGTCAATTAAATGAGTGTTGCCCGGGTGATTAGCAGATCCCACTAATTGTCTCCCTCCTCCTCCGCCATAATTTTCCACATGGACGAACAGGAAAGAGGGCTTTGTCCAACAGGGCCCCCATCAAACATGTCGAAGATGGGCTTTTACGTCCTCCTCCACCTCTTCCCATTCTCCTGGGAAGAAGCCGACGAAGAGAGGGATGAGGTGGGGAGGAGTGGAGATGAGATTGGAAAAGGGAGGGATTGGATTCACTTTTTAGGGCGCCCCGTTCAGTTCGGGGCATCCCGCTGACGGGGTGCAGTGAGAACGCAAACAGTGGGTCCTGGACGCCTGACGCACGGCCCCATTCACACACTCCCACACGTGCACCCTCACTGATAATTACCCAGCCGGCCCCCAGAGACAAGACGTCCACAAAGACTGGGCCACTAACAGTTTTAGGCAGGGGCCAAGGCACTCCCAAGGTCTTCCTCTTCCACATACTCCAATTTCTTTCTTCTCTGGCATATGTTTGTTTTCCTTGCCTTAATGAACATGTTCTCTGGATCTACCTCACATTTGGTCCATCACATCAAAGGGGTGATGTTAGAGTGTCTGGTTGGCTTCGGTGGATCTAAGATGATGGAAAGCAGTTTGTTCTTGCTCTAAAATAGTAGCAAATATATAGGCTAAGCTATGCACTTCTGCTGCCCAGTTTCACTCCAGCATAAGCTTGTTAATCACAAGCAACAAGCACAAACAAGATTGCTGCCTTTAATTCTAATGCTAAAATTTTTTTCTGCCATCCGATTTATCCCAAGGGATTGTTTAGACAAAAAGGAAAATTGTGATCAAGATTTACTCACATTCATGCTGTTCAAAATCTGTATGTGTCTTCTGCAGAACACAAAAGAAGATAATTTGAAGACTGCTGTGGTTCGAACAACACTGGATCCCACTGACATTCACAGTAAGGAAAAAATGTTTTCAAAATATCTTCTTTTGTTTTCCACAGAAGAAAAAGTCATACAAGTTTGGAACAAAATGAGGGTGAACTACCTCTTTTAATGTGCCTGTGCAACACTGACCCAAAACCAATGCCATCAGTTTGTGACAGACAGTGGGAGTGCTGTGAAGGAAAACCTGTCTGAAAACAGTAAGTGTTTTTGTAATTACATGTGGAAACGCAAATAGTGCATACACTACACCTTTAAACAGCTATATTTTTTTTATTATTTAAGCAGAATTTTGTCGTCTCTAGCACCTTCTGTGGATAAAACATGAAACTGCAAGTTAACATTTTAATTATTATTTAGTTTAGTATTATTTAGTCAGTTGTACTTAGTACTAAAAAGCATATATCACAAAAATATGTTGTCTGAACAAGTGAGCAGTATAGTAAACTTCGTTACTTAGTAGTACTTAGTTACTTTTTATGGAAGTTAATGCGTTACGTTACTTTTTAAATCTGGGCATGGCTGGCTTGTTTGTTTTTTATATAAAAAGTTATATTTTTGGCAAATGGATGAGCCCTTTCACACCAAAAGCGAAATAAATAAGCCTCAGGCTGAAGAAAAAGTAAATTCACCTCTGTACAGTAGAACGTAGGAAAAGAAAGTTCAACACACTTCATCAGTAAAAAAAATGGAGAACAAAATGTTAGTTTATATAAAGTAATTTTTGCTTATTAGTATGGTTTAATTGGATCATCAAAGGTCAGCAGCAAAGACACTGGTTAATAAAATGCTATTAAATAGACAAAGGATATTTGTGTTATTTAAAATTTAATTATTGCAGGTTTGCATCATTCTGAGTTTGCATTTCCCTGTTTTTATCAATTTTGAGGAATACTAAATCTGCGTTTTTGTGAGTGATATGAGTAAATGCATGCTCACAGAACTTAGTCTAGAACTACAGTAACATCATGTTTACACGGCACAAACAATGCCTCTGCACTTACTCTGGATTTCTCTCAACATGAGGACAGGAGACTTGGCAGTCAATAAATGGGAAAACAAAGTAACTTGCTTTAGGGTCAATATCACCATAGAGTGCCTTTCAACCCTCACAATACTCAAAAGTTTTGGTTTTAATTTCCCATTCGCTTTATGTCATATCATAAACAGTGGACACTCAAGTACTATAGAAACATATTAGCTGAGCTCCCACACATTTTTTTTAGATAATTATGGGCCATTATTCAAAGCATAAACCATAAGATATGTCCACCCTGTCATGGACATATGCATTACTGTTAAATACGTTTTCATTGCAAAATTAATATGTTCCTTTTCTAAACAGGGTTATTTGTTTACTTTCAAATTATAAATACATAAAAGATTTTATGTAAACCATGTGTTTTTAAAGAAACTCATACAATTACACTTATTTGGAGAAAACTGTGATATTTTAATGCTGTTTTTTGTTTGCATTAAAACATTAAAACGCCCCAATACAGATATGATTGAATTATTATTAAAAATATTATTGTAAAATATCAAGATGACAGGGTGGACCAGCACACGATGGTGTGGACACATAATGCAGAACACACAAATCATGACAAAATATGAAAATGAAACATTTATTAAACTTCTAAAAAAAATAATATAATAATAACAATAATAATAATAATAAATAATATAATTACATCAATCACACTGATATACCCCCCTCCCCATTCATTTACATTCAGTCCACCCTGTCATGTTTATGTACACTCTATCGAGTCTAAGTGGCCAACAGGGTGGACATTTTGGAACAACAACAGGGTGGACATTTTGAGCTTCAATTAGCATATTAGCTTACAAAAAAACTGTGACTAGCTAAATATTTAGTCTGGTTGTTGAAGAGAATTTGGTATATTTAAACTTACATATTTTGAAAATACTGTATTCTAATCACTTCTGGCATATTTTATGCAGACAGGGTGGACATGTTAAGCTTAGGAAAAGCAAGTAAGCAAACTCAGACAAAGAAAATTTGTCAACTGGAAAGTCACCAACTTATTCACCTAAGCGGTTGAAATTCCCACCATTGAGAGACAAAAAATCTGTTGTCCTGATGTCACTAAAGGGGATGGCCTTTTCTTAAATGGGCGGCTTTCCCAACACGACAGGGTGGACATCCATTCAAGGGACATGGACAAACTCTTCTTTTTTATTAAATAAAAATATAATTTTTATGACCAAATGATCAATACACTCAAATTGAGTTTAACAAAAAATTAACAAAATATTAATAGAGGACAAAATGTTTTAATTTTATGAATTGACTGTTTTCTACTCTCAATCAAATTTAATGAGCAGTGCATGGGACATAGCAAAATAACATGCATCCTCTTACACAAAACTACGAAAAATCTAGAAAATGTTTCTAAAGAGCCAAGTAATGCTTTTGTTATGAATATAAAAACTTAGCCTAATATAACACACCCTTTCATAGTCATTTCTATGTTAAGTTATCATGGCAAATGAGTTATTTATGTACAGGACACCAAAAGGCACTCTACAGTGATATTGACCCTTTGCTTATTTGAAAAAGTAACTCTGATACTTTCTTGTAAATTAAAAATGTGTTACTTTACTAGTTACTTCAAAAAGTAATCTGATTACGTGACTCACATTACTTATATTGCGTTACTCCCAACACTGCGTTAAACCCAACCTGACTCAAGTTTTCTCAACTTCACTCAAGTGATCACACTCTCTTTGCCTCATTCTCTCCTCTAAGTGAATAAGGAGTCTGGTCAAAGAGGACATAGCCCTGTTTGCACTGCACTTTCTCAAGTGTACACAATGGAAATTGTGTCCCATTGAGTCCAAATTTGCTGGAAGTTTCATTTAAAAGGAGAACAAAGAATTGGCTGCATGGTCTACTTTTTGTGCTGAGGCAGCAGACCATAGGACTAATAATAGATGAGGGGAATCTCACATCTGAGTCTACCTCACACACTGAACATCGGCAGGAGAAACATGACGGGCATGAGTGTGGCATTCATCCGTACTCTAAATTCATTCACTCAGAAATCACGCTCACTCTCACTCCTTCCTTTAAACACTGCATTTTCCCAGAGGCCTGTATTATGTATGTGTGTGTGTGTAGGCAGTGAGTGCCAGGCTGTGTCCCATGTAAGTGCTCATGCATGAATGTGTGTGTGTGTATATGAGTACAAGAGAAGCAGTCGACACAGACAGTATCTTGAACAAATCTCAGTGGAGAGTTAAAAGACCGTTTCTGAATCTGATTATACCAATGAATTCTCTTCTCCACACATTACTTTCCACATGAACACATAAAATGAAAACATGACACCTACTACTACATTTGTCCTAAAAATGCCATAGTGCCTTCAAATTATTCATAACACTGCTTAATCTCCAAGTATGAAGTGAATTTAATTTATTCTATTAAATGTTGTTAGTCTACTCTTTTTACTTTTCCAACCTGTACAATTTGAAGCATTTTAGTTATTAATCTTTAGTGATTAATCGTTTGACTTCTTGTAGATGTGATCATCCTGCGATACAATCAGATAAAATAAAATAAAACAGTCCATTTTATTTTTGATAAACTGCTAAAACCAACAAATCAAATTTTTAGCCGTTATTTTTTAAGGAATTAATTTATTAATTTAGTTAATTAGTCAAGACTTCTGGTAGAGCTATTATTTGATTATCATTTCTTGAGAAACTGCTAAAAAAAAAAAATACATAAATAAAAGAATGAAAATTCTTTTAAACTGTTATAAATGACATAAATCTACCAATGCCTTGTCAAATAGCTAAAATAAATATATGGAATAAAAATTAATCTCATCTCATTTTTGATAAACTGATAAAGTAAAAAAGCCAAACATTAATTTATAGCAGTTTGAAAGACTTTTACTTCATCTATTTAAACAGTTTAGAAATAAGACATATCATTGGTAATATTAATAAATAGGTCTACCAAATGTCTTGACTAACAATATATATATATATATATATATAATTTTAAATAATAAATTAATTCCACCTTATTTCTTAAACTGCTAGCTGAAACAATTTTTTGTAAAGTGACATGGACTGACCTTAGGTTTTAATGCTTCTCAAAGCAGTAAAAACTGAAACTACAGTCATTAAAGTCTGCAAAGGGCTGTGAACAAGAGGGGGAAGGCGGTGGGTGGGGATTTGAGGGGGGGATTAGGTTTCTATGGCAACACTGAAGTTCAAGTCCCACCGTGTACTGGAGAAAGTAGCAGAGCATCCATACAGCACGGATAGGCCCTTTGTTAGGGTAGACTGCATGAGACATGTTTTGCTGGCTCAAGACTGGCCCCGTAATATTAAATAAATCATGGACACAGGCTCCTGAGGGACAGGGCTGTAAAGTGCTCAGGACAGGACCCCTAATGTCTAGAAGGAGTTAGCCTTAGACTGGCACTAATTTGACACAGCGAGGTAATCTGACAAAACTGTGGGGCTTCTCCGCTTTGTCACAATGTGTAAGGACCCTTGTATTTAAGGATGGCTGCTTTCACAGTGGAGTTAATTAAGGTACAGTTTAACACAAATTGATGAGGACAGAACCTAATTGATGGCCTTGAAGGTCAGAAAGCCACCTTAAGCCTTGCAATCTGAACTGCGAGTCTATAAGCTAGGCCGACATGGGAAAACTAACTTAACAGTGAAGCCATTCAGTCTTCTGCACCAATATAAATCACAGCAAACTCAGAAAATAGAAAGAAATATCTGTTATGACTAAGAGACTTGAGAATAGATTCCATCAATACAGCAGATCAATACCGTCTCTTACCTCTCTCACAACTCTGACACACTTGATATGTCTTGTGCAGGCAAGTGCAGTGAGTCACACTCAAAAGATAACATAAAAAGAAAGTCAGCTTTCAACATCTGACAATGATCGTAAATGATGCGCTTCTTCAACAATAGGAAAAGGCTACTCCCCTTGGAATACCACTCATGAATGGAACAGAATCTAAATTCCATCAAAGACACACACCCCATGCCACCTGTGACAAAGACTATAACAAGGTCAATATTTAAATCTTTTTTAAAAATTCTGTTTATCCTTCCAAAGGCAAATATTCTCAAGGCAAACATCAGAGGACTTCCTGAATCAATGGCTTCTCGCCTATATTCAAAGAATAAGGAGTGTGTCCAGGGGCTAAATTAATATTTTTGGAGACCCATATAGTATATACACTATAACAAATCATACAGAGTGGACTTAGGTAATATTTTTATTGGGGACAGTCGTGGCCTAATGGATAGAGAGTTGGGCTTATAACCCGAAGGTCGTGGGTTCGAGTCTCGGGTCCGGCAGGGAATACCACGACTGAGGTGAGACCCTTGAGCAAGGCACCAAAACCCCCAACTGCTCCCCGGGCGCCGCAGCATTGGCTGCCCACTGCTCCAGGTGTATGTTCACTACTGTGTGTGTGCACTTGGATGGGTTAAATGCAGAGCACAAATTCCAAGTATGGGTCACCGTACTTGGCCACACACCACTTCCCTTCCTCCCTTCCCTTATACAGTTTTACAATTTACATTTTATTTTTGATTGTTAATTATATGTTTGATCATTTTCCTTTTAAAATAAAACAAAATTATATTATATTATATTATATTATATTACAGCATATTATAGCATGGACTTACATAATATTTTTATACAGTTTTTACATTTTATTTTATTTTATTTTTTTAGATTGATAATTTACATATTTCTTCTTTTTAAAATTAAGCAATTTAGAATAATAGGAATAATAAGTATAATATAATATAATATAATATAAATATAATATAATATAATACCAAGACACATTTGGTGGGCTTAAGTAATATTTTTTAAAATAAAACAAAATTATATTATATTACATTATATTATAGACTGGACTTACATAATATTTGTATACAGTTTTTACATTTTATTTTATTTTATTTTCTTAGATTGATAATTTATATATATTTTCCTTTTTAAAATTAAGCAATTTAAAATAATAATAATATAATATAATATAAAATAATATAATATAATAATATATAATACGAAGACATATTTGGTGAGCATAAGTAATATTTTATAAAAAAAATAAAAAATTACAGCTGTTATATATGTAGCCTATGTAAGTATGTATGTATTTGTGTGTGTATATATATATATATACACACACACAGTGGTGTGAAAAATTGTTGGCCCCCTTCCTGATTTTTTATTTTTTTGCATGTTTGTCACACTTTAATGTTTCAGATCATCAAACAAATTTAAATATTAATCAAAGATAACACAAGTAAACACAACATGCAGTTTTTAAATGAAGTTTTTTATTATGAAGGGAAAACAAAATCCAAACCCACATGGCCCTGTGTGAAAAAGTGTTTGCCCCCTAAACCTAATAACTGGTTGGGCCACCCTTAGCAGCAACAACCGCAATCAAGCGTTTGCGATAACTTGTAATGAGTCTGTTACAGCGCTGCATGTTGTGTTTACTTGTGTTATATTTGATTAATATTTAAATTTGTTTGATGATCTGAAATATTAAAGTGAGACAAACATGCAAAAAAATTAAAAATCAGGAAGGGGGCCAACAATTTTTCACACCACTGTATATATGTATATATATATATATATATATATATATATATATATATATATGTATGTATATATATGTATATATATATATATACACATACATATATATGTACATATATATGTGTGTGTATGTATGTATGCATGTATGTATTTGTTTATTTACATATTTATTCATTCATTCATTCATTCTTTTTATCATTTACATTTGACCTTTTTTTAATAAAATAAAGTAACAAATATTTTAAAGTATTAAAGCATTTTTAAAATAAATATTTTTATAGAGTATTTAATTAGCTCCATATCCAAATGTGTTGGCCCAATTTAACCCCTGAATGTACCATGAAATAAATATGCTATGCCAAAAGAACCATAAAGGCTACTAAATACATTAATTTCAGAAAACAACATATGTTGGTACAACAGGAATTATCATTTCATTAACATTCATGTAAGAAAGGACTTATTAGAAACTTTAAGAAGAGGAAGGTCTTGTAAATGACTGGGCCCCAGTCTAAAATGGTTAGGGGCCCAGTCTTTGTCCTTGTCTTGTCTCTGGGGGCTGATTAAGTAATCACCACTGAGAGATGTCTTATTAGGAGCTCTCATCACTATTAAACAACCACTGCTTTGTTTGTTTCAACATGAACACAGGTCAGGAGATATCAGGTGTGAATTATGAGAGGCTAAAAGGTCAGATTGAAAATGAAAACTGTATTACAGCTGTCAAGGGTCTGCAGCTGGCCTTGTCACTACAGCTCTAAACGACCATACATAATCAGTTTTGGGTCACATGATGAAGTACACACAAATAACACTCAAAGCCCATCCAGTCAGAGTCAGCATCCAATGCTGTTAGTCCTCGTGATGCGGTGTGCCTTACTTGATAAGCTGTGATTTATAAATGCACTCTAACACTGCTTGACACAAACAGACATCATAGGCTCCTGTTACACCTGATATTAACATCAGTTTTGGTTGATCTGGTCTCAGCGGACAACTGAGAAATATTACTGTTTATACCAGGTATTTACAAAAAAGTACAAAAGCTATCACTGAGCCAGTCACAGGATACTAATACCTGTATGTACTATTTAGATATTAATAGTATGTTCAATTTAGAGGGATGATTCACCCAAAAATGACAATTCTGTCATCATTTACTCACCCTCAAGTTGTTTCAAACCTGTATGAATTTCTTTATGTTGAACACAAAAGAAGATATTTGAAGTGTACTGGTAACCAAACAGTTTCTGGTAGCCACTGACGTCCATATGAAAAAAAAATTACTATGGAAGTCACTGGCTAGCAGCAGCTGTTACCAAAATTACCAAGTAGAAGAAAGAAGAAAGAAATTCATAGGTATGGAAGAACATAAGGGTGAGTAAATGATGATGACAGAATTTGCATTTTTGGGTGAACTATCCTTTTAAGTACTATAGGGAACCGGCACAGTGACAGCTTTTGTAGCTTTTTTTTCCTAGAATGTACATGTATCTCATATGTGACCTCTTGCTGGATCATATTTCAAGGGGAGGGTCTCTGAATTTAAAACTACATTAAAGACTTACTACATCAGTGTATCATCACATTAAATGGTTTTGAAAAGGATAGTTCATTCCAAAATGAAAATTACATCAATATTTACTCACCCACGTCGTTTCAAACATGTTGTTTCAAACAGAAAAAAGAGGATATTTAACAACAAAAAAAAAGTGTCTCAGTGCTTCTTTTTCCATAGAATGAAAATCAGTATGATTTAATGCTGTTTTGGACATTTAGACTTTTATTATATGAACAAAACATTTAAATCATTCTTTAAATTATCTTTGATTTGGATTGGAATGACATGAAGGTGAGAAATGACAGAATTTTCTATTTTTGGGTGAATTATTCGTATAACCCTTTAACTAAGGGTTCATTTTCAGTAATGAGTAGTCTAGAAAGTGAGAAGATTGACTTTGACTGCTGTGATTTAAAGGGGTTCACAGAAGAGCTTTGTCTTCAGGTGTTTTGAGTGTGTAAAGTTTCCAAGTTCATCCTGGTGGATGCGCTAACCTGACTGCCTGTCCTCAAAGTATGAAGCTAGTCCTGATGTAATTAATCTAAGACAGCAAAGCAGCCATTTACATTGCAAATGCACCATAAAAATCCTATTTGAGGATCGGAGAAGGAGAACCCACCGACTTTGTTGGCTTGCAGCTGTAAAGCAATGTCAGACTCAAGTTTCCCTGACCATGAGAAACAGCCCCAAACGCACCCATCCATGGCGTCCCCCCCAATACCCCTCACTGCCTGCCGCTCCCTGGGGGGGATCACCACCTCCTGACCTCCTCTACTAAAGGGTCAAAGGGAACTTAACACAAGGCTCCCACATTCCTGCAAGGTGATAATTGCTGTTGCTCTCTACAGGGGGCCATCAGGCAGTGGGTAAACAGGAGGAGCTTAAAAAACTCACCTACTCTCCTCCCCTCACACAGCATCCCGCGGATGACACACATGAATTATGGCATCAGCCGACAGTGTGTCGACAGAGACACCAGCACAGCGTATGTTTTTTACAACCCTCGCAAGTGTGCAGCTGTTAGCCTCAGTGTAAACAGCAGACCCACTTCACACCTTCAGTCAGACGTCTCCGAGCACCTCCTATGCTAATAAGATTTATTGAAAATTTCAAACTGAGCCCATAATAAAACAAAACATCATGGCGGCTTAATTAGTCCTCTTCATCATCTATACCCCCCACTCTGTTGTCCCTTAAGGAGAACGCCTTGGAGGGAACTGATGGATGGACCGTGTCAGGGATGAGACCTCCCTCATTAATCCAGGACTGAAGCACTGCTCCTCTCCTGCGGACGTGAGCCGTGATAATGTGCAGCTAAGATCCAAAATGAACTTTGAATTAAGAAATTTTATCCACTGCAGATATTTCTGACTGGCCATGAAAGTATGTATGGATGCGTGTATAGTTATTATTATTAAAAATGCACTCTCATCCCTATAAAAATCGGATTAAATAAAGATTTGTAAATTTGTGACAAACAGTGCACAAGATCAAGAGTTACTCAAGATGAGCTCTAAGTAACATTTCAAGAAATATTACAAATATGTTCCCACAACTTCACATTACTCTAAGCACAAAAAAAACCCCTGCAAGTACGAAAGAAGTTATATTAAAATTCTAGCTGACCAATAAGCAATAACTATTTTAATGATAATGCCTGATATTAAAATTATTTATTATTTTGTGTAAAATAAAATTAAAACACCAAAATAAAACTTTTAAAATGTTACAAGTGAAATGTTACAATGTTATATTATAGAGTTTGAAATGATAAAATACAGTATAAAAATTGGATGTTCATTTTGAGATTTGCAGAAGATTACACTGAAAAGTGTTATTTAATTATTGGTGTTTTAAACTTTCAGTGAGAGTTAGAGGAGAGCAAATGTAATTGAAAAAATCATCATGTTTCTAGCAATGCAACATGATTCCCCATTAAGAAGAAATAATTGTTGCCGCCTGCTGCAATGATTATGATGAACATCCATAGCCAAATACTTCTCTAGCCTTGATTAAAAGCCCATTACTCAGACAAAATTCTTTGTGAATTTTATATTTAATTCATTTTACTAATTAAAACACCTGATTCAACTCATCTGCTTGTTAGTGTGTTAAACAGGAAGACATCTAAAACAACCTCAGAAGTGGGTCCCAAGGACAGGAGTTGGGAAGCACTGACTTCAGGATGACATGTAAGATCAGCTTTCTCAACACAACCTCAAGTGACACATGAAACTATATGATGTCTAAACTTCCTAGCATCATTTTAACTGCAAAACTATTATAAATCTTCAACAAAACTTTCTGAAAACCAGTATCCAACAATTCCTCCAGTACACCATCCAATATCCCATAAACATTATAGACAGCAAAATCTGGTTAAGAACAGCCTGCCTTTGGTGTTTGGTTAAGGCTATTACTTTTAAGGGGAAAGGAAGACATTTTCTTGTCTGCTCGACATTTCCTGGCCTGTGCCCACATGTGGTTTCCCCGAGCCACACAGTGAGGCTTTGGGGGTAATAAAAGCAGAGGTGGTGATTAAGGAGCAAGAATAATGGCCTCCACAAAACCTGGAATGCGTTTAACTGCCACGCCAACCCAGGAATCATTCAGGGCCCAGCTCCATTAATATCTGGCATTATTCAGCTTTTCCAGGGCAGATGCATTTTTGACTTATTAGACTCTGCAAAAATACGGTCATTAGCTTAGCGGTTGTACAAAACCCTAACAGGGCATAAAAACAAAGAGAAGTGCATAATCTCTGGAACCAAGTAGGACAGTATCAATGTACTGTTTCACTCAATCCAATTGGTTGCAAATTAATATGATTTTAATTTAAAAAAGCAAGCATGAAAGTCAACTTCTAACCCTACCTAACCAACCCAACCTTCAATGAAGTGTAAGCAGATCATACAAAAATGTACAAATGAGAATTCATACAAATTCATCAACTCACCAAACCGTGAAATAGTTATGAATATGAATAAGAGTGTGTTGGTTTCACTTGA
The DNA here is from genome assembly GCA_039654775.1 of Spinibarbus caldwelli. Lineage (NCBI taxonomy): Eukaryota > Metazoa > Chordata > Actinopteri > Cypriniformes > Cyprinidae > Spinibarbus > Spinibarbus caldwelli. Next base: position 8,402,125 of record CM077246.1, on the reverse strand, counting down.
TGAACATGTAATATTGTCCATCAAGGCAAGACAAGCCATTCACAGGTTGTCTAGTGCCTACTAATTTTTGTCAGGCCGTGCTTCCGTTATGCTTTGCTAACCTGCCTACTGATTTAACCTTGTTAAATTTTGTGAGTCCTCTATAAATCCTGGATTAGGGAGGACAAATGTCAGTCAAAGACATCCTCCATGTGACTGTGTGCTCAGCACACCCAAACCCCATCACTTTCCTCATTACATGCACTTCATGGCTCCTTAAGGCTCCGGGTTTTATCTGGGATTTCACATTTCTCCTCTCGCACTTGATATCCCCGGCCCAGTAACTTGCAATCAGGACCTGGCGCAGGGCTCTAGAGCTGCAGAGCGGCACCTTGATTTCTCCAAAGTACCAATGGTAGAGTTAAGCCCTGATAATTACAGGTCAAAAATACACTTCTGGCCTCCTCCCACAGAACACACTGACCTGAGCTAATGGTTAGAGTGTGGGAGCAGCGACAGGGGTTTGCATTTTATCTGCTTGTTCAGTTGTTCTACAATGTGCCAGGGTAAGGGGGTCCATGTGTGCTTTGGATGTCTGTTGAGTATGTGTCTAATTGAGAGGTAAGCAAAAAAAGTTGTGTGCCTTCAGAAAGTTTCCAATAAATATCCTGCTCTTAATTTTAAACACCTGCCTATAAACCTCTGAGGAATGCTAAATAAAACTAAAGCTTTCAGAGAAAGCCTTCTGTCTGGCTCTCACACCAAGACAGCAGGATTTGTAATGGCTGTAACTAAGATTAAGCAGTTCAGGCTGGACCGGCTGTGAAAAAAAAATATAAATGCACTGGTACACACTTTACAGTAGGGATGTGTAAAAGTAATCAACTATTTGACTACTTGTCTGCATTAACGAGTCAACTGGTAAGGCCCTGTCCCAAATGACACTCTAAGACACTGTGTCCACACTTTGGTGATGCACAAAAATGATGGCGTAGGGCAGCTTGTGAACACAAAACGCAGGTGCTCACGAAGGGACACTATGGTTACGTGGACATATACACATCAGCCATTGCAAGTACATAAGTGTGCAATTTGGAACAAGACCTAAAAGCAATCTTCAAAATGTTTTATGTAAATTAATTTTTCAGGACTTTGCCTGTCTTGGACGACCTGTTTGAATCCTGGCTTCCTGTCATCTCTATACTGTTCTAAGAAATGGAAAATGCCAAAAATATTAAACTTATATATTAAATATATATATGTATGTATGTATGTATGTATATACATTAAGAGCCAGGGGATGAAAACTTTTGAACAGGATGAAGATGTCCAAATTTTTCTTATTTTGTAGAAATATATATATTTTTTTCCATTTAGTACTGCCCTTCAGAAGCAACAGAAGATACTTGAATGTTTCCCGGAAAACAAATTAAGTACAATTTTTATCTTGATCTTCAAATTCAAAAAGTTTTCACCCCCCAGCTCTTAATGCATCGTATTTCCTTCAGGACCATCAGTGAATGTTTGAACCTTTTTTAATAGTTGTGTTTGAGTCCCTCAATTGTCCTCAGTGTCAAAAGATTGATCTCAAAATCATACAGTCACTGCTGGAAAGGGTTCAAATATGCAAAAGATGCTGGAAACCTGAAGTGTCCGCAGGACATGGAGGATTTTTCTGAAGAACAGTGCTCAGTTTAACTGTTCACAACAAACAAGGGACTCATGAACAACCATCACAAAACAAAAAACAGTCGAGAATCATCCAGGTAACCACACACAGTATTAAGAACCAGCGGTTCACAAACTTTTGCATGGGTTATTTTAATAATTTCAGCAATTTTTTTTTTTTTTTATCTTGTGGACTAAATGTAAACATCTTTTATGTAAAATATCTTAGGACAGTACTAAATAAAATGTGGGTTCACAAACTTTCAAGTGGCACTGTATATATATATATATATATATATATATATATATATATATATATATATGCGCATTATATATTGCATTAGTATATAACATAACATAAATAAAAAAACAATAATTTAAAAATAATTCAATAAGATGTATTTAACGTATGCATGTTGTTGTTTTTTCATAAGAAAAATCAATAAAAAATAATACTAAATAAATAAATAAAATGTAAATGTAAATATAAATTGCAAGTATATATATATTATATATATATAGTACATATTTACACACACACATTGTAAAGCATGTAAATGTGTAAACCACGCATATACACACACACACAAAGAATAAAGACAAAAAAAAATTAATGTACACATGTTGTTAGGACCTAAACAAGAGCAAAAAAAAAGATAGCGTCAATCATGCTTTGTTTGAGTCCACCCTCCACATTCAATCACAAAACACAAGCAGACCTTGTGCACATCAAAATAGGGCAGGAAAAGGGTCTTGAACTTGTTTTCAATTTTGACCCCCAGGAGGGGGGCGAGGGGTAACCTAGGGGCTGGAGACGGTTCTACTAGACTGCAGCTCTGGTTTCGATTGCCCAAACTCCTGACGCCTTCCGCTGCTGCACCTGTCAGCCGTCAATAGACCCCCTGCCCGCACCCTTTCAGCATGGTGAATATATGGCCATGCTGAATGCCCCCACCCAGCTAATTACCGAGACCTCAAAGGCCTGGATCTGCTGCACGCACCACTACGACACCAAACCAGCCTGCTCTGACCTATGCATCTTATATACACCCTGTCACACACACACACACGCGTGAACGCACTTACACATGTGGGTCGCTCGTGAGGAGCACGGCTGATGGAAGCACTATTGCGTGGCAGGAGATTAACAGAGCTGTCTACACGCAAGCATGAATAATACAGTTATCACTCCAGGCAAACAGGCAACACAGACGGCAGGTTTAAACTGCAGCTCATGAAAAAGCTTAATGAAAAAGAAAAAAATACATGTAGGGTGGGGACTTGGTTCTATCCATCAGTTGTTTGGATTTTGAGATGTGGCCGTTGCATTCAAAAGCAGAGCTTGCAGGGATGGGTTTAAGCCGACTAAATGATTGGTCCAGCACACATCACCAGAAAGAAGTCTGTCATTTTCACTGCAAGATCAAGTTTTGATCACATTTTGATTTGCAATTATGAAGGCAAATATAAAACAAAATAAAACACATTCATAGTATTCATAGATTAATTGATCACAATATATCTATAACATGCATTTGGAAAATAGACATGGTGATTTTTTTTAAACTGGGTCACATTGTCACGTTTGTGTAAAAAGAAATTTATGTTTATTACAATTTATAGTTTATTATTCTAGTATGTAACCTATATTATGTATTTTTTTCATTATTTTACAAACAGTTTTGCGTTTCACAATTGTTTCACTGTTTATATTTTTTGGAAAACACTGTATTAGATTTCACTCCTAAAAGGCGCTAATGAAAAAATTATTTAACTTCAAATTCTTATTAGTAGACATCTAATAAATAGCCCCAAGCACTTTTTTTTAAATTTATGTTTCATATAAAACTCTACCGTACGGTTAAGCTGTCAGTCCATGGTAAATCTCGATTTAAATTCAGAGAACTATTTCAGGAGTTATTTTCCAATAATAAACATTCTTTTAACTTTATTAGTATCTTGGATACATTTCATAACCTTCAGGGTCCACAAAGATAAAAAATTATATTTAAGCATCTGTATAATAGGCCTACTATATATAGCCGTATGGCAATATATATGCTATATGATGTCTTTTACAGACATATCAACCGTACGGTCACGCATGATTTTGGATAATTATGGTAAATGAACATTTTTGCATTTCTCATATATTTTACTATATTTCTGTTCTTTACCCCCTACCCTATTTACAACATTATGGTTTCATCCCTACTTCCTCGATTGCTTGTTTGACCCTATTATCTGATGACTGACCAGCACCGTTCTCCCTTCAGTGTGACTGACTGAAGTTTGTAAAATGCTGCTGTCACTTGAAAACTGGAAATACCCAAACCCCCCATGGCAACAGCAGACACAGAGATGGGGCAGTACAAGATTGCTCTCTCATCTCTTCCTTTTGATAGATTTATTCTCTATCAAAGCAAGCATCAGTTAAAGGGTTAATGTCAGATTGTTATTATTTACACAAACTTACCTCATATATTGTGACAAGGTGCCTCTCTACAGGGACAAAAGGTGTGCAAATTATGGGGGGGAAAAAATATTTTATATATATATATATATATATATATATATATATACATATACACACACTAATATTAAAGTACGTGCTTGTACAAAAAAATAGCCCATAGCCCCAGTCTCCTCTATATTGATCCTAATATGTGCCATTAAAGTCTTAACTATTATATTAACTCGATGTTCGTATCTAACAGAAATTAAGTTTACATAAAGAAACGTGGTGCCAATGCGTGCGTAATGCACAATATATGTAGCGCAAAACATAATAATCCTCAAGTATGCAATCATGCATGAAGCATGATTTAAAAATGTATACACCAGCGGGACAAAACTGTCAAAGGCACGTTCCAGACCGACGTGTAATCCCAACAACAACAAAAAACACATGAGCACGTCCGCCTTGGCACCTGATTCGCTCTCGTGACAGTGATGCAAGGAGCTCAAACATGGATGCGCTTCATTAACACTTCATAGCGCGAATCGTTGCAGGTGCATCCTCGCATTATCTCGCTACATAAAGTGGGCTCACAATAAAATGTGCTGTACACAATCATACCCATATATAACGAGGTTTCCATCAACTGTCAACACTTCACCATTCACTGTCTGTGGTGTTTGTCTCCTCTCTCTGCCCCAGACAGCAGCTGCACCTGCGACAGCCCACCGGCTCTGTTCTAACACAATTCCCCAACATGAACGCATATATTTAGTTGAAGACAATGTTACAGGACTACATATGCCCAGACTACAGAGTGCGACATGTTATCTGTGCCCCGCGTGCAAACTGACATTGCTGCGTACCGGCGTCACAGAGAAAGTGTGTCGTCTGCGCTGAACTTGATGGATGAGAAGCGCTCACTCAGCTCAGGTCCTCAGCATCCACCTCCCAAAACTATAGAAACCTGTCTCGAAGCCTCCAGTACAGAGCAGTTTCAGGGCGTCCCACACTCACCGTCCGCCCTGCGACATATTTTTAGTTTTGACCCGTTGATGTCATTTCCTGTATGAGTGCCACATACCTTGAGTCGCTTCAAAACCACTAATTGGGAGCAATTTTTCAGCTCGCTTGACCGCGCTGGTCTATAGGGTCACGCGAGCGGTTATTACAAAGAAATTCGTAAACAAATCTGTCGGGTTTATTGTTTTGAAAAATTTAAAGTGATATTCAACATCCTGCTTCGCGCGTCCGCCGACTGTGGCGCATTTACTTTTATATAATCGCAGAATGATTCAGTCGCACTTTATCGAGTCAAATGCGTTTACAGGAAATGTTTTATGTAAGTGACCTTTATCAAACTGCCCTAAAGGCCTTTCTTAAATGTTCTTCTAGAAAGTTTGTTGACAAAAACATGGTGGATTTTTAATCTATGCGATTACAGATTTCATTTAAACGCCTGAAAAGTGAGTTTTGTTGTTGTTTTGTTTTTTTGTTTTTTGTATTTATTTATTTAAACTTTGATGTTTTATTACCATAGTTGTCTGCTACAAAAGTAGTTGTGTAAATTAATGTCAATTACAAACATTAACGTTTGTTTAAAATATTATTATGCACCCCCCATTTAATTTTTAACATTTAATTCAAAATGGTAAACATAAGAAATATTTTAATAAAAATAAAAAATAATTGAATTGAATGAAAACACCACTTTAATTAAATATAGGCTGTGTATTTGCATGTAAAACTTTTTATTTTACTTTTTATATCAGAATTGCTTTGTATAAATGTTTATACATAAATGTATACTGTCAACTTCTACTTTACCGTTAGGTGGCAGGTGGTATGATTTTGTTAAAATGATGGAGGGAGTTGCAAATTCCTGATCTCCTCTACATACATTTAGTGTTGATCCGTTGCCATAATAGCCATAGTATTTGAACAGACTACAGTGTTTATTACAGTCATGTGTTGATCAGGCGTTTTGATTTTGCAGGAGTGTTTGTAGTTAACACTGGCCTTGCCTATGTTTGTAGTTGGCCTATAGTCGTCTTGCCTATACAGTACCTCTTCTGAGTTAAGAAAAGAAATACTAAAGATTTTCTATCCCTGACTAATGCCCCCTCCACTGCTGGATGAGTGAAAGAGGGGCCCAGTTTTTTTTTGTTTTGTTTTTTTTTTCCTTTAAGGTGAAAGGATTCTAGGAGTTTAAAACTGGACCCCTGCAAGGCACTCTCTTCTTGTCTTTTTACCTCTTAACCTGGAGACTCGGCAGCCTATCTCTGATCTATGGAGTTGCTCTCCTTGAGCCAACATGCCATGATAGATGGTCATTGGCCTGCACATACAGCCCAATATTTCAATTTCCTGCCTAGGCAGAGGCATTTCAGAGTTTGAATAGAGTTCATAGGCACAGTGTGGTTCCTGCCGCTGCCCCCGACACCCGCAGCGAAGACCCCCAGACCCAAACATAGCACCGAGCACATTCCAAAGGCTCAGCAAAAGCAACCTGGCTCTCAATGGTAATGGAGTGGGCTGCTGCTACACCTAATACTGTTCAAAGAAACCTGCACTACTAGTCAAAAGTGTTGGACATATACTTATGTATTTTTTATTATTGCTATTTTCCACGATTTTGAATAGTAGCAAAGTTTTTAAAACTACGGTGAAAGGATTGTAGGAGTTTAAAACTGGACCCCCAAATGATTTTATCTCTTATTTTAATTCTAATTTTAATTCACCTCACATTTTACATTGTCTCAGCTTACGCTTAAATAAATAATTTATTTATTTATTCATTCATTCATTCATTCATTTTAATCAACTTATATGGTTCACATGCATAAACTTGTGGGCTCCTTTTTCTTCACTGTCTGGTTAAACTCTTTAAAAAAAGAAAAGAAAAGAATAAATTATTTAGTTATTTTAGTTTTATAAAGAAATCTATGCACAATTTATATTTGTCTAACAAAGTAATTTTAACCTTAAGATTAAAAGGTTTTTAAGATCATGAGGAAAAAAAATGTCATATGTTTGCAAAGTTTGTTCCGAACATTAGTAGTGTATGTTTACTGTGTAAAAAAAAGCAGAGACACCTGCCATTTTATCCTATTTGGGATGTTATTATTTTGCATACAAGATTTTGCCTCAAAATATGCCACCTAATATTATCTAAATCAGTTTATATTATTTTTAGCTGCATTCACTCTGTATAAAGATGGATTAGGAATTTTGCTATTGCTATTTTGCTATTTTGGATTAGGAAGCTGTTTATAGTTCAAAATCAGTCACTCAGTATATTCAATAATACACCAATTCTAATACATATATGTTACATGCCATTTTTTTAATGCTTATAAAACAATTTTATGCTCATATAAAGCGTATTTAGTATAACATCTATATTTGATATTTTAAGTCACCGTTTATGATGATGCACCTTTCTATTTTGTCATTAATCTATAGGATTAGGTTACAGAGTATTTGATCACACAATTTACATTAAAGTGATAATGCAGTAAGCAGTCTGGCAGTAGTGCAACCATGCTAACTCAACAAAAACTGCAAAAGATCAAAGGACACTCTTACGTGTGAGTGAGAGAGTGACACATTAGGCAACAAAGTTGAAAGAGAAACCCCTGCACAAAAGAAAGATACGCAGCGTTGCCTTTCAAGGAAGCAATGCTTCACTTTGGAATCTTTTCCCTTCAGTATAGCACTCTCTTCCAAAGCACATATGGCAAACATTCAGAGAGAGAGAGAAAGAACGAAGGGAAAGACTAAAATACATGCAAGAATGAAGGCATAGCTCACACTGTGATATGTGTCTCATTTTGACATTGTTATCTGGGTCAGTTATATTTATGAGTATCATGGTGTTTTAGGGAAACGTGATTATGTATATGTTCATTTTCGGTGACAAAGGAAAGTTGATATCCGGTTTCTGTGTGCATGGGGTGGGGGTGCATGTTTGCATGAAGAGAAATTCTGTACATCCTAGAAAGTGACTGGATGTGTGTGACTGCACAAATTCTATCCCTCTAACTATGGATCTGTAATGGAGCGCTCTGATTGGACGTGGCTCATAGCAAGCAGTGCACTCTAGTGGCATGAGAGGACAGAAACACAAACACAGCAGCTTATTCAGTATACATTATCACTGTAAAACATCAATAAATGTTGTAAAATAAAAGTTGTAGACCTAAAATGCATGTACAATCGACGTACAATGTCTTAATCCCTATGATTACAATCGCTCGACACATTCACACAATGACTTGCTGCAGGCTAATGCACATTCATTTCATTATTCCAGCACCGATATGGTGTATAATTGTGCTGTAATCTCATGTCTACAAATAGCATGTATCCTCATGTGCCCCCCATATATGGGACATCATGCCTCTGTGATCAAAACAGAGGGTTTGTGAGCCCTCTAACCTTCAGATAACCCCGCCCCCATCCCCTCATCTAAACCAAATGGCACTAACAGCGACTTCAAAGTCAATAGGCTTCCGGCTATCAGTTCAGCTTCAACAACAACAAAAAAATGGGTAAAAAGCTGTATGGGTAGATGCTGTATCTTGGTACTAAAGGTTCTTTATTGGCAATGATGGTTCCATAAAGAACCTTTAACATCCATGGAACCTTTGCATTCCACAAAAGGTACTATATAGAAGAAAATGGTCATTAAAATGTACTTCAGGCTTAGAAAAAAAAAATGGTTCTTTTAAGAACTGTTCACTGATAGATTCTTTGGGGAACCAAAAAATGGTTCTTCAATGGCATCACTGCAAAAAAAAAAAAAAAAAAAACTTTTGGAACTTTTATTTTCTGGAAATAGGTTTTTCAGATTATTACAATGTTCTTAACACACTCTTAAAATATAGAATATAGAAATAGAAGAACAATTTTGGGTTCCCCAAAATACCTTTCATCGAGCAGTTCCTAAAAGAGCCATATTTTCTTAGTGTGAAAAACATTTAATAATCTAATCAACCTTTTTTCCACTCTAAAGAACCTTTTAGGCACTGAAAAGTTTCCATGGATGTTAAAGGTTCTTTATGGAACCATAGATACCAATAAAGAACCTTTTTTTTTTAAAGAATGCACTAAGAAAAAAGTGGTTCTTTTGAGAGCAGTTCACTGAAAGGTTTTTGGGGAACCCAAAATTGTTCTTATACGGCATCGCAGCAAAAACTCTCTTTTGAAATCTTTATTTTTAAGATGGTCACCCCCTCCTCTGCCAAATCAGCCAGCTGTCTCCCAAACAACCATTACCTGTGCCCATCAAAAGCTACTTAAATACTACTAGATGAGCACCAGATTGAAGAACAAGAGGAAGACGGGTGGAATGAGTGCGATGGGATGAGGATGGGGTTTAGCTGGACGAAGAGGGTAGTGAAAAGAGGGGGGGGTTGTTTGGACTGCAGCACGCCAGACCCCCTAAAGCAGGGTTTAGCTGAGGCCTACAGGCCCAGGCAGACTCCTTTTAGCTCTCGAAGTAGATTAATAATGAATTAAGGCATAAACCCTCCCCCCACCCCAACATACACATCTCCAAAACGACATTCACGCATGCTAATGCATTCATTATTTATAATGTGTGTGCATGACTGGGGCAGGATGGCCACATCTGAGCCTGTGAGTGACAGAGAGTGCGAGAGAGAGATGAAGGGAGCACGATCACCCCCGGATGAGACTCCGAGGCTGGCGAGGAGACATCCGCCCATTGTGCAGCATCTCTGGGCTTCCCTGGGTTGGGTTTGGGGGGGGGATGAAGTGGGCAGTCGAGTTATCGGGGGGGAGGGGTGGATTAAACAAATAAATACATGATAAGAAAAGATCATGCTGGGGTAGGAGAGCTAAATGGAGACAAAGAGGCTAAAGGAACAAGCAGGGGGTCAGAGAGGGTTAGACTGACCCAGATTTACTGTCTGGACTACAGACCTGGTCATGGCATGTTGGTTTTTAATATAGCTGAAGATCACGTTTGCTAACTGTTACATTTTATTCAAGTGTACATGTCAGAAAAACCCATAAGTGTGATACATAAAGTTTGTTGATGGCTGTAGACAGAACTAAAGGAGACTGGCAGCACTTATAGCAGCTATGCTCCCATGCAGAGTATGATAAGGTGATAAGATAAAAGCAGTGCCCAGACTTCCCAGCAGCCTTTTGTCATCAATATTCGCATAGATATGGAGAGATCAGGCCTGCAGACTGCCATCATCTCCATAGATACCTGTGGGTCTTCAAATAACCGGAGACAGCTGGTTTAATCTGACAAAATGACTTGAAAAACCAGGAGAATCTCCTAGAAGATAAGCCTTAAAAGATCTAGAATGGGTGTTTGGAAAAGTAATGACTGGTGACTTGTCTTCCTGTCAAATAGATTGATTTGACACCATCTAATTACTTTTTGCAATTAATATTTTGACATCAGTCGCTTATTGGATTGTAATGCACATAATATTTTGTTACATGATACATATGCTAAAGTTATGTTATAAATTAACTGTTTAAAGTGTTTGCTCATTAACTGAATCATTATTTCAGAATGATTAAACAGCAAAGTGACAGGGAAAGAAAATGTTTATGACAGGTACAAGAAAAACCACAGTCCACAGCTTTTAATTTACAGTAGCTTAATAATGCAGTTCTCCAAAGTTACCACCTGAGGCCAGACCTCACAAGAGGACACCGGCGTTGTGCAAACATTGCAACATTTGCTTCACACAAGGTGTGCCACTAAAATCTTTTATACCCAATTTTACCTCACAGGAAAATCCATAAACTTTGGAAGTGTGTCAAAATTACACAAGAGATTGGATTTTCCACTGTTCGAAGACAAAATTGGCCCTCACTTTTTTTTTTAACAAATACAACAACATCCTTATTATGTGTGCGACTACCACAGTCTGCACCATCTTGTTAGCTTATAAACGCTAAGCCTATCTGAAGGTGTGAGAGAGGTGTTTTGTAATCTTCCCTTTCTGCTTAGACTGCTGGACCTCTAATCAAGACCAGAACACGCTGCTCCTCTTTCACACATGTAGCGACAGTGTTTACAAAATTGCCAGAAACTCTGTGAAAAATGATACTCAGTGTGTTTTTTTTTTCCTTGCTTGCTTTTTTCTTTCTTGTATCTTTTTATTTTTCAATGGATTAATAAACTGTAGAAGCCATTTTCCACCTTTGAGTAAAAAAATTGTGTGATGAATATTTACAGTGTCATTTACGTGACTTCCTGTTTGTTGCTGCTGCGTGTTTTGAGTTTGAGCTCCGTCAAGTTAATTCTTTATCGACTATTTTCTAATCCTGAAATCTATTTTACACACCATCATTTTCGTTTCTATAACGTGTGAATATATCCCCTATCGTATTCTACAACAAAAACAATCAAAGCGCCTTGTTATCACTAGTTTTATTTTGATTTCCAGAGTCCGCTATTAGCTTATAGCCCGTTAGCATCGCCAGCGTGGTTGCATTAGCGGCAACCAAGGAAGGTTGCCGCTAATCTCGCTTCCATTGCTAATACTCTATTCACACACATAACCTTCGTTTTACTCACTGCTACTTGCTTAAATGGCGGATGTGTGTCTACCTTTGAGTGCAGGCGAGGACACGTTCGAGCTGCATTCGGTGCAGCTGGAGCTGGAGGCCGTGGAGAAGCAGATCCGTGAGCTGGTGGAGAAGCAGGCCCAGCTGAGAGAGCGGAGAGCCGCGCTGGAAACATCCCGGGCTGACGCTCACAAGTCCGGGGTAAGTATACAGCGCGCCGCTAACACTCCCACCACCTCTACTCCGTGTGTTTCTCTGCACAGATCCTGTGCACCCAGGACGCGATCTTCCCAGATGTCCTTCACTCCGGCGCCGGGACACCACGGACCCTGGGTGCAGCAGCAGCGGAAGACGCGAGCCAGGCCCCGGGCGAGGACCTCTCCCCCTCCGCCGCCTCCGGTCTTCGAGATCTCCACCCGGAACCGCTTCGCCCCCCTCCGCGAGACGGAACGCGACGCTGTGATCGTCGGAGACTCCATCGTCCGGCACGTCCGTGCTACGTTAGCTGAAGGTAAAGCACACACTCACTGTTTCCCTGGCGCTCGTGTTCTCGATGTTTCTGCGCAGATACCCGCGATCCTGAAGGACGACGAGAGCATCAGCGCGATCGTGCTGCACGCGGGGGTGAACGACACCAGGCTGCGGCAGACGGAGACACTGAAGACGGACTTCAGGAGCCTGATCGAGACGGTGCGCAGCGCATCACCCGCGGCGACGATCATCGTGTCTGGACCGCTTCCCACGTATCGACGAGGACACGAAAGGTTCAGTAGACTTTTTGCTTTAAATGAGTGGTTATTGTCATGGTGTAAAGAACAGAAACTGCTCTTTGTTAATAATTGGAATCTTTTCTGGGAGCGTCCTAGGCTTTTCCGTGCTGATGGCCTGCACCCCAGCAGAGTCGGAGCAGAACTCCTGTCGGACAACATCTCCAGGACTCTACGCTCCATCTGACTAGTAAGACCATTCACAAATAACTGCTATGATGACTTTTGTTCTACCCACTTAAATGATAGAAATACTTGTGCTGTCCAAGCTATAAAGACTGTGTCTGTTCCCCGAACAGTGAAGCCAAAATATAAATATAAATTTAATGCAGGATCTAGAAATAATATAATCGTGATTAAACCAGAAAAATGCAAAACAAATAAACAAAAGCAATTTTTAAAGCTTGGGCTCCTAAACATTAGATCACTCGCACCCAAAGCTGTTATTGTAAATGAAATGATCACAGATAATAGTTTTGATGTGCTCTGCTTGACTGAAACCTGGCTCAAACCAAATGATTATATTGGTCTAAATGAGTCTACTCCACCAAGCTACTGTTATAAGCATGAGCCCCGTCAGACTGGCCGTGGAGGCGGTGTTGCAACAATATATAGTGATATTCTCATTGTTACCCAGAAAACAGGATACAGGTTTAACTCATTTGAATTGCTTCTGCTTAATGTTACACTGTCAGATATGCAAAAGAAATCTCTCCTGTCTCTTGCTCTGGCTACTGTGTATAGACCGCCAGGGCCGTATACAGATTTCTTAAAAGAATTTGCAGATTTCCTCTCAGACCTATTGGTTACTGTTGATAAAGCGCTAATTGTTGGAGATTTTAACATTCACGTCGATAATACAAATGATGCGTTAGGACTTGCGTTTACTGACCTAATAAATTCTTTTGGAGTCAAGCAAAACGTCACTGGGCCCACTCATCGTTTTAATCATACGCTAGATTTAATTATATCACATGGAATTGATCTTACTGACATAGATATCGTACCTCAAAGTGATGATGTTACTGACCATTTCCTAGTATCGTGCATGCTGAGTATTACTGATATTAACTATATGGCTCCGCGTTATCGTCCAGGAAGAACTATTGTTCCAACCACTAAAGATAGATTCAAAAATAACCTGCCTGATTTATCTCAACTGCTCTGTGTACCCATAAATACACATGAACTAGATGAAATGACTAGCAACATGGGCACTATCTTCTCTAATACATTAGAAGTTGTTGCGCCCATCAAATTGAAAAAGGTTAGAGAAAAACGTACTGCGCCATGGTACAACAGTAATACCCATTCTCTCAAGAAAGAAACTCGTAAACTTGAGCGCAAATGGAGAAAAACTAACTTGGAAGTTTTTAGAATTGCATGGAAAAACAGTATGTCCAACTATAGACAGGCTTTAAAAGCTTCCAGGGCAGAGCATATCCGCAAACTCATAGAAAATAACCAAAACAATCCAAGGTTTTTATTTAGCACAGTGGCTAGATTAACAAATAAACAGACGCCACCCGATCTAAATATTCCCTCACAATTTAATAGTAATGACTTTATGAATTTCTTCACTGATAAGATAGATAACATCAGAAATACAATAACAAATGTAGATTCTGCAGCGTCTAGTACTTCAGCTCCATTCATTGCACCCAAAGAAAAACTGCAGTGCTTTACAACTATAGGACAGGAAGAGTTAAATAAACTTATCAATGCATCTAAACCAACAACATGCCTATTAGATCCTGTACCCACTAAATTACTGAAAGAGTTGTTACCTGTAGCAGAAGAACCGCTTCTCAATATTATTAACTCATCGATATCTTTAGGTCACGTTCCAAAATCATTCAAGCTGGCGGTTATTAAGCCTCTTATTAAAAAACCACAACTAGATCCTAATGAACTAGCAAATTACAGACCCATTTCTAATCTTCCGTTTATGTCTAAAATTTTAGAAAAAGTTGTATCTGCTCAGTTGTGCTCTTTTTTGCAAAAAAATGATCTCTATGAAGAATTTCAGTCAGGTTTCAGGCCCCACCATAGTACAGAAACTGCACTTGTTAAAATTACAAATGACTTGCTTCTTGCGTCAGACCAAGGCTGCATCTCATTGCTAGTTTTACTTGATCTTAGTGCTGCGTTCGACACTATAGATCATGACATACTCATAGATCGATTACAAAATTATACGGGTATTCAAGGGCAGGCTTTAAGATGGTTTAGATCCTACCTGTCTGATCGCTTCCACTTTGTTTATTTAAACAGGGAGTCATCTCAATTATCACCAGTAAAATATGGAGTACCACAAGGATCTGTCCTAGGTCCTCTGCTATTTTCAATATATATGTTGCCCCTTGGTAATATTATTAGAAAATACGGGATTAGTTTCCATTGTTATGCTGATGATACTCAACTATATATCTCAACAAGACCAGATGAAACTTCTAAATTATCTAAGCTAACAGAGTGTGTTAAAAATGTAAAAGATTGGATGAGCAGTAATTTTCTCCTATTAAATTCAGATAAGACAGAAATATTACTTATTGGACCAAAAAACAGTACACAGAATCTCTTGGATTATAATTTGCAACTAGACAGATGTACTGTTACTTCCTCTACAGTCAAAAATCTGGGTGTTATATTAGACAGCAACTTGTCTTTTGAAAATCATATTTCCCATGTTACAAAAACAGCATTCTTCCATCTTAGAAACATTGCCAAGCTACGAAACATGTTACCTGTTTCTGATGCAGAAAAGCTAGTTCATGCATTCATGACCTCTAGACTGGACTATTGTAATGCACTGCTAGCTGGTTGTCCTGCATCTTCAATAAACAAGCTACAGGTAGTCCAAAATGCAGCGGCTAGAGTCCTTACTAGGTCAAGAAAATATGATCATATTACCCCAATTTTACAGTCTCTGCACTGGCTACCTATTAAGTTCCGCATCAGTTACAAAATATTATTACTTACCTATAAGGCCCTTAATGATTTAGCTCCTGTGTACTTAACTAGTCTTCTACCACGCTACAATCCATCACGCTCCCTAAGGTCGCAAAACTCTGGACTTTTGGTAGTACCTAGGATAGCAAAGTCAACTAAAGGAGGTAGATCCTTTTCACATTTGGCTCCCAAACTCTGGAATAGCCTTCCTGATAATGTTCGGGGTTCAGACACACTCTCTCTGTTTAAATCTAGATTAAAGACACATCTCTTTAGCCAAGCATTCACATAATGCATCTCATGATCTTGTACTGCAGTTATATCTGATCAAACACGCATTATTGTTCTTTAGCTTGGATTGAACAAATAATTGTTGCTTGGTTGGAACAGCAGCTACGCTAATTATGTCTCTATTTGTTTCTCTGTTTCTGCCACGGGATTAACATCCCGTGGTAACTAGGATTTACACAAGCTTCAGTCTGGATCCAGAACACCTGAGAAGAGATGATGCCAACCCCTCAGAGGACCTCAGATGAAGCATACCCTCAGACAACATACAGAACTACCAAATTTCGCCATAAGTTAAATATATTAAGTTTCTACAATATATAAATATATTGTAGAAACTTAATTTCCTGTAAAGCTGCTTTGCAACGATTTGTATTGTGAAAAGCGCTATACAAATAAACTTGAATTGAATTGAATTGAATTTTAAGATATAAAGTCACATTGTGAGTCTCATCTACAAAACTCAAAGCCACATTTGCAGGATATAAAGTAACTGTGAGATATAAAAGTCATAATTGAAATTGAATAGATAATTAAACTTAAAGTTGCAATTATGAGAAATAAAGTCAGACCTGTGAGATATAAAGTTGCATTTATGAGGAACAAAGACATTTGCAGGATATAAGTCACACTGTGACAAATAAACTCATAATTGTAAGATATAAAATTGCAATTATGAGAAATAAAAGTTAGAATTGTGAGCTATAAAGTTGCATTCAGGAGAAACAAAGTCACATTTGCAGGATATAGTCATTCTTTGAGGTATAAAGTCAAAATTGTGATATAAAACGCAATTGTGAGAATTAAAGTCAGAATTGTCAGTTATAAAGTGGCATTTATGACAAACAAAGCAATGTTTGAAGGTTACAAAGTCAATTATGAGATTGAAAAAGAGTCACAATTTGCATGATATAGTAACACTAAGATATAAAGTCAAAATTGTGATATAAAATCGCAATTATGAGAAATAAAATCAGAATTGTCAGTTATAAAGTAGCACTTATGAGAAACAAAGCAACTTTTGCAGGTTATGAAGTCAATTATGAGATTAAAAAACATGATTATGAGAAATATAGTTAGAAAGTTGTTATAACGTCACATTTATGAGAAACAAAGTCACATTTGCTGGACATAAAGTCATAATTGTGAGGAAAAAAATGCCTTTATGAGAAATTAAGCCAGAATTGTGAATTATAAAGTCACATTTAGGAGAAACAAAGTCACATTTGCTGGACATAAAGTCATAATTGTGAGGGGGAAAATGCATTTATAAGAAATAAAGTCAGAATTGTGAGTTATAAAGTTACATTTGCAGGATATAAAGTCTGAGATATAAAGGTGCAGTTGTGAGAAATAAAGTCAGTATTGTGAGTTACGAAGTCGCATTTGCCGTTGTTTTACTCTGAGGTGAAAAGAGGTTTCCATAATAAAACCCAACACAACAGTGATAATTTATGATGTGTACAGACATGACAGATCGATCAGTCCTGCAGCTTTGGTTAGGATGAGCGTTAAGCACTGGTCTCGTGGCCTGCTCACATGAAGGCCAGTACGGACCCCGCAGCTGCAGAAGGTCCAAGCGGCCATGTCTGTGACCTACCACAGGGAGTCTGAACAAAACAGTCCGAGTGTCCTAGTGACGCAGGACCGCCAACCTCCTTCTCCAGAGGCTTTCATTAGGTTTCAAAGGCTTCCTGGTTTTAGATTACTGCGAAAACACGCGACCGCGCTGACCACACTCTACAGGGCACTGTGAAGCCGGGCCGGCTGAAGACACAAGCGCACAACCCCGCTGTGAATCAGGAGGATCCCATTTACGCCGCTATTTGAACAGAAACGCCACACAAAGACAGGTGTGATTTTCATTACGTAACCTCTGCTTGGAGCAAAACCTTCATGTTCAGGAGACCAAAGGGGAAGCTATCGAATGCTACGGTGCCACACAACATCAGTCGCCAACTTGCTCGACCCGTCCACCTTTTCAGTGGCACCTTGTCAGTCTTAGGAAAAATAACCCACAGCATCAAACAAGATGGTAGTTGATGAGTTGAGTAGGCCCAAAATTGACCCTTCTATCCAATTACACCAAAACACCAGTGTCCTGACAGAAGTGTCTTCTAAGACATGTTAAGAGAAAAAGGCCTGCTGCTTCTCTCTGAAATGAGACGTCCATTCTTGGCGGCCTTTTGCATGAGAAAGGTGCCTCACTGCATGCATAATTCTGCTGAGTCATTGTGATGGCCTTTCTACTGGCCGCTGACAAAAAGCACCAGCACGGGGGCTATTGTCATGGACGCATCCATCTGCATCCAGGCCATTAGAGGATATTTGCACTTCCTCAGTGCTGCAGGCCCAGTGGGGATTTGACATGCGACAGAAGGAACCGGGCTTTGCCCACCAGCTCTTCAGGTGCAGATTGGGGTAGAGCGACGGGGCAGCGCTCCTGTCAACCTCTGTGACGGACGCATGAGGACAAGCAGGAGTTTGGGGGTGATTGATGTGTGAGGGATCCCGACCGCTCTGTGTGGGATCTGCTCTCCTGTCTTTGTGTTTCTGCATGTTGGAGGGAGTTTCTACTTGTTGAATCTGTGTATGCAGTGAAATGCATTGGCGAGTCAAAAGAGCACAAGAAAGGCAAAGCATCCCACACACAACAGACATACATAAAGCCAGACTGACAGATGGGAGAAGTGAGTCCTCACCAGAGACCGACCACATGAGTCTCCAAGTCATACAGTACTTGCATTATGAATATAGAGTATTGATGAAAATAAGATGGAAGACCGGTGTAGAATTAGCCAACATGCTAAGATTGAGTAAAAACCTAGTGAATGGGTCAATGATGTACTATAAGGAAATGGGAAAATCTAGTTTAAAACATGATTCAAGTTCTTAGAAATGTTGGTTTTATATGGTTTAAAATAGACTTTTAGGCAATTTTCAAAAAAAAAAAAAAAAGGAATAACATATGGTGTAACTATAATTTATGTATTATATATAATATATAACATACAAAGTAATATCAAATTATCTTTACAGTTTTACAGTTTTATTTTACAGTATTTTACAGTTAAAATTACAATATTTTTACATTTACATTTAGTCATTTAGCAGATGCTTTTATCCAAAGCGACTTACAAATGATTTTTCTTTACAGTGTTGTCATAAAAAGGACAAAACATCTATTTTTAGAGGCCTATTGACTTCGAAACAAAGCTACGAGGGCCTACAAGGGTTCTCTCAATTTGTTTTTAAGAAATAATAATAAAAAAAAATTATACCAAATTTCTTACAGGAATTTGAATCCAGAAATCAAAAACATGCAAAAGTTGTGTATTCTAGTCACTGTATGCATAAATTGCATTTATATTGCAATTGCATAATGTATTTTTAAATAAATTAATAAATAGAACAAAAAAAAAAAAGACTGACACGTCACTGACTCAAATGCAGCTTTGAGACGCAAAGCACATGTGAAAATGTGATAGCCCCGGTCATGAATCCCATGAAATTTTTTGCTTGCACACTCGTTAAATTGTGATCCCATGTACAAATAAGGTCTGTCAATCCACAATTCGCTGCATGTAACTTATATCCCTATTGTTGTTTTTTCTACTTTTGGAATGCTGGCAGCTGCAGATAAGAATCTTGATTGAATTAAGTGCTGCTCAAGAAGCTCGGTGCAGCGTTGTGCCAGTGTGTGTGTGCGAGTGTGTGTGTGTGTGTGTGTGTGTGTGTGTGTGTGGTGATGCCAGCGGGCAGGGGGTACCTGTGGGCCGGCTCCTACTGGGACTCATTTGGAGCAGAAAGCTCTCAATGTGTTCATTAGGACTGTGATTGGGCCTCACTCCTGTGGGGAGGACCAGCCTACCCAACGCTGAATAGTCCTGATTGTGCTCAGCATAAATTGCCATCTGTTTCAGCAGAGAAGAGGGAGAGAGAGAAAAAGACAGGCAAAAAGAAGGAGAGGGGAGAATAGAAGTAGAGGGAGTAAGGGTAAATTTCTTATTTGGCTGAATTTTTAGCAGTTTGTTCAATTTAGGAAATCACATTGTTGAAAATTGCATTTAATAAAAAGGAATTAAAAAAATAAAATTCTATCATTGTCACTCTCTGTTGTACCAAACATGTATGCTGTTTTTCAGCTTTTAAGAAAACAAATACATTCTAAAGTTATACAAAAGCTGGTAACACTTTATTTAAATGTGTCCTTGTTATACGTTACATGAACTTACTATTAGAATAACAATTATTTATGCATAATTACATGCAAGTAATCCTAAGCCAAACTCTAATATCCTAACCCTAACCCATATAGCAAGTACATGTAGTTAATTAATATCGTAATATTAAGTAATTAATATTACTCAGAACTTAAATGTATAATTACACTGTAACAAGGACACCTTAAAATAAAGTGTAACCCAAAAGCTTTGTGTGGGGAACAGAGTTGATGATCTTACTCTCCGCCAAAAAATAATTCAAAATAATGATTCAAAATGACAGACTGCGAAATTTAGAATTCAAGAATTGCTTCCCTTTCAGTTTTCAGAATTCAACTGGCTAAGCCCTACAGTTGAACTAGAATTCTGAATTGGAATGACAGGAAGAGAAATTAGGCTAGATTTGTTTTATACAGATAGCTATCATATGACTTCATGGAATAAAGCACACAAGTCATACTTCTTTTGAAGCTTGATAGCCATGGTCACTATGAAGTGTTTTGGAAAAGCTGTATGAATATTCTTCGAAAAATCTCCTTTTGTGCTCCATGAAAAATGCAGCAATGTGAAGGTGAATAAAAAAATACATGCAACAGAATATAACTCTTACTTTAATATGTAAATCGTGAGTCCATCTTGTTTTCCTTTCTCTTTCCTGACAGTCTGAAATGTATAGATAATTTACTGTTTGAACATATGCTTACAAAATACTGACAATAATAAACTGCATGTCTGTGTGTCCCCTCCCCTAAGCATGTATGCATAAGTACACAAGCATATTCACAAAGATAAAATGTGCTTTCCAATGTAGACTATAATTAATCACATGGTGCCTGTGATAGCACGCAATGTCACTCTGTCTTTGGATGAGACCCCCTGAGAGAGGGTATGACAGGCCAGGGCAGATTGATCGGGTAGAAAGTTACTGTAAAATTGAGGCTTGCTCTCTGTCCCACCAATCGATGCCACTAGAGCAGTGTAGCACAGGGTTCACTGACTCTATGAGCCCAGACTACAGGTTTGCCAAAGGGCAGCCCATTAACCATTCACCCTGCTTTAGAGGCTGCCATGTTTTCCCATATCCCTACTTTTCAATTAAAACACACACATTTGTTTTTCTATCATGGTGGTGACTTTCCATTGACTTATCGTCAATGCTTTAACCCTAAACCTGACCCTCACTTTTATATTTTAGGACATAACTTGATTAAATTTATTAAATAATAATATTCCAGTTTTAACCCAAGATAAGCTCAGTTCCCTGTAAATGTTGATTACTACAAGAAAATAAATTGACTCATCCGTATATTTCTGGTTTAAATAAAAAAATCACACGGTGGTAAGCCATGTACACAGTTAAAAAAGCAGAAATGTGAAATTTATGTTTTTATGGCAGTCCTTGCATTAATTCTTTATTTAAAACCTGTGTATAATTTGAGCTGTACAGCTGTTCAAATCCTTTTTACAGTTGTTTTAGGGTTTGTGGTCATTTTACGGCATTACATTAATGTTGAGATGTACAAGTTGTGATATACAACTCAAAGTTTAACGGATTATCATAAAAGAATTAATTAGCGTAGACGTTTGGTTCTATCCATCAGTAGCTGATGGATTTTGAGATGTGGGCGTTGCTTGCAGTCGATTGTGGGCGGAGTTTAAGCTGACTAAAGTCTAGCAGTCATCACAAGAGAGAAGTCTGTCATTTCACTGGAAGATCGAGTAAAATGAGTTAAGAAATTAAACATGCACAGATAAATTGTTCGCAATAAATCAATAAGATGCATTTAGAAAATAGATACAGAGTTTTTATTTCACACAGACTTTAAATTTAAAGTAAAACTGAAAATCAGAGAGTATTTCACTACCACTGTAAGTGCCACACTGCTTTTATTTAAAGAAAAGGAACAATTAAATTAATTTTATTCTGAACAACACATGCCACAAATGTTGTCAGTTGATCTTAAGTCTTATTGAAGCCGAAATATTTCTGGTTTTCCTCATGAGGACCACCGACTGTCCAATATAGGTGATTTTAGGAAATCTCATCCCTGTAAACACACACACACATCTGCTCTCATGAATACACACACATGTGCATCAGAATTCCCATGCTATCCCATTTTACTACAATTCAGCTCCATTTGCATTCAGATACATGGCCAATATATGAAGGCCAAAATTTTAATCCATCTCTTTCTTTCTTTCTTTCTTTTTCTCTCTGGCACTGCAGGGTCTTGGGAAGAAAGAAAGAGAGGGAGAAGAAGAGGGCCGTGGCTCCTCACAGCTCGACTTTTTGAAGCGTCTTTATCGGGCCTAGCAGCGGCGTCCTGCGTGTCCAAGCCTTGCCTCGCTTTTTATCCTTTGTGCCGGCCAAGGTGTGTCAAATGCACTGAGCTTTTGTGCGGCGGGCAAAGACGACACATCGCATTCTGTCTTCTGTCTCCAATGAGTGGGAAGGGGGGAGGTTGAAAGGGGGATACGAGGGAGACAAAAAGCCAACTTACAGAGGGCCCGGGCGCTTCAAAGCATGGTCGCACAAAGGCTTATGAAGCGTTACTTCATGCAGAGTTGTGCCAGATGTAATTGCGGGGTTCCCAAAGATAGAGAATCACACCCAACGCTGTGCCCCACCCCACAATATCTTGAAAGAGCCGCTGCTAAAAGGCGGCGATTCCAGAGAGAGTGAAAGTTTGCTGCACTTTGATTAACCATAAACAACTGAGTAAATAAGCTATCCTCCGGGTCTCCATTACAAATTTCCCCACTTGCTGACTCCAAAAGGTGATTTCACGCATCGAGCTTGATAGACACCGAGTGAATGGAGGCCTCCACCGGAATTCATAAAGGGGCGAAGCTCCGCAAAGTGTCAAACTATTTCATAACTGCTTCACACGTTTCTAGTATCAGCAGGATCGGAGTCTCTGGCAGCCTCTTTCAAGTTTAAATTGAACTTTTGACAGGCAATGATGTTGATTCATCGTTGATAAGCAGGCTCTTTGCTCGCTGACTGTGTGTGTCATGCGGGGACACGTAGCCTCCACTGTTCGAGATAAGCCTTACTCGTCTTGATGTGTCTCGCGGTGGCCTCCCGCTGAGACGTAAGCGCATGTAGCGTGCATGTCTAAATATGTTTCTGGGCACAAACAACCAAGAGGGGGCAGGTAACTTGGAGGCACTGCACCTTGTTGTGCCTGAATGCCGCGTAATTGGAGATGACCTAATGATTGGCTGAGGAGACGGGGAGGGTCTGAAAGCTTCCAGATGAAGCTCTCCAGGGAACGAGGTGTTCCTGTGCTAGTGGCGGCAGAGTTTCCAGGTCCTAGAATATGGTGATTTCTCTGAATGCCTCCATCCGGCTCGCCGTAGGGGGGCTCACAGACACTTAGGGCATGTCAGGTTGTTGGCACCAGGTGTGCTGTGGCTCCATTATGCCAAAAGAATAGATATGAATGAGAAGTGAAGAAAGGTAAAATGAAGAACTTTTGAAGTGCCGATTTTTTGACTTTTCGCCGAGTGGACCACTTTGAATTGTGAATCGAATAATCAAATCCCATTTCATGTTGAGAATGCATTACGCATCGTATTAGTGGTCCTTTGGGACACCAACCAGTCTGCATATCGCTAATAAATTGAGTAATTCTTCTTGTGTTTAAAAGTGGTTCATTAGATTTGTTAATGTACAATGCAATTCCCCCGCAATCACTGAAGCTGTTTGGCGAAACATGCCCTAAACGTGTTGCAAGTGAGCGGCTTAATTACTTTTTGTCTGTGCTGGAGTGACATCTTCCCCTGATTTAAGTGGTTATGAAGAAGTCCTTGTACATCCAAGCGATGTTAAATGGCACCTGGCAGAGTGGGGAAGGCCTAGCTCTCCTTTGCATATTAATGACGAGGCTGCTATGAAAGAGAATAATTCATTCTCCTCTATGGCAGCACATATGTAATAGAGCGAGAGCACAATAAGTGCACCGCTGCATCTCGAGTCTACGCTCACAAAATGGCAGACACAACAAAGGGCAACACTGTACGAAGGAGATGAAACCAACTTTTTGGAGCTTTGACAAAGTCTTGACATTAAAGTCAAAGTGTGCAATGCATTCACAGAAAGTGTAGAGTAGACAAAGCATATGTGACTGATTAATTGTTTTGTTGGCATTCTTCTGCTGCCAGTAACAGCTGGACATCGTGTGCCATGATCAGTGGGGGGGGTTTGCTTACAAGGCTAAAAATGAATTTATTGATGAGCACCTCAACCAGTTTTGCAGAGTGAGCATATTTAAAATGCATTTTCCTCTTTTGGGGAAAGACAGAAAGGTCTGATGACCAGAATGTTTTGAAGGGCATTTTATCCAGGGAAATCGTTCAGAAAGTGAGCTCTGAAAGAAGTTCTATTAGGGTTGTGCAAAATTCAGAATTGAAGAATCGCCTCCCTTTCAGTTAATAAGTTGAATTGGACGAAGAAATATCACATAATGCATGTCTGTTTATCTATCTATCTATTGATCTGACTATCGTTCTCCATCATGCTATCGTTCAGTCTATTAATTTCCATCAGTCTATCTATAGTTCTATAGTCTGTAATGGACACAAACCTTCAAGGCTTTAAACTTATTTGTAAAGTCAACATTCCCTTTGTCTTAAAAAAAAACTTTTCTTAAAAATTAGAGTTCAATTCAATTTATACTTTCATACATTCAAATTTAAATTGCAAATCTGTATCAAAGAATTGAAACAATTGAAATTTAAAAGGCATTCACAATTCAGTACTGACACAACAGATTCCTACAAAACAGAAAACTAC
Organism: Spinibarbus caldwelli; assembly: GCA_039654775.1. NCBI lineage: Eukaryota > Metazoa > Chordata > Actinopteri > Cypriniformes > Cyprinidae > Spinibarbus > Spinibarbus caldwelli. Next base: position 8,377,426 of record CM077246.1, on the reverse strand, counting down.
GCCAAGCAGGGTGCTTGAGTGACCTGTCTGTTCTAGGACAAGAACGATGCTTTAAAGCTGCATTACCCCAGAAGGTCAGGTCTTTTTCTGAGACAACACCTAACAGACAGCCTGCTGATGAGATACTATAAATAATAGAAACATATTGTAAATAATAAGACCCAACTGCCTATCTTCATAGACAGAGTTCTCCACCAGAATTCATAAAGAGAGAAGCTCCAAAATCTGTCAAACTATTTCAAACTACTTCACACTTAAAGTTTCAGCGGGATTGGAGTCTCTGGCAGCCTCTTTCAAGTTTAAATTGAACTTTTGATGGGTAATGATGCCACAACTCAGCAAACACAACCTCAGAGCAAAACACTCTCATGGTTTAGGCCTTGATATGACAACAAAAAGCAGTTTAGTCTAGTAAATCATCTTCTGTCTGATATAACAAACTCAGTTCTCCCTGCATATTACAGATGCTCTGAGCTTCATCAGACCTTCATAAATAGTACTCTTTCACAAATTTATGACATAGCCACAAATGGATAAATGTTCACGTTCTCAACCCCCGCAGTTTGAAGGTTAAAATAACAAACACTTAATATTACATGGCTTATTGAGACTGGCAATCAAGAACTCGAGTCCAATTCGACCACATCAACAGCAGAAAATTAAAATGTCTTCAGTGTGGAACAGGCAGTTAAACATATGCATACATAACATGTTGGGGCTGCAGCCTCCTGCTGGGAGCAGGCACGACAAAGCCTCTCTAAAACGAATACCTCTGGGATCGCTAATGATTAATTAGCTTGTGTCATTAAGTGAAGCAAATGTCACCCAAACTTCCTAGGGAAGCTGTCACACCACGTGCGCTCGCTAAAACTCCCCAAGGGGCTGCGAGCAGACGCGTCTCTGCGGCGAGTGAACCCTGACATCCAGTGGTCACATGTAGAACTGCAGCGTTATTGACAGGCGTCGTTGTCGATCAAAGACCTTGACGTTTAGTTGATGTGATGTTTAGTAGATGACCAAAAGAGTAGCTTTAACTCTATCTTCTTTTTCTAACTGCTAAAATTTTAATTTTGTGACTCAAACACTGATTTAATCATTGTGCTCCATTGGATCAATGTCTGAAAACCACGAGGAGCTTTGGTGTAACTCAGAAAGCTATACATTTCATCTGTACATGACAGGACAGTGAAACAGTGAAGCAAACAGACACTTACCCACAGCTTCATCCAGTTTACATCCAACAAGGCCGAGGCCTGAGGCCTAAACTCCTTTAGTGCTTACTAGAGTGTGGTCACTATTCACCCCTTCCTGCTTTCTGTCACGTTAGGCTCTCGTTCTTGCTCTCACTACATTTTTTCCTCCTTCTCTGCTCATTCTCTGACCTGTCTGTGTGGCTGAATGGTGACTAGTGCTGCCTGTCTGACTCATTAGAAGAGGTCCAGCCAACTGTGCAAGAGAGGCTTTCTCTTTTCAACCAGATCCTGAGGGGATGGCGGAAGTAGACAGGAGGAGGAGAGGCAACAAAAAAAATTATTGGCGATAAACACGTTACCAGTAGACACAGGACTCCCCTGGAACGTTCTTAACGCTCACACACCCTTACTCGTACAATGGCACACCTGTCAGAGCATTTCCACTCAGTAAGCACGAGCAAAGCGCCCAGGCCCTCCCTCTGGTGCGCTCTCTACGTGGTGCTGCGTGTCTTCAAGAAGACTCTATTCAGTCGCCTTGCTTTCTCGGATACGACCGTGAGATAATGGCGCAGTTTCACCTCAATGTGCACACACATGCGTTCTTGGTCGCCTCTGAGGCGCTCCCTCCTTTCTCTCGCTCTCAAACAGACACTATGACTATTGTCCGAAATGGTGGTGTGTGGATTTATTGTGTGTGTGGGGTGTGTGCCTTGTTTCTTTGAGGCCAGGGTGGTCGCGCACACCCTCCAGGAGGTAGAGATGAACACGGCGAATGGGGCTTTGATGGACTTCTGAGTGCCGGCACAAAGCTCTCCATAGTCTTTATGTGTAAAGGTGAGAAGGGTGACCTGCGCTAATCCTGCTGATCAACCCTTTGGTGCTCTTCTTCTGGTGCTCTCAACTACAACATCATTATCACTGGCTTTTTAAAGAGTATTTATGGAAATAGCTAAATAAATGTGTGGTGGACTGGTTGGTTTTGATGTTATGTAGCCAGAAATTTCATAATTCCTTTCAGGTTGTCCTTCTTTTTCATCTTGTAGGACTCGTGAGTCAGTGTAAATCTTCTGTAACGCCGCTCTGTCTCCGTCTTTGTGCTCGGTCTGTCATATGTTTTGGGCCCAGACAGACAGCAAGTCAGACACCTCCTGCTAGAACGGCCATGTGATGTGTATGTTTCAGGGCCGCCTGTCAGATAGGGAGATTTAATTAAAGTCTACTTTGTTCCTTTATGCCGTCTTTCCTTACAAGACCACTCCTCTGAAATTAATTAGACCGGCGGTATTTGCTATCCTCAATGGCGGAATCACCTTCCACTGAAAGGAGGCTTACATCTAAGAAGACACTTTATTTTTACACACTTGAGGTTTGTTGTTTTTTGTGGTCATTACCCTATTCAGTCTTGGCTTTCATGCAGCTGTGGCCTTGGCTAAAAAATAAAGGCCTTTGTACTGGCTTCATGAATACAAGCAATGGGTCCATGGCAGGTAGCCCTCATAGTAAGTTAATCTCCTGAAAGAGCCCCATACAAGTAGTTTTAATGTCTTCCTTTGGCCCACTGAGGACTGTCATCAATCGAGCACTTCGCTCCTTTGTGCCGGTGGTCCGGTTGTATGAATGGGAAGCACCAGACTGTGACAATGGCTGCCAAGAGTGGCAAAGTAATCACCTTCCAGGGAAAACATAAGTAATCACGTCTAAACTGTTTGAGCGTCCATACAAACAGCATTTTGTGATCTGGGAATGTGAATGGGAGCTTTTCTAAAGTGCTAGTGCTTGTAGGGCTTCTGTTTGTTTATATGTGAGAACCAGAATCTTTCTGTCACCACTCGCTCGCCGCTGGAGAAGAAAGTGGCCAGGAAGTGGCCATCACATTTAGTTTATGATGGTGGTAAAGGGTATGACAGAGTGGTGAGTTTAAAAAAAAAAGAACCTACTGTATATGTAACAAAAACATCTTTCGAAATGAATTAAATGTAGTATCACACAAATTGAACATAATCAATATTTATGATTGCTCTCAATATATTCTTCTTTGTTAAATAAAAGCTTCTTCAGGAGCTGTCTTCCTATTTTAATTTGCAGTTCCTATCTGACTTTACATTTGAAAAAGTGCTATTTCCTTAGTGAAATTACCATCATTACCAAACAGAGAGGATTCTGAGTTGAGATGTTTCTGTAATCCAGCCTGATCACCAAAGCCACTAGGTGGCCTCTTCTAGTACAATGCAGCGTAACAAGCAATCATCAATTATTATTCACAATGTGGATTCTTACACAACCCTGCAATGTGTAATAAAATCCTCTTTGCATTATTCAGTAAATAAATCTCACTGAGAATAGCAAAGAGAGGGATTTAGAGGAAATGAGAAATGGGATTTAAATTTATTTCATTACCATATTATGGCTAGGTCATTTAATTTTACATAAAAGGGATTATGAAAAGGTCAATTGTATCTCAGGGACGTGGAAAGATAGTAATGCCAATGATCCATGCTAGACGATGGAAATAATAGTTGCTATTTTCATGAGAGTTGCGTAAATAAGAAAGAACTGGCTTGGTTTAATGATGATGGCATGATACGTCCGCAAAAACTTCAGTTGTAATTTGTCTCTTAACACACTAGATGGTGCTAAATACCAACAGCACATTGATATGAGTTTGCTATCAATAGTCGTCTTGATCTAAATGAAACCATTACCAGTACCCCGATCAGAACCTCTTAAAAGAAAAAAAAAAAAGAAAAAACTAATAATAGGCTATCTAATAGAGAAGTAAATAAACGTTGTGTGTATCAGTAGAGTTCACTAAAATGCAAACCAGTTATATTTGGGGCCCTTTAGAACAATGTGTAAAACACTTTAGGCCTGTGATTTTTGCAATCTGTTTGTTTGGGCTGCCTGACTAAGTGCGACACAACACTGGCGCAAGTGTGAGTTTGAATAAACAATGGAAGATGAATGGAAGTTTGATACTTTGTCACTGAAAACAGTCATTACTGTTGCACAACTAGAATGTTTTACAAATTTAATATCCATCCAACTAGTATGGACCAAATTTAAAGTGCCCCTATTATGGGTAATGAAAGGTTCATATTTTGGTTTTGGGAGTCCCCAACAACAGGTTGATATATGCATGCAAGGTCAAAAACACTTTCATTGTCTTATAATATGCATTTATTTTTACCTTACTTGCTCAACGACTCCCAAACGATTCGCTCAACGATTCATTTTTCCAAACCCCTCCTTTGCGTGACGCTAATCTGCGGTGATTGGTCGATTGGTCTCATTTTCATTTCACCTCTCCTGTAAAGCCTGATAAAGCAGCCTTTGTGAGCGCTTTGTGTACAGCGTTACCGGGGAAAGAATGAATTAGCTTTTTCATTAAGACCAACACAAATGACATCAACATAAAACGGCTTGGGATTCGTTTTAAAAACGACTCGTTTCAATGATTCAGAGTCAACAATTTCTTTTGAGAGACAATAACTTTATACACGGCGCACTTTCAGATTTAAAACTTTGCAGGATGTTTTCATTCACTTTGAGCTGTGTTACACACTGAATGAAAGGTCATTTTGAAAAATCCATAATAGGGGCACTTTAACATGCCTAGAATGTCTAGTAGCTATGCACTCTGAACATGCTCTACCTAGGACCCTGAAAGTTAAAAAAAGAAAAAAGAAAGAAAGAAAAAGAAAAAAAAGGTCATGACCCACAAGTAACCACTTAGAAGTATATCAGTGAATGCATAATATATTCTGTAGTTCTGTAGTATGGAATAGAATATGTACAAAAGGCCTAATTTTAATGACGCTGGTGCCACCTATTGGACACTTTAATTTGATGCCTTTATATATATAAAAAATCTCTGAATCACGTGACCATTATTTCTGTAATTTCATTGGTTTAAAGCAGCAGAACTAGATGTCAATCAAAGACTTATCATGTACAGACATGTACCAAAGCTGCTAACTTCTGCGTCAGTTTTTGTGTAGCGATCTCCGAGCTGATCTGGTCCAATTTCTAGCGGATATTTGTTCATACTGTGTGCGTACATTTTGAAAGTAAGTAGATAAATACTCTTTTCATACGTCTGTTGTGGGATTTAATTACTGTAATGTTATATTGCAATTCTAAATGTTCGCTTATTGCTTTGAAGTGCTTAATGTGCACGTAATCTCGATCGCACATTCATTCCAGCATAAAACACGATAAATAAGATTCTAAATATAACTGTTTAAATGTTGTGAGGAGATATTTAACTTTGCTTTATCTGATAGTCGATTTAAAGTGGATATGTATATAAATCCGAAGAAATTTACATCTGCTGGATTTATATAACTCCGTCCTTATCTTTATACTGTACGTTGCATACTTTATATGGTTAAACTTTTACTGTTTCTGCCTTGTAAGTGTATATTCATTATTGTTGTTATTGTTCATTTATAGAACCACACTCAAACTGATGTATGATTCAAATGGGAACAGTAAAAATGTTTATTGTGGACATGGACAGAGTGATTTATTGTTCTACCTGGACAATCTGTAGCGGTTGCCACATAGAATAAAAACTGCCCCTTAAACTTACATACAAATTTGGTCCTTCGAGCCGGATTCAGGCAGCTACTACAGCATCACCATGTCCAGAACAGAAAGACAGGCTACACCAGATCTACCAGTGGTTCGGCCATGTCGACATGTGGTCCCACCAAGATACCTAGATGACTTCTATGTCGATTATACGGTGCAACGCCAGTCACATAATTTGGATGATATGCAGCCAACAAAAGGTGCCACTGGACCTGCAACAGTTGAAAAGCCTATATCTGAGTTCCCAAGTACTGAAAGCGGACCAGAACCAACAAAAGGTGCAAGCACTGGATCAAGTGATCAAAGCTCAGTCGGGGAGAGATATCAAGGCTTACCACAGCCACAGCCTCGGACTCAGGCTTCTCCAGTTCAAATGGTTAATGCAGATCAGAGAGTTTTCACCTCAAGCCCGTATACAGCAGCCAATGAGGGCAGGACAGTACTGCCCAGAGATCAAGACGATCTTCCTCAGCCTATAAGGGCACTGCCTGTAGATTCAAGAGGAGACCCTCTGTATCCTCATTCAGTCAATCGCAAAGAGATTGATTATCTCGCTGACAACTTAAGAGAACTGAGACCACCAAGCTCTGTGACCCGACTAACCTCCGGTCAGCTCTTCTCTTCCTATGGACCACAACAAGTCCAGCCTAAGCTAGCTCATCACAATGATGTTATCAATCCTCAACCACGGTTTGGCATTTGACAGGCAGACAGACCCCGTGATTACTACAACGTGGATCACAAAGGTTATAACTATCCATTCATTGATCATAGGGATCACAGTCAATCTCAGGCAGCTATTCGGTTTATGCCTCAGAACTACAGCCAAGACTTATACTGATGTCAGCCGCAGACCCGTCAGCTATTTCCCCTCAACTGAACCACAAGGTTATCATCAACCTTATCATGGTCATTTGGCCACAAGTCCGATCTATCACGATGAGAGACCTATTCCAAGGGGTATGCTATCTCATCTTGCACGCTATGAGAGACACTCAGACTATTATGAGCCACCGACCCCGATTTATCCAGACACACGACGGCAGCCTGCAGATTATACTCAGCCCGAAACTTATCGGTCATATCACCCAGTGCGTCCTCATTCTCCAAATCCTTACGTCGAGCCCTCCTACCGAGGTCTGAACCCCACAATTCCTAATTTCTGCAGTGAGGATCCTGGAGAGTTTGCACGACTCAAAATTGCACTGGAGAATTTGTTACCTGCAAAGGCTACAGAACGTTTCAAATTCCAAATACTGGTTGATCATCTGAAACAAGAGAATGCTTTGCTTAGTGCAGACTCTTATGTCAACAGCAGGTACCTATATACCAACACTATGAGGTCTCTAACTGCGCTATATGGACAACCACATCAACTCGAACTACAAAGAATCGCAGAATTGATGGGTGGCCCAAAAATCAAGAGCGACGACATCAAATCTTTCAGACTGTTTGCCCTCAAAGTGCGCGCATTAGTTGGAATGCTGGACCAACTTGGAGCGAAAGGATGGACAGAACTCAAATGCGGGTCCCATGTTTCACGTCTTCTCGCCAAACTGCCCCATGAATTAAGAGCAAACTTCAGGAGGTTTGTTAACCCCATCCAAATACCAGTCCCAACACTGTTAGATCACAGTGACTGGCTTGAATATGAGCTCAGAATACAAGAGGATGAGTCCCAGTATGCCAGTAATCCAAGCAGAGCCTATTCTCAGCTGCAGCGAGACCAGCACAGGAACCCAAAGCCAACTCAACGATTTGCCACTGTCTTACATGGTGGGGAACAGAGTAAACCATCAAATGCTACAACCATCAAAAAGGAGAAAGCTAAAAGGTACTGCCCTTTTTGCAATACTGTTCAGCACTACTTCAACCAGTGTGCTAACTTCAAATTACTGAATCAAGATCAAGTGGAGTGCTGGCTGTAGTCAAATCAGAAGTGCTTTAAGTGGGGCCGTGATCATCTGATCTCACAATGTAATCTTAAAGCCAAATGCAAAAAATGTGACAAGAGACATTTAGAAATACTGCATGATTTTAATGCCAGAATGAAACCTGAGTCTCAAGCTTCACCAGAGAACAGTTGTTTGGTGAGCTCAGAAATGGAGACTTTGTGAGCTACTGTGAGACGGGACATTCGGGTCGTTCATGGGGCGGCTGTTTCATTCTCAGTAGCTTCTGTAGCCCAACCAAACAAACCCTTTATCATTGAGAGAGCTTTCACAGCCAAAGAACTGAGTCTCGTGAAGCATACTTACCCTAAGTTACTGCAAAGGAAATACAGACATCTGCAAGGTTTGCCTATTCCTCCACTGCAGCAGGCTCAACCACTCCTACTTATTGGCTCAGATTACCCACATTTAATCACAGCCACAGAGCCAGTATGTCTCGGACCTCCTGGTGGTCCTGCCGCTGTGAAAACTAGACTTGGGTGGACTCTGCAGGGCCCTTCAAAGTTCCTTGCCAGTCAGCTCTCACCACAGCAGTGTCTGTTCACCTTCACTTTGTCTCCAGAAGCAGAACTGTTCAACAATGTACAGAAATTGTGGCAAATGGACACACTTCCATATAGAAGTGAAAAACTGATCACAAGATCAAAGCAAGATGCAGAGGCAATGCAAATTCTTGAGGAGAAAACAATCAGGATGGCAGTTGGAAACATTCAAAGGTATGCAACACCACTTCTCTGGAAAAAGAATCTTCCTCCTTTGCAATCAGATAAGGAAGCAGTAACAGCTCATCTGAGACGCACAGAGAAACGCCTTTTGCAGAACCCTGACCTTGCATCAGTGTACGTTCATGAAGTACAAAAACTTGAAAATGCAGGTTATATCTCAAAGGTGACACAAGAGGAGACAGTGGAAAGCCAGCGTGCATGGTACATACCACACCACATTGTTCAACACAATGAAAAGCACAGAATCGTCTTCAACTGCTCATTAAAGCACAAAGGAACAAGCCTAAACGACCATCTCCTCCCCTGCCCTACACTTGGACAAACCCTTTTAGGAGTACTTCTGCGCTGTAGGATCAGAATGAGTCAGACAAAGTTAAGATTCGATCCGAACATTGAAACATGAGGAGCCGAAATTCCAGAGAGGATCCCAAGGCTGCAACAGGATGTTCGTCATAAATCAGATTCCTAGCTCCAGCCCTCTGAAGAAAGCAAACCAACAAGCCTCTTTCACAGAACAGCTTGCAACATTCAAACAAAAGAACATTTATTGATAATTCCAATTCAGGAAGGAGACGGTCAAATTTGGGGCAAGTAATCAGAACTGATGATCAAAGAGATGGCCGTTACTTGTAAATCTGTGATCGAAATCACGAGCTAGAGACTTCATTGGGTGGGTCAACCCAGCTCTCTACATAGGAGACAAAGACGGAGACTGAAATTCCTTAAGAGACCTTTTAACCTCTCTAGTCTTCACAGAGAACATGTCCTTATGTTCACAGAACGGTACAGAAACTGCCTTTTCACATATAGATGCACCAAAATCATCTTAAAAGGACTTATCATGTTTATGCATAACCCCATATCATGTATGTAACCCACACAATTAACCATCATGTTTTAATCACATATTATGTATGTATTTTAATAACTAGGGAATAGTTTAAGAGTTCATATCCTTGTGTGGTATGTATGAGTTTGAAAAATCATGCTTTAAATGTTTCTTCCAATCAATTCTTTGTCAAATGTACCATAGTCTTGTTAGAGAAATCATGTCCAAAATTGTACTCTGTAAGAGCGGGAAAATTTGGACCATATGACTGATAAGATAACATGTTAGATTTATGAATGGGGAGGAGAAACATACAACACCACGAGCCAAGATCATTTCTAATTGGTCAAGACGTCCAGATAGGACGGTCTAGAAACCGAGTTTAAATACTCAGGACAGCTCTCTTGGCTCTTCCTCTGCTTCTCTTCTTCTTCTCTTTTGCCACCGCGTTTCGACGCTGCTCTTTGAGCGTGCTCTGGCCTACATGCCAGCTGCCAACACAATGAGAAGTAAAACCACCTAGTCTCGTTACATTGTTTTATTCTTTTACTTTAATTTCTTGTCTTTCTGTGAGAGTTTTGTTAAGTTAAGTTTGCCGCAAAGTCCAGCTTCGACTGCACCCGCCCAAACTTCAACCAGACCAACTCCGCATCAAGAGCCAACGCCCAAGACTTTACTACGAAAGACCACTGAACTCAGCCAATCAGCAACCTCGGGAAACCCCTTTCTCCAAAGACCACAAGGACACAAGGGAATTCCTTAAGGCAACACAAGCAAGTACAACCTCCAGACTTTTGCTGAGTCGGTGCAGTTTAATATAAATTTTAGCCTCATTGAGAAACTCAATACGAGGGTCAAATGATTGATGGTTCAGGTCTATAGGCAATTGCACATATTGCTGTAAACTTGGGATTTCACATTTTCATTCTGTAAACTCATCCTTTCCTCTCTTTCTGCAACGTGTGAATGTGTGAATGCGTGTGTTCACGTGTTAGATTAGATTAGTTTACATGTCTTAGGTTTATATAAATAAAGTCTTATTTATATTGAAAAGAGAAGTATCTTGTGTTTTGTGCTTACAAGTTAATGTCTTAATCTGCCGATCTTGTTACTGTGCTTATTAATAGTGTGTTCACTATATTTTGGATTTTAATATCCAGTGCAGAGTTGATGTTATACGGCTCGTTCAGTGACTCGCTGCCGACTCAGTGATCAGCCGTGAAACAGTGATTCTGTTCAAATTCCCTATAAAATCATAAATGATTTCCTTTGAGCTAAATTGACTTGTTTCCCTTATATATATTACTTATATATTTACAATTTCTACAGCGCTTTAGAGAACATCCAGTTGCCATTAACAGCGATATAAGAGGAATGTTCTACCAGGTGGGTCTGCTGCAGGAGGACAAACCCTTTCTTCGTTTCTTATGGAGAAACTTAGACCAAGGAAAAGCCCCTACTGTCTATGAGTGGCAGGTACTGCCGTTTGGGACAGTTTGCAGCCCCTGCTCTGCAACATTTGCTTTGCAGAAGCACGTGTATGATCACAGTAAGCCTGTAGAAGACGTGCATGCCTCAGCGGAGCATCACTTTTATGTTGACAACTGGCTGGAAAGCTTTCCATCTGTTGATGAAGCACAGACCCTTGTCATCAAGATGCAGAAACTCCTGTCAGAAGGTGGCTTTGAACTGAGGCAGTGGGCCACTAACACTCCATCAGTCATTGCTCATTTCCCTGATGAGCTGAAATCTGCAAACAGTCACCTTTGGTTCACTCAAAAGTGCAGCAGACCCACAAGAGATGACTCTGGGCCTACTTTGGCAGTGCTCTTCAGATGTTCTCGGTTACAGATACAAACAACAGGAAAATTCTGTACCAACACTGAGGTACATTTACAGAATTCTTGCGAGCCAATATGATCTGTTAGGCTTCTTGATTCCTTTCACCACAAGAGCAAAAATCATTATCCAACGCTTATGGGACAAGAAGCGGGAATGAGACGACCAAGATCTTCCCAAAGATCTGATTCAGGCCTGGTTAACCTGGCAGGGTGAATTGTCACAACTACCCTACGTCATGTTTCCAAGATGTTACACCACCGCATCTGCTGACCTATCAGCAAGCCAACGCACCATTCATATATTCTGTGATGCATCGGAACGTGCTTATGGATCAGTCGCATATCTCAGCACAACTGATAAGCATGGTAAGACTCAAGTTTCATTCATTGCTGCGAGATCGAGAGTAGCCCCCAAACATCAACAGTCTATACCGCGACTCGAACTTTGTGCTGCTCTCACTGGCGCTCAACTGGCTGCCACCTTGAGAAAAGAACTGACCATCAAGGTTGATCAAGAGCTATACTGGCCCCACTCCACAACCGTATTGACTTGGCTTCAATCTGACTCATGTAACTACAAGGTGTTTGTCGGAACACGTGTGGCTGAGATACAAGACCTTACAGACCCAAAAGTGTGGCGTTATGTCCATTCAGAGTTGAACCCAGCCGACGACATTACCAGGGGACTCACTCTCACTAGAATCCAAGAATGCCGCAGTTCTAACTTCTGTGGAACAATATCCTCCAGTAACCCTTGTATCCCAGATATTACTCAGTACAACTCAATTCAAGATCTGATTAAGGATACTGCTATTTCCCTTCATGGGGCGGCAGACAAAGGTGCACTCTCTGCTGATGACTATTTACAAGCTGAACAGGAACTTCTGAGACAAACTGAAATTGAAAGCTTCCCAGAAGAAACAGCCCAACTCCAGTTAGGTAAACCTGTATCTAACTCTAGTCGTCTTCTCACTCTATCTCCAGAGTATGACCATGAAGCCAAATTAATCAGGGTAGGTGGACACCTCTGCAGATGTGATCACTTAGACTCAAACACGCTTCACCCTATTGTCTTAGATCCTGGTCACCCTCTTACAAAGCTTCTGATTCAACATTACGACAGTCTTCTGTTACACCCAGGACCTGAGTGTGTGTTCTCAGAACTGAGATGGAAATATTGGATCATAATAGGCAGAGAAGCAGTGAAAAAACACCAACACAGCTGCAATGAGTGTAAAAAGTAGCGAGGGAAACCAGAAATTCCCCGGATGGCTGACCTTCCCCAATCTAACCTTAGATTGTTCTGTCCTGCCTTTTATTCAACAGGTATTGACTGCTTCGGTCCCTTTCAGGTTAAGGTAGGGCGCAGATGTGAGAAACGCTGGGGGATATTGTACAAATGCCTTACTACCAAAGCTGTTCATATTGAACTCCTATCGAGCAATGACACAGACTCCTTTCTCATGTCGCTAAGAAGGTTCATAGCTCGCAGAGGGAAACCATATGAACTTCTTTCGGACCATGGCACAAATTTCAAGGGAGGTAACACAGAACTTCAGAATGCCTTCAATGCACTTCACCCATCCTCGAAAGAGGATCTTGCCTCCCAACAGATCCATTTCCGTCTGAACCCACCAAATACACCACATTTTGGAGGATCATGGGAGAGAGAGGTTAGGTCAATCAAGACAGCATTGCGTACCTCTCTTGGTTCCCAATCTGTGTCAGAGGAAGTGCTGAACACTGTACTTGTGGAAATAGAGGGTATATTAAACTCCAGACCACTGGGATATGTTTCCTCAGACAGCAGATATTGACCCCGTAACACCTAATTCTCTCCTTATGGGACGTACTACTTCTGCTTTACCACAAGTTGTCTACCCAGAATCAGAAATGCTCAGTCGCAAGAGATGGCGCCATAGCCAGATTCAAACTGAAAATTTCTGAAAATGTTTCATAGGAAATTACCTCCCGGACCTGCAACGACGGCAAAAATGGCAAAGAGAATCGGAAAACCTTCAGACTGGAGAAGTCGTGATGATTATGGATCAGCAATCACCCCAAGCTCTATGGCAAGTAGGTACTGTGGCCAAAGTCATTCCTTGATTAGACGGGCGAGTTCGTACAGTTGTAGTGAATGTCAAAGACAGAAGTTACACAAGGCCTGTGTCTCGCCTAATCAGACTTCCTGCCTTACCTGATGACACCAACAAAGACAAATAGGCCTTTCTTCATTTGCAAATTTGTTAAATAAATTTGGGGGCGGCTGTACAAAAGGCCTAATTTTAATGACGCTGGTGCCACCTATTGGACACTTTAATTTGATGCCTTTATACATAATCTCTGAATCACTTGACCATTATTTCTGTAATTTCATTGGTTTAAAGCAGCAGAACTAGATGTCAATCAAAGACTTTTCATGCCCAGACACGAACGAAAGCTGCTAACTTCTGCGTCAGTTTTTGTGTAGCGATCTCCGAGCTGATCTGGTCCAATTTCTAGCGGATATTTATTCATACTGTGTGCGTACATTTTGAAAGTAAGTAGATAAATACTATTTTCATACGTCTGTTGTGGGATTTAATTACTGTAATGTTATATTGCAATTCTAAATGTTCGCTTATTGCTTTGAAGTGCTTAATGTGCACGTAATCTCGATCGCACATTCATTCCAGCATAAAACACGATAAATAAGATTCTAAATATAACTGTTTAAATGTTGTGAGGAGATATTTAACTTTGCTTTATCTGATAGTCGATTTAAAGTGGATATGTATATAAATCCGAAGAAATTTACATCTGCTGGATTTATATAACTTCGTCCTTATCTTTATACTGTACGTTGCATACTTTATATGGTTAAACTTTTACTGTTTCTGTCTTGTAAGTGTATATTCATTATTGTTGTTATTGTTCATTTATAGAACCACACTCAAACTGATGTATGATTCAAATGGGAACAGTAAAGAAGTTTATTGTGGACATGGACAGAGTGATTTATTGTTCTACCTGGACAATCTGTAGCGGTTGCCACATAGAATAAAAACTGCCCCTTAAACTTACATACAGTATATTTCCCAGTAAGTATATTAAACATAAATGGCTGGTTGTAGTATATAATTTATACTTGTAGTATATACTTTTATATTTACTAGTGTTTGTGTGTGTGTGTGTGTGGTCCCGGTAAACCCTACGTTATGGGAACAAAATGTCCACACACAGATGGCAATATTCTTGTCCTTGTGGGGACATTTTTTGGTCCCCATGAGGAAACAAGCTTATAAATCATACAGAATGAAGTTTTTTGAAAATCTAAAAATGCAGAAAGTTTCCTGTAAGGGGTAGGTTTAGGTGTAGGGTTGGTGTAGGGCGATAGAAAATACAGTTTGTACAGTATAAAAATCATTACGCCTTTGTAGGTAGGTCTCTTGAAGCATCTTGGCGACGTTGCCACAGTTCCTCTGGTTTTAGTCTCAATTTGTTCTGTTTCTTCATGTCATTCCAGATAGACTGGATGATGATCAGATCAGATCTCTGTGGAGCACTGCATGGCTGTTGTCAGACTCCTTGTGCAAACAAAAATCTATAATATATATATATATATATATATATATATATATATATATATATATATATATATATATATATATATATAATTTATTATTTGCATGTATTTATGTAATTTTTGCCTTCAACCACACTCATTGTTGACTGTATACCCACTGGATGTGATCAGCACGATTATTTATTGTGGTAGGTTTGTGTTTAAGTGCACTCATGAGCACCAACGGCGTTACCGTGTTAATGAGCAGAACGGTGTGCTAATGACATGTAACCACTGTGACACTGCTGTATGTGCGCCACTGCATGTTCATAAGCAGGTTACAGAAACCCACGGCGGTGTATTAAAACAATATCTGCCCTGACACCATCGGCGAGCGCCTGATTGATGCTTCTCCATCTCCCATCTCTGAATGAAGTCCTGCTCAGTGCTCACACAGAGGCGAGAGGACGCGGCTGCCATTGAAGACACTGAGGAGACTAAAATGGGAGAACACCACTGGAGCCCTGTCAGTGAAGAGACAGACACAAAGGCGATTGACAACCGACAGCCATTCGAAAAGAGCCGAACGGATGCTTCGTTTTCAATGATCGTCACACAGTAAATGTCTTCCATTCATTGGTAATATTTGCACCGTAGAGAAACCAGCGCCACTTTTAGCGCGCGGTTAACAATGGAATTATGACAGCGGTGATTTCCAGCTGTTCAATGTTCGCATAAAAGGTAGATGCATATAATTTGGCCCGTGCTTACCAACAGTGACTCAAGAAAAGGTAAGATACGATGTACACAGCTTATAAACCATTAAAATTGATTAATATTGTCTCTGTATACAGACACACTGTTTATCTTAAGCATTAATTATGCACTGCTTACGTATAAATGTGCATACTGATTTGTACATACATACAGTAAATACTATACTATGTAGTATTCACTGTGATATAGCAGGCACTAGAAGCTTTCTGTAGATATACAGTAAATGCATGTACTGTATACATTGTAGCCTGTAGTGAGCACTATGTAGTAGGCTATCCAAGAGGGTTTATTATAGTATGTACTTTAAATTATAATATATATATAAGTAGCTATATGCACAGTACAAATTTGAAGTTTGGCAAACATTGTTGGCTCTTGTTTTATGAAGTTGTGTAATAGCATTAGGGATGCAACAATATCCAAATTCTAGTCGATGCAATTAGGCAAATTTTGTTTGTTATTGTTTTTAATTGTATTAATATCTGAAGTTATGGCTGGTAACTGATAAATATTATAAACATATAATTATTTCATATATATTTAATATTACCCATATTAAAATTACTGTTTTAAATCAATTAAAAAATAACACAAACTTTAAATTCATTTTAAATGTATACTAAATATTTACATACGTTTTTTAAATTTTTAGTAAGTGTAGATAACAACAAAGATCATCTAAATGTAAAAAAAAAAAAACCTAGCACAATTAATCATCAATTATCAGTCAGTATTGGCAGATTAAAAGATCTCTAATATTGTTCGATTACAGATATGGTACTGATATATACTGAGGTTATTTTATATTTATATATACATCATGCATCCCTAAAAAGCCTCTGCTAATGACTAAAAATAAATATGTAAAATGTATGTGTAGGTTGGACTCAATAGTTCTTTCAGATGTTTGTTTCACTGTGACTCAAATATCATTACAGAACTGACAAGTGTGAACATTCATCTAAGAGGGATCGAGATGTGCTGAACATTTCTTCTTGTGTTACATCTTCTTTCAAGGTGTGAAGAGTGACAATACAGTTGTCAGACCTTCAGGCTGGTGTTGGTGATATCCGAAAGGCTCCTAATGCGTTATCTCCCACCTTGTCTCTGTCACCATGCCCACCTTTCCACCTCTGGGCAGTAACTCCAGCACAGTGCCCTGGGACCCCGGCGCACCTTCTCTGGTGAACAGCACAGTGAAGATGGTGCTCATATCGGCGATCGTATGCACGTCGCTTTTTGGAAATGTTGTGGTGCTGCTGGTATTCCAGCGTAAGCCTCAACTTCTCCACGTCGCCAACCGTTTCGTGCTTAATCTGCTCCTGGCCGACCTACTGCAGACGGTGCTGGTCATGCCCTTCGCCATCGCCGCGACCGTGCCTGAGGTCTGGCCGCTGGACTCCCGACTCTGCCAGGCCCTTGTGGTGCTCATGCACCTGTTTGCATTCGCTGGTGTCAACACCATCATTGTGGTATCTGTAGATCGCTATTTGGCCATCATCCACCCATTGTCCTACCCCACACGAATGACACCTCACTTGGGTACCAACCTGATCGCTCTCACATGGCTTCTTAGTGTACTTCAGAGCACTCCGCCGCTTTATGGATGGGGAACCATTGAATTTGACCGGCGCCACAATGCCTGCACTGTTGTGTGGTCCTCAAGCTACTCGTATTCAGCCTTGGTGTCCGCGCTTTCATTCTGGCTGCCTGTGGTGATCATGCTTTGCTGTTATTGGATGGTATTCAGGGCGGCGAGGCGGCAGAACGCCCTCGTTCACCCCATCCAATCCAACCCCCCTCCAGATTCCCAAGCATCCTGTTCCAGCCCCCAAAGGCATCCCCACCCAGAAGGCCCTTTTTCAGCCTCTTATCCCATCAGGACCCGCCATAGACGCTTCCACTATCACTGTAAGGCAGCGCGGGTTGTGTTCGTCATCATGGCATCCTACGTGCTCAGCATGGGCCCATACAGCGTACTAAGCACGATATCTATTTACTCTAGTGCAGCGGTGCCGCCCTGGTTGGCCTCGATGGCGCTCATTCTCTTCTTCCTGCAGTGCTGCTTACACCCCTACATCTACGGCTACATGCACCGCAGCGTACGCAAGGAGTTCCTGGCGCTGCTCTGCGGGCCGCTGTGTGGGCAAGGCCGGATCAGTCAGGGCTCTGCCGTGGACAGTTGCTTCACGGTGACGGATGGACGCCTGGCACACACCCATCTCTCAAGCCAGGTTGCCCGAGTGTGTCCTCTCCAAACCTGGGAGGAAGGCACTACATCTTCTTCTCCTACAGAGAGGAGGTCCAAAGACAGCCGTAAGGAAACCACCTCCATCAGTCTGAGCTCAGAGAAGGAGCTCACTGTACACAGCAACACCAACAAACAACCTGAGGAAACACCTACAGGCAAATTCTGAACCTATTTCTGTCAGTGTTGGGGTATATACATCTCTTTTGGTTTCCATTTAGGGCACAATTTGGTACTTTTGAATCAAATACTGTGCCTTTAAACACAAGCTCACTGAATACACTATAACTACACTCTCAGACATAAAGGTACAAAAACTGTCACTGGGGCAGTATCCTTTTAAAAGGTATTAATATGTGCCATTTAGTTACTAATATGTACACTTTACGTGGTAATATGTATCTTTAAGATACAAATATGTGAACCTGGCCTGGACCATAAGGGTCAATTTTTTATATTGAGATTTGAAATCTGAAATCTTTTGATATTGAATAAATAAGCTTTCCGTTGATGCATGGTTTGTTAGGATAGTACAATATTTGGCTGAGATGCAACTATTTGACAATCTGGAATCTGAGGGTGCAAAAAAAAAAAAAATCTAAATATTGAGAAAATTGCATTTAAAGTTGTCCAAATGAAGTTCTTAGCAATGCATATTACTGATCAAAAAGTTTGATATATTTACGGTAGGAAATTTACAAAATATATTCATGGAACATGATCTTTACTTAATATCCTATTGATTTTTGGCATAAAAGAAAAATGGATAATTTTGACCCATACAATGTATTTTTGGTTATTGCTACAAATATACCCGTGCTACTTATGACTGGTTTTGTGGTCCAGGGTCACATATGATTTTGAGCTTTCCTGTAGCTCAAATAGTAGAGCATGACGCTAGCAACGCCAAGATCATGGGTTCGATTCCCAGGGAAAGCAAAACCTGATAAAATGTAAAAAAACTGTAACTTGAATGCAATGTAAGTCGCTTTGGATAAAAGCATCTGCTAAATGCATAACATATGTAGCCTTTAGGGGTAAAAATATTCCAAAATGTCCCTTCTTAAAAGGTATCACCCCAGTGGCAGCTTATGTACCTTTTTTTTCTGAGAATGCATATTTGTTCTGCTATACGTAACCATATGTGTTCCTAGCTATGCTATGGACGTACTTTATGGTTAGTATTTACAAAAATAACATTGACAACAACAACAGAAAAGCCTAGCAAACATAGTTTCTTGGCTGGATAATAGACTGTTTAAAGTATCTTTTAGTCAAGAGTTACATTTATTCATTTTTAACATATGTTCAGCATATGTTTTAAACAAATTAATACTTGTATTCAGCAAAGATGCATTCAATTGCATTAAAATGCATTGAAATCATGATGTTCACAAAAATATTAAGCAGCATAATTGTTTTCAATATTGATATTAAGAAGTGTTTCTTAAGCATCAAATCATCATATGAATAATTTCTGAAGGATCATGTGACACTGAGGACTGGAGTAATGGCTGCTAAAAATTCAGCTGTGCCATCACAGAATAAATATAATTTAAAAATATATTAAAATAGAAAAGAGGTATTTAAATTGTAATGTTTCATTACAAGCATAAGCATAAGAGCATAAGAGACTTGAAAAACAATTGAAAAATTTTATCAACCTTAAACTTTTGAATGGTAGTGTTTAATCTGTGAATGGGAGAGTGGTTGAAAATATACCATCAGTTGCAGTATTTGTCTTGGTTATTTAAACAGACTAGAAATAAGGTCTGAACAATCATTTAATACACAAGGCTTGACATGTAATATCTTTTTATGTGTGGTTTAAAATATAAAATATTGGAGACATAGTATAAAGTGCTCCATCAAATACAGAATATTGATTTTCTTTTAGTGTTTTAATATAATACTTACAATATTAGGTAGTAAAATGTTGGGAAAATATTTTTTGAGACAGCATATAGTAGTGTATAATATGTCTAACAAAATGAATGTTCTTTGTATACATCCATGTCAAATGTATTGCTACTTTACAATTTAAAGACAAAGTATTCCTTATGTTGTTTTAAAATGAATTTAGAATACGTGGAGAGATTTTGGTCTATTTTTCTAAGCATACATATCAACTTTGTTATACAACTGAATCATTGTCACTGGAATCAAAGTTCTCTCTTACAGAAACAGTGTAAATGTAAGAGCAATTTCAAGCAAAAGGAAGCTTTCTAAAAAAAAACATTCTATTTATTTATTGTTCATGCACCAATAATACTTAAGCGATGAATCACATCAGCATTAGGGTATGGGTCACTGTATTTCTGTTTGTATTTAAAAGATGTGTAATGTGGAGGGGTTTCAGTGTTTTGAAGAGGGTGAGTCACATGAAAACTGTCAAGATCATGTCTGTTTATATATCACCCCAAAAAAAGAGAAAAATAAATCTTAATTTAAGTATTTATATTTCATGGTAGTATTTGTTGAACTGCCATTTTATTTATTGATTGATTTATTTATTGATGGATTTATTTTTTTATTTTTGTGTTTATGTATGAAATGTGACCTGGACATGCTTTCGTGAGATTCACCCAAGAGCAGGTAATGAGCTCAGGATCTCAGGGTATTTATGATGTACCTCTTGACCGGTGTGGAGGGTCCGATCTCTTTAAGAATGCCTCCCTAGATAAATTGTACATCATCTCTGTGTCATATGAGATGTTCAATCCCCTCACACTGCCAAGCTGACATGATGACATGATCAAACAAGCAGGCTTCAAAACTGCTGAAGCACTTTATGTTATGGAGTTCAACCACTGCATTAAGGCAGGAATGTTAACCGCTCTTGAGCACTTAGCTTGACCCTGTAAAAAATAGGACTGCTAGTACATAAATATTAATTTCTGGCTGAGGTGTTTAAAGTTAGCTGAATCAATCATGAGTCAAACCTGCAATTTCCTCTGCTACAGCAAGTAGTGTAATGAAACAAGTGAGTGCAGCAATACATATCACAGTTATTATCAACTGTGCACCAGTTTCCAGCAATGTCTGCAGCACTTACAAAACTGTAGACAGTCATTTTCAAAAAACAAAACAGCAGAGTCAGCTGAAACATGTCATCATGTTTACTCCAACTGTAACAACCGACTGTTTTATATTAACAAAAAAAAAAAAAAAAAGCTTAGAATTAGACATTTTTGTAATGATGTACTTTGTGATTATTTTTCTTTCATTATAACATGGTGAAGAATGTTTATGTATACCTCATCATAAGACTTGAAGCTCAGTACATTCTGTGGGTTTTAAATTAAAATGATTGGAAAAAGATGTGCAAGCATCTTGTAGTTTTCTTAATGCAATTACATTTAAATAATTTACAAAGTATAAAAATCACTAAATATCTCCCATTATTTAGATATTATTGTATAAAAGAGTCCTGTAGCAAAAAAACTATGTGCTTCTTAACCATTCAATTTCCTTCACTCTATAAAAACAATTCATCAGCAAGATAAAACATAACAAAACAAAGTAGATTTATGATACTAACAACAAAGTAAAAATATTACTGATATTCACCAATAGGTGACATTATAGAGGTTACTGTGGTGTGGTTTTACATGCCTTGAGGTTCGGTCACATTAACAAAATTTAGGTGAAATTTCATGGGCAAAAAAAGTTTCTTCGTATATTGTCAATAGCAAAATTGTAGCAAAATCTTTAACCCTCACGTGAAATTCCTGATTGTTAATTCCTATCTAAATGACCGGATTTCATTCACGAAAAATCAACTAAATTTCACGGGCAAAAATAATCCCCATAGTTAATAGTGTGGCAATGCATGAAGCACCACTCACAATGAAGTCACTTCCAAACCAATTTTCTGTTCTCAACATGTCAACTTCGCGGGACCAACTTGACACAATAAAATCTGTGTGGAGGCAACGTTTTAGCCTTCAAGCAAAACTCCCAAACATGTGGATTCCAATCAAAATGACTGTATTTCGCTGTGAAATTCCACCAAATAATGGTGTGCTACATTAATGAAACTTATGTAGTGATGCTACACCTCTTACTCAGAGGTCTAAGCAGCTTTCAAACTAAGCAGCTTTATATTGATCAATGTGACAAATTTGTTCACTCAAAATGAACAAACTTGAATCCCATGAGAAATCTGTTTGGAATGTTTTCACATGTCACTCACTCAAAATTCCAGATTGCGATGACTGCTTTTAGCCCACGGAATTTCACTGTAAAGGTAAATGTGACTGCACCCGAAACTGTGTCCCATCTGATCTTACAAAAATGTACAAAGGCTAAAACATTGAGAGAAATAACTGTGTTAAATACACAAATTATGTCTTTACAGATGATGAAATAAAACATACAATGTAAAACATGCATTTGGACCAGTATAAAAGCATAATAAGACAATATTATACATAAGATATGGGCTTCTGCTCTCAACGCGGTAGGTTTAGCTGGAATGAAGTCAGGCAACGCGAGACAAGTAAAGCACTAAAAAAGGGTCTTTGGAGTTCACACACACACACACACACACACCTACTGCAGGTCAGTGAATTACAGTTGAGCCAAACACACTCTTTTAACCTTCATTTAAATGTCTATTCAGACTTCCACATGAAAGCTGATCTGTAAAAAGATGTGTTCTCCAAATGTCCGTCCCTTAGTCCACCTTCAGCACGCCGTAGATTTTATTTACAAACCAGAAGCAGGCGAAGAAGCCTATAGTACCTGCACGAAAGGAGAAATGCGTGAGAATATTAGAAATATTATAAGAGCACCAGTTCTCATATTAGAATATTAGAAGAGCACCAGCCAACATAAAAGATGTCACAAAATGTGCCAGACTAACTAATAGTGTACACATTATGAAACAGTGCTTCTATTAAAACCACATTTAGAGTCATTCGGGAGGCATTTTAAAAGATAACCATCTATTAATAGTGCTATTTCAATGCAGCAAATTGTCTGACAGAGCCAAACTGAGCTGAGTGTAATGAAGCACAGGATTAAATCTAATCATCGCTGGGGCGGCAGTGACAGCCAATCAACAATAGGTCTGATTGAAATCTTTAGCACGGAATCTATTTTCAGATGCGCTTATATACACACAATTCTCAGTCCTCCCCCTCGCTCTCACTGTATCTTCACTTGGCTCTCGGGATCTAAAAAGTCATGCTAGTTGTGGCTAAAACAAGCCATTTCTGGGAACCGTTGCTTTAAGATGTGGGACTGAGAGTGTAATGGCGATCCAGTAAGCCTTGTTTCAATCGTGCCGTACATTTTCACCCCTCAAATGTGCATGGAAGTTGCCATAACAGCCGTAGCCAGGGATCATAAAACATCTAGTAGAATCCATGGCAACAAATAGATTGTGGCTAATATCTGCTCAGAAAACTGATGACGGTGGTTTCCCATCATTCAAAGCAAAGCCGTGAGAACTGCTGCCATTACACTGGTAATCTGGAGGGTTTTTGTAAAGGTTCAACATGAAATGTCACTGAGGAGCTTGGGCTATTTTACCCAGTCGATCAGTCGCAGTTGTACAGCTGTAAAATCGTTGTACTTCATGCTAGGTAAGGAAAACACTTGCTGCAAAGCTAAAAAAAAGACATTTACATGCCATTTGTAGAGAAACAAGTAAGCATGTGTAGATGTTATCAACCAACAGCTGTTTACGGCTGGCAGACAGCTGGCCATCTCTCGCCACCTCCTCAGCATATCAATGAGGGGAAGCGACAGAGATTTGATTAAGGCCGGAGGGAGCGCTGCTGTCTTTCAACAACAACAATTAAAGATGAGGAATATTTATAGGTGTCCCAATTACCCTCAGCCTAAACACAGCATGACCCATTGGGCAGGAACAAACCAACTAGAACTGGTCACCCACCAAACGAAAGGACCAGAAGGGAGACACTGCAGCACTAAATCCATGAGTAGCTCTGAACATTTAATATTGTTGGTGAAGTAAAACAAGCCAAACATTTAGCATGTTACACTAACCACAGTAAGCAGGGGCGGCTGCATCAACTGTGCAGAATTTACAACTTATCCACTATTAAATATGTTTGCATTGCACCGTTTAACTTAGTTGCAATGTAATTCTATATGTAAACTTTATTTGTATCAGTATTTTTTTATTCATCCTTATTCATTTTAAATGCAGTTTCTGAATGTTATTTACATAAGAATACCTATTAATGTTACTGAACATTAAGCAGTATCATATTTCAAAGGAAGCATAATTTTGAGGCAAAAAATTTAGAATCTTTTAAAAATTTAGAAAATTTTGAATCGAGGGTAAACGTCATATCATGCGACAACACATTACTTTACAGAGAGCTTACTAGCTACATTCTCCCTTAAGAACAAACGGTGCAATCAAATAAAGCACAGTTAACTTACAAACTAGTAATTTCATGTTCCAATTTAAGTAACAACTTCCGAACGGCTGATGCAAACCCTACCCTGTAGAGCAAACATGGTGAATGGTGCACACTTAGTTCTGTAATCTCAACGATTAAATATTGTTCTTGTGCTGGAGTGTCACTATAGCAATTTACTCTAAACCGGTTAAGGTTAACTGGTCATTTGATTGAGGAGGAGTATTCAGTGAAAGGTCATTCAGTGTAGGACAGTGTAGACTGATTAAGTTTGAGTCAATAGCTTGTGGAACAGACTACATGTGTTGTATGCTTGTTTTTCATTACAGCCAAATGAAGACAAAACAACAGAAAGACTGCAACTGAATAGAAAGACTGAATTCAAATTCAGACGGCAAGCTAAAACTAAAAGTATTATTTATTTTGCCGTTTGCTGTAGTTTCGCTCTGTCTTCATAAAACAGTGCAGGAAGAACTGTATGGCTCTATTTATATGTGATAAAAGAATAAAATGTAACTTCAACCTGGTTTTCTCAAGTAGGTCATGACACAAATCTATTCTCTAATTTAGGGTTTCACAAACTGGGGGCTACAAATTAAATCATAAAATGTAAAAATATATTATTACATATTATATAATAATATGTAAAATAAAATAAAAAACATATCTAAATTATATTATTATAATTATGCTGCTGTAAATTACATTATAATTATAGTTATACTACTAAAAAGTTTAAATATTTTATTTATTTATTTGCATGTCATGTGACCATTAACCAACTTCAGAGAGCAAATGTTAGATGATTGAAATGTTAATATTAAAATCTCAGGCGGTAATTCAAGTAAATATTTTCATCAAATGAATCTGGTTGACAAAAAAGTTTGGGAATCCCTACTCCAATCACAAAGTGTATATGTATGAAAATATTTTTAAAGCTAAATCAAATCAGGCCATCTTTTACCTACCTGTAAAAATGAAGAAAATGAGCACCATGATCAAGGTGTAGCCAAAGTATAGGATGGTGCTCGCAGCCCCTATGATTTGTAGTTTTGAGAAGAAGTAATGCACTGCGTAGACAAACAGATACACTGCCGTGAAACCGCTGGTCAGAAATGATCGCCACCACCAGTGATAATCCTGTCGAACACAAATAAGAAGGCTTTAGGAATGAAAGTTAATAACACAATAAATAATAATAGCACTTTTGACAAATATTTAAAATGATGTAGACTCATATGAAATAAAGACTCATTCAAATCAGTGGCCTAGAAAAAAAAACACTCTGCTAGACCACACCACTAGATGTCAGTATATTGTCATATTAGTTGTTTTTGAACATAAGAACTAGCAAACAAAAAATGTCAAATGTTACATTGAAACTAGTTTTGTTTAAAAGTTTTGTTAAATCTCACCTCTGCACATAAATGGAAGTAGCAGAGCAGAACAGTTGCCTCAGAGCAGGTAATGACCAAGATGATGAAGACCAGGAAAAGGAAGCCAAACATGTAATACATCTGATGAGACCTGCAGAGAAACATTTGCATGCACCGTTAGGACCAAAACATCAGTACTCAAATCAAGTCATTTCAGCATGATATGATTTCATATCATACCAAATGCTGTTGAGGATGAAGAAGAGCTGGATGAAGATGCAGCCGAAGGGCAGGATGCCGCCCATGATGATGCCCGGCACGGGTTTGGTGAAGAAGGACTGCTGAGGAATTTGGCGTGGGATCTGGTTTGTTCGCACTGGTGGCTCGATGCCCTGTTAAAACAGGAAAACAAAAACACACCCACATTCATGATATCGTGCATGACAGCGTGCCAAAAGAAAAGCTCACACAGATGGGAAACGCAATAACAGCTGATTCAAAGAGATGCTCAGAAATACAAAAATAGGAATACGAAAGAGTATCAAAATCTGGGAGCTGATTATTAAATGTCATTTAATAATTTCTTAGTGTCCACAAGTGTGGAATCAGCACCTGTCAGAATGCCAGGAATCGAAAATGTACTTTGCTGAAAAACGCTTAGGAAATTGGTCTGTTGAAGAAGGCATACTTACTGGTTTTTTGAAACCGAAGTATGCACCCACAAAAGTGAGAGGAACAGAGATGCCAAACCACAGTGCCAGGATTGCCACCAGTGTACCAAAGGGAACAGCAGCGGAGGAGCCCTCTACCCACAGGATCAGATTCGTCAAGAAGAAATCCACAAACACAATCCTGCAAAAACATAGCATACTGAAACTACATACTGGCATACATCATTTTATTCCTGTTGTTGGGAAATGTATTACTGTTTGCAATAAAGACAGTATTCAACTTACCCAGGACACAAAAAGGCGGTGAGAAGAACATTGGTTTTCCAGTTTTCACCACCGAAAGCTGATGAAACCGAGGAAATTGAGGAAGCAATTAATATTAAAACTGCCAACAGGGTTTCTCTAAACTGTACATCTGTAAATAACATATCTGTACATTCACAATTCTATATATTGTGAATTTTCCATATTTTTAATCACTGTATTGATTTGTATTATGTTTACATTTTATTCCCTGTTTTTTATCATTGTGTTAGATTCTGTTTTATTGCCTTTATCCTCAGCACTGGAAACTCCTTTCAGCAAGATTTCTTGTTTGTATAAGCTTCCTTTGCAATAAAAATCATTATGATTAATCTTTAACATATTTAAGGTGGACTCTGTATTTTTCCCACATTAAAATGCAGGAAATGAACAGAAGAAAAAATGAATAGCTCTTCAAATGAAAAATTACAATGCTTTCATAATGATTCCAGAAGAAAATAAGGTAAAGTAAGTGCTCCATATTGCAATATTTCCTTACTCTTATAGAGTCTGGCAGACACATATCCAGCAGTTGTGCCAAGCAGAACCCACAACACCACTGCACAGGTCAT
The DNA here is from genome assembly GCA_039654775.1 of Spinibarbus caldwelli. Taxonomy (NCBI): domain Eukaryota; kingdom Metazoa; phylum Chordata; class Actinopteri; order Cypriniformes; family Cyprinidae; genus Spinibarbus; species Spinibarbus caldwelli. The sequence continues at coordinate 8,350,404 of CM077246.1, read as the reverse complement.
GAGAGCCCCTCTGTTGGCTGGAGACAGGAAGCCCAGACAGGCCAAGACTAAAGAGAAAAGCAGGATTGTTACTTTTGTTCATTTAATGCTATTGGTAACACTTTATATAGGGACCAGTTCTTACTATTAACTAGTTACTTATTAGCATGCCTATTATTAAGATATTGGCTGTTTATAAGTACATATAAAGCACATTATTCTGCATGACCATATTCTACTTCCCTAATCCTACTCAATACCTAAACTTAACAACTTCCTTACTAACTATTAATAAACAGCAAATTAGGAGTTTACTGAGGCAAAAGCCGTAGTTAATGGTTTGTTAATGGTGAGAACTGGACCTTAAAATAAAGTGTGACCATGCTAGGATAACAGTAATAAGAAATAACAAATTACCAAACTGTGTACAACCATTTTTGATTGATCACAAGGTATATTACTCATAAAAAACTAATTAAAAATAAAGTATTAGTGAAGAAAAGTTCACATTTCTGGAATGCTCGCAAATATTAAAGTGCCCCTGTTATGGATTTTTGAAAATGACCTTTCATGCAGTGTGTAACACAGCTCAAAGTGAATGAAAACATCCTGCAAAGTTTTAAATCTGAAAGTGCACCGTGTATAAAGTTACTGTCTCTCAAAAGAAAGAGCTGACTCTGAATCATTGAAGCGAGTCATTTTTAAAACTAATCCCAAGCCGTTTTATGTTGACCTCAACATGAAACATTAGCATATTGCCCGCCCACTTGTTGGTCTTTTCGCTTTGGTCTGAATGAAAATGCTAATTCTTCTTTGCCACTAGGTGGCGCTTTTGGAGCAGTAAAATAGCGGTTTCCTTGGTAAAGCTGTACACAAAGCAGGACTGCGCTCATAAAAGCTGCTTTATCAGGCTTTACAGGAGAGAAGAAATGAAAATTAGACCAATCGACCAATCACCGCAGATTAGCGTCACGCAAAGGAGGGGTTTGGAAAAATGAATCGTTGAGCGAAACGTTTGGGAGTCGTTGAGACAGTAAGGTAAAAATAAATGCATATTATAAGACAATGAAAGTGTTTTTTGACCTTGCATGCAGGTAAATCTGTTGTTGGGGACTCCCAAAACCAAAATATGAACCTTTCATTACCCATAACGGGCACTTTAAAGTGTTCTCAAAATACTAGAGAATTAATCCTTTATGTTTAGTTTGTACAATACAAAATATGCTATATATTTAATTAATTTTTGTTCCGAATGCACTTACAAAGGGTGATGAAGGTCATGATGAAGACCTGAGTGCCCTGTCCGAGGAAGACGGATAGAAGCATGCCCATCTTGGGCGGCCTGAACACGTCACCATGTACCTGCTTCCAACCAGACTCCTCCTGGGCTTCCTCCTGCAGGAGATATAACAATAAATCTCAATATGACCTCACATGACCGACAACCGGTAAATCATTATGGACAGTCGTCAAACTCATTTATTGAAATTGTGAAGGAAATGCAGATGGTATGTGTCATACATGCTTTATCAGTGACTTTATCTATTCATTGCAAAACAGCTTCCTTCATTTCTTTACCTTGATTGGTGAGCATGGTATTGTATATTTACACTCGTTTTACCAAGTTCCCGAAGCCAAACAATCATCATTTCATAATCAACAGAGACAACATAAGCTAATAAGCTTACATAGGTAACGTTTGCAGCTGGAGGGATCTTAACCCAGTCTGCCTGTGAATGTCACAACAGAGGATTCAGTGACTGGAGGTATTCTTATGATTATTAAAATGAGAAAAATAAGACCACACTGAAACTAAGAGGAAAACTTTCAGTCTGTCTGTGCTTGAGCATTAGGATTTACATAACCCAAGAATCAAACACAATATATTAACTGGAAATTTGCTCTAACAGTTTGTGCGTATGTGGGAGCGTCAGCTCTGTTGACAAAAGATACTCTGTTGACATTACAGAGTCATTTATTTCTTGTTATCTAGATAAAAGCTGGAATGAGAACTAAGTAAATTCAAGGTACCTGGTCCATCTGGTTGTACCGGGCAATATCCTTGTGCAGTGTTCTAAGCATGATCATGGCCACCATGCCAGTCAGGAAGAGCACAATGACTAAAGAGTTCATGATGCTAAAAAAATAAAATGAAGATGGGCCATTAATACGTATGGAGATATGGAAAAAAGAGCTTTCTTATTCTTGACTGTATGATATTTACAACCAGCTTGTGCTTACCTGAACCACTGGATGTTGGTGTGAGGCATGGAAACCAAAATGTAATCCCATCGAGAAGCCCACCTAATATCATCATTTTGCTAGAAAAGGAGAAGAAACTCTATTACACATAGTTCTTTCCAACCATCTCATTGTACTGACTCTATAAACAAACGTACCTTAAATGTAACTGAATAAGTGTAGGTGACTTTGAGATTACTCTTGAAATCTGCTGGTATGTCCATGGGAGTTCCTTCACACGTTGGTTTTTCGTCATTACGATGCATTATGCTGTCCAACAGACAACATATGTATTACTCTTATGTAACAAACTATACTACAGATGAGATAACTGTAATGTTCTAATCTAATCGTTACAGTAAATATTTACTCAGTTTTCTTACTGAAGTGTGCTTGCAAACAGGTGTCACTATGCCTAACTTTCAATTCTAGTTAAATATGAAATCTGAAACTGATCATAAAGGCCCACAGAAAATGGAGCAAGAGCTAAAATTAGGTCTTAAGTACACCATTTCAAGTCAAAAAAGTTGCAAATTCACACCTCCGAGGTTCCAGTGTTGCTGCCACAAGTCGAGCATGCATCCCATTCATTTCATCTCCACTGTGGTAAAATATGGTGATGTCCACATGGTTGAAAACATAAAAAGTGTTCTTCTTGTTGAAATCAGCCTAAAAGAGTGGATAAAAATCATGTCAGAAGCTAGTCAGAATCAAAAAAGCATATCTCTACCTCTTAATGTTTTGGTTACTAATATAGACTTATTTTGAAAAAAAAAAAAAAAAAAGCTGAAATGTGATTAATCAAAGACAACACATGCATGTGTCAGTGTTCTGGTTTTGGGAATGTATTTTATAGTAATATATTATGCTGTAAAGATTTAACCAATAATGTTTTTAAACATAACAATGAACATTTAGTTTTATTTAATGGACCCTTTTTCACAGATGACATGTTTCCACAGATATTAACACTGCAAATGTAGCAAAGTTTGTTAGCAAAGCATTTCTAATACAACGGCTGATGGATTGATGGCAAATTTGACATCTTTCTCTCTTCCAGCTAACAATCGATCTCTCTGTATTTTCCTCTTTGGTTAACTCATAGAAATGATATCATGAATGTTTTCTTTTGCTAGTGGAGCAAAAAGGACCAAAGCTTTTGCCCATTATTATGACTTCCTCTTCTGTGAAATATGAAAAGGGTCCATTAAATTTCAACAACCAGTCAGTAATAAACCAAAATAGGATTCAATAACCAAAAACAGTTAGTTAATTTTTAGTCCATTCCACAAATACTGTAAATCTCATGACTTTTGATGTATTATATGTTTAAGACATAATATCTAACACAAACTTAACCATGCTTGAGAAGTAGGTATTTTAAACACATCAAATGTTTGTATCGCCATCCCTAACACGCTGTAAAAAATGACCGTGATTTTAACGGTAAAAAAACTGTGAAAATGCTACAGTAAAAACCTGTTAAATGGTTAACGGTAAGTTCCCCTAATATATACGGTGAAAAACTGTAATTGACATTTCAGACAATTTTACAGTAAAGTACCGTTTTTGGAAGTGCAAAAGAATGTAAAATTTATAGGGAAAACACGTAAATTGACGTTCCCAGAATTCCCTGCTTTGCATTTCAAATTTGATGTTTTTTCTTTGAAATAACTATGTTTCTTCTTAGTTTTTTCTTATCAGTTATGTTTATTAGGGTTGTATGTTATATCTAATGTTGTTAAATTAATGTTTATTGCATATTTCAGTTTAATGAGTCTCACCATGATGGTGTTTAGTGTTTGTGTGAATGACATTGTGCACCTTCTATATATATCTATATATATTAGTATTGGCCTTCTCAGCTTGTGGAAAAGCTGCTTGTGGTGAGCTTTGGTTCATCATGTGACTTTCTCATCACCACCTGATTTTGATGGTTATCAGGTACAAAACAGATTTCAGAACTTCAATAGGTTGGTATATTAACATTACATCAGTTAAAGAATATTGTTTTTAGTTGTAAATTTAAGTTAAATCCGTAAACCTTAAAACGTTGCTACCGTATTTTTTTACGGTAAAATTCTGGCAGCCACAGCTGCCGTTTTTTTACCGTAAATTTTACGCAATTTTCTTTTTTTTACAGTGCAGGGATTACAGCCTATTCCAACAATAAAATTAAATCAACAATGTCATAATCTTAACATAATTTACAGAATTGATATTCAATTCATTGCATTTATCCCAACTTTTTATTCTATCACATTTATCCCATCACAGACTGCCAGCTCACAACTAAAGTAGTGAAAAAAGCTGTCTGTCTCACATTTATCACACAGGCATCCTTTGGGTTTCCTTCTTGGTTCACTAGACATCCAATGGGAAATCCTGGGTTGCAGACTTTCTGATTGTCCTCCACAATGTAACACCATGTCACTGGCATGTTGTCAACAATCCTGCAAAACAAGTTTAAGGATAAACCAAATCCACTTATTTTTTATGGGCAACCATTAGAGATCATGTAAAGAATTCCATGCTAAATCCTCCAACGACAAACTGATATTGTCTCTTTCCAACTGTTAAAGCAAGATGACACAACTTTTATTGTTACTGCTACCACACCTACCGTAGACATCACATCTAGACTTACCAGTGGTGCTGGTAATTCAGCTCCATTCCTTTCTTTAGAAAGTCCAACTTTAACTTGTCTTCTCTTGAACCTGTATCATACGATTTGGTGCAGACCTTCACACAAGCCTGGTCAGCCTTAAATGAAAACTAAGGAAAATTTCGAAAATCAGTATATGAAGGATCCATCCATTATGTGAGAAGCACTGGAGTTAATTATAACACATTAATGCAGAATAGTAACAACTACGAATACACTGCCTAAATACCATCAACTTTATTATTCAAAAATAAATGATTATATATGACATTATAAAAAACAAATCACACCAAACACAAAAGGAAGAAGTGTCTGTGTCTGTCAGTTGCAACTACAACTAGTAAAACTTGACAAACGAGATGCCAGCTCTCAATGAACAAGGTGTGTAATCTTCTAAATGTCACAGCCACAATGATATTAAATAAAAACAAATTAAATAAAAACATCAATTTCTTACCTTGTAAGGTGACGTCTCTATTCTTTCTCCAAATAACACCTGCCCAAGGTTCTCTGAGGGCCTTCTTTCATTCGTATCTTTGCAAAAATCAAACCTAAAGCAAAAAGTATTCCCTCGCTGATCAGTCCTTGTATAGAAATGCATGCAAATATAATAAAGCTTACACTGTAAAGGTCAAGAATACTTACGCATCATATTCATAAGGCAGGACTGATTCCACTGAGTCCAGTCTATTCACAAACAGCTGTATGTCAGTCTGTGGGATTGACAGCAGGGGAGTGGGGTCAAGGGGACAGCTGACTATTAATCATATCTCAAAAATGAACACTTAAGTCTGTTTTTATTTTGAACATGAATGTGCAATGTAGAGAATCCAGAATTTGCTTATTAACTCAATGTTTAAACATTAAGTTTAATTGTTATCCCTCAACTGTCTGTACACGGAAGTATAATAATAAAGTACAGCACAGTAAAAGCTCACCTGGCATTCCTCCGCATCTCCTTTAGAGTCTTGCTCGCAAAAACTGACTGGTGCTAAACCCGGAAGGTAGAATCCAAAGCTTGAGTTGACTACTGTTAAACTCAGCAAAAATATAAAACGCGGATTAAAAGGCTTCATGTTTCAAAGCAGCGTCCCGCGAGGATTCCGGTGTACTCTGCTGGATCAAACCATAAAACTAACCTGTGACAGTTCACACAAAAAATCACCAAGACAAGCAGCTCGCATCTGCTACTGACTCAAGAAAGATTTGTATCAGAGTCACTTCCTTACTGAGCACGTAACTCCGCCCACCGCTGGCCCCTCCTCCAATTCATCTACATCACTGACACACAAAACACATCTGGATTAATGACAGCGTTTCATATTTAATTTAATTTTTATTTATTTTATTTCTTATCTTTATCCTTTTTGTGCATGTATGCATTTTCCAAATTACTGCTACATGTGAAACTTTCTATTGATGCTATTTAATGTGTTTGTATCATTTAAAAAGAAAGCGTTTAATTTTGTAATCAATATATTTATACAATTAATATATTTAAATCAATTAAATCATGTTTGTTTTTTATTTAATTATAAATGTTGTATTATATTTAGGCTATATATATACTTTATTTTTGCTTTTGTCTATATTTCCCCTTTTTTTGTTACATGTAAAGTTTGTCATAATGCTCAACAATGTTTTCCTGAAGGAAATGGCAGTACTACCACCAGTCCCACAGGTGAAGAGAAACTTTTATTATTAATAATAATAATAATAATAATAATAATAATAATGATGATGATGATAATAATAATAATAATAATAGTAATAATAATGCCAGATTTTATATGGAAACACTCCGCTCAGTAGGCCTACATTCTAACTTAAAGTAATATGATGATATGTCAATAGTCATATATTTAATGACCAAGGGATAGTAAACGAAATACAATTATTATATTTATATATGATTAATAATAATGTTCGTTTGGTCATGATCTCATGCCTGAGGCGACCCGCTTCATGTAAACATTTATTTAGCTACAGATATGACTGGATCCAGTACACAGTTTAAATACATATTTAAAACTCTATTAATTTCTTTTGTGTACTATTCATTATTAACGAGTGCTTTCGATACAGCACTAAAATGAGTACAGTTTGTAAACAAGGCAATAGGGGGCGCAAGAGGCTTTTAAACCGTTAGGTTCGTCCTTCTGACCACAGAGTAAATGAGTGCTGGGCGGCGGGTCGAAACACATTAGACACAAACCAGCAGGCGCTTTTGTTTCTGTCTGTTGATCCTGAGGTGAGTAAGTTAAATGGATAATTGAAATAGATTCGTCTAAATGTAATCATGGTTTTTGGTTAGTAGATGGATGTTTCATCTGGCAATACCTTAGCCGTGTATGTTTAGCAGCTGTGATGGTAACGTTAACTGAAAATGGCCTTGTGTAGATGGCAGACTGCAAGATGTTTTTCTAAACGCACATTTCAATCGCCATTTTGAACTTGCATGTGGCGTTATTCGCTTATGTACTGTAATCTAAGTAACGTTAGTGTTTTATGGTTAAATGTTTATCATGCCTTTATGAGGTTCTTAATCAAACGTGTTGTAAGTTAGCCAAACGGCCTGAAGAGGTCTCAAGCTGCTGCATCTGCCAGTAGCTTTATGATTTTAAGTGTCCGCCATTTTGTGAACCATGCTTTAAAATGCAGATGTAAATATCATGCAAACTGGTAAAACGAAACGTTTAGTGTCTTTTGTAACTATATTAGTGAAGGTTCGTAGGTTAGTCATCGCACGTGTTCAACAGCTGCAGCTAGCCAGGCAGGGCCTAACAGCTAATGATCGCAGAGTTAACCATCTACTCCAGAGAATGATGAAATTAAACCTGTTTCTGTCACCAAATAACTTCCTTAACCGTGCAACATCATGTACTGGCATTTTCATTGCTCCTAAGCATGTAACGTTAATGTTGTTAAAATTGTCTCGTGCTCTGGTCTCCAAACATGGTTAGGTTGGTCTGTTTACTGGTTTTAGGCACTTTTGAGACCAGTTTAAGCTTTTAATTTAAAATACACTGGATTATTCTCATGCATAAATGTCTCTCCCCTGCATTGGCAATAGTGGAAAGCATGGCTGAGGCAGACCGACCAGGGAAGCTCTTCATCGGTGGCCTGAACACTGAAACTAGTGAGAAGGTCCTTGAAGCATATTTCAGCAAATTTGGCAGAATATCAGAAGGTAATTGTAGTTTTTGTTATTTTAATTACTTGCTTATACACCTGTCTTTCTGTTTTGCAAGATTGTTTAATACATTATTGTAACTTGCTTTAGACGAGCTAAAATGTTATTGAAGCATTTGGTGTAACCATATGTTTTCCTCCAACTTGTCTTGTAGTTCTGTTGATGAAGGATCGCGAAACAAATAAGTCTAGAGGCTTTGCATTTGTAACTTATGAAAATCCCGGTGACGCAAAAGATGCAGCGAGAGAAATGAATGGAAAGGTGAGTGTTAATGGTGTGAATTTCAGATTTGTGAGCTGTGATGAAGATTTGTGGCAGGGATCTGTTTGAAATGATATAACCCACGATTGTCCTCTAAGAAGTTCTGAGCTTGCATAATAAATCCACATTTGCTTGTATCTATTTGTCTGTCTAATTTAAGAGCAATTTCCTAAACGTCTGTTTGTGTTAAAGCCCCTTGATGGAAAGCCTATTAAAGTGGAACAGGCCACAAAACCTCAGTTTGAGTCTTCAGGACGCCGTGGTCCACCACCATCACGGAGTCGTGGCCCTGCTAGAGGTCCACGAGGGTCCAGGGGAGCACCAAGTGGAATGCGGGGACCACCAAGCAGAGGTACCATTCAGAACTTTATCCTCCACCCGCTTTTTTTTTTATTATTATTTGTGCCATGATGATACTATTTTGATGATCTGTTTGAACTGATTGTCCTCTAAGAAGTTCTGAGCCTATGCTTAAAATGCATGCTTGCTGCCAAAATAAATATTACCAAGATAACGTAGGTATTGTAGAACCCTTTTTTAAAGGCATGTCATCCAGAGGGCCACCACCACTGAAAAGAGGCCCCCCAGTGCGGAATGGAGGACCCCCACCCAAGAGATCTGCACCCTCTGGGCCAATGGGCAGACGTGAGTTTGGCGAACATGCAGATTTATACTGTTAATCATCTGAACCATAAAATCATTATTTTCTCAATGTGTTTAACAGCGCCAATGTCCAGAGACAGGGACCCATACGGCCCTCCTCGCAGAGATTCTCTGATGTCACGTCGGGATGATGGTCCTCCGCCTCGTGATGACCACTACAGTAAAGACAGGTGGGATGATTAGTAAAAAAAAAAAAAGCATGCATAACACAGAAATGAAGATGGAAAATCTAAATATCAGGTTCAAAAAACATGGAAGTGTTGCCTTGGTAATTAACTGAAATGTTTATAAAAATAAAAGGGTTATTAGTTCACTCAAAAATGAAAATGACTCCATGATTTACTGACCCTCAAGCCATCCTAGGTGTATATGTCTGTCTGTCTTTTAGATGAATACAATTGGTGTTATATTAAATGTTCTGGCTCTTCCAAGCTTTATAATGGCAGTGATTGGGCGTTGAGGTTTTGAAGTCCAATAAAGTTATTCCATCCATTAGTGTTGTCACTGTACCAAAATTTCTGTATTCGGTACCGAGACCAGGGAAAATCCATGGTTCTCAGTACCAATTTCGGTTCCAAAGCAAAACACAAAAACATGCTAATTAAAAAACACACTTTTTATTAATAAAAGTCAAACAAAAATAAAATGTACAAAAATCAATGCCATTCTTTATACTTATTTAAAATTGTGTTTCAGGTTTTTCCACCAGTAATAAAATTATGAAAAATCGTAAACAAGTTTCACCCAAATTTAATGTCTTTTAATTAATGAAATTTAAACATTTTTCTTTTTTGCTATTAAAATTAAAACATGGAAGAAATATTGAGAGATTATTTCTTAAAAAATAAAGTTTTAATTTTTTAAACGGTAGTAGTAGTATCACATACATTCTCCTAAATAATAGTCATATATTTCTGGCACAATGTCTAAACCAAACTTTTATTTTGACGGGTTGCCGTGAATACCTTTACATTTCTGTGTGTATATGATATGATGCTGGTTTACTCAAATGAAATGGTAAATTGCTCGTGAAGTGACTCTCAGAGCAGTTCTGGAGATGTTGTTTATGTATTTATGTCCTCATGAAGATGGCAGATGCTGAAATCACTGCAAGTGTCACGTGCTTCAGTATGTAGTAAACAAAACTGCGCGTCTCTGCCATTCATTCATTCACACAGAGACTCGCAGAACATGTGGGATTCATATTTGAATCGACTTTTGCGGCTCAATATTTACAGATACTAGTCCATATCGCAATTTGATTTAAGTGTAATGACATACTTTTGATTAATTCATCCAAACTTTGACAAATTCCATGACTGTAAATTCCGTTTTAAACTGGATTCCACGATTCCATCCACGTTTTCTGCATCGCGGAAATCATAGGGCCGTACGCGTCAAGAACCGGGTTGACCGGGTACTCAGTACCACCGGTACTTAAAAAAAAAAAAAAAAAAAACCCTGGTACTGTGACGTTTTCATTTTTTTAGTACCAACTTGGTACCGAAGTACGGGTCTTTTGACAACACTACCATCCATCATAAAAAGGGCTCCATAAAGGCCTTCTGAAGTGAAGTGAAGCAATGTGTTTGTGTAAGAAAAATATCCATATTTAAAACTTTATAAACCGTTATCTCTAGCTTCCACTAGCTGTCATACGCACGTTCATGAGAGAGTGGCATTCCAGCAGTTTATGTAGGTGTAGCGTAAGCTCTGGTGAGAATATGCTAGTCTCATGAGAACCAAGTTTTGTTTACAAAAAAGGAAAACCAGTTTCTTGGCTTAAATCGAAATCCACTAACATTTCTTTACAAATCTTCGTTTTGTACTTTTAATTTGTGCACGCAGAAGATAGAGATTACAGTTTAAAGTTTTAAATATGGATATTTTTCTTACACAAACGCATTACTTTGCTTCAGGAGGCATTTATTAATCCCCTGAAGCTGTGTGGAGCAATTTTTATGATGGATGGACACATTTTATTGGACTTCAAAATCTCAACAGCTATTAACTGCCATTTATACAGCTCGGAAGAGCCAGGATATATATGAGTGAAACTCATAAGTTGTTGTTTTACAGCTACTCCAGCCGTGACTACATGAGTTCACGGGATGGTCGAGACTACGCCCCGCCACCACGTGATTACCCATACCGGGAGTATTCGGGCCATTCCAGTTCTAGAGATGACTATGGGTCAGGATCCAGAGGTTACAGGTGTGTGAACATCCTACAACAGGTGTGTGTGATGGCAGTTTAAGAATCCAGCCTAACATCTCTGTTTCTTAGCGATCGTGATGGCTACGGTGGAGGAAGAGAGCCCAGGGGTTACATGGATCGGCCCAGTTCAGGCTCCTATAGAGACCCTTATGACAGTTACGGTAAGATTAAACCTTTAGTGTGGTGAAAAGGGTTAAGGGGCTCCACTCAAACTGCCTGTTTTGCGCCTGCAAAGGGCTGCCTCGTGTCATTGGCAAAAAGTGGAAACATCAAATGCGGCGTCTTTTCATCCTGAGTGTACCACCCCCCCCAAAAATGCACCAACAAGGAATCTCTTACAAGCTGTTTTTTGCCCCCCAAAATGTTCTGGTAGCTCTGTCCAAACAACAAACACAGATCCAGTATCCAAACTACAATCTAAACGGAATTCAATCCAAACCAAGGAAAGTGCACTTACTCAACAGTGGCGTGCCAAAGGGCTCAGAGTGCGCAATTGTCAACACTGCAGTTGGGTAGTCGGGTATCTTAGGTTTAACTAGTCCCACCCGTAACTTGAAATCCAAATTTGTTCTATCCTCATTTGGAAAGTTTCTAACATTTGAGCTAGTCGTGACACAATTTTAGGGAAATGGGCACTTGACAACGCAGTATCTTGCAAAGAATGTTGAAGTTAATTTTGCCAATTACATGACCCATTGAACCTGCAGGTAACTCACGCAGCGCCCCACCCTCAAGGGGTCCCCCTCCATCCTACAGTGGGAGTGGCGGAAGCAGTCGTTATGACGACTATGGCAGCAGTTCCCGGGATGGATATGGCAGTCGAGACAGTTATCCCAGCAGTCGGAGTGACCCGTACTCCGCTAGTCGTGGTGACCGTCCGGGTAGGCAGGAGCGAGGGCCACCCCCTCCTCTTGAGAGAGGCTATCCTCGTGAATACAACAGCTCGAGCCGTGGGGCACCTCGGGGTGGTGGCCGAGGCGGCGGTCGGGCAGATAGAGGAATGGCCCGGAACAGATACTGAGATGGACTCTGGGGAGGAAAAAATAAAAAGGAGAAATGGCTTCTCGTTAAAACGTTCAAAAGACTTTAAGATTCCAAAAAAAAGCGCCCTTTTAAACTCTGGACTTCGAGCTTCAGTTTCAAGCTGTACTCAAACTTGTGAAGGTTTTTATTTTTATTATTTTTTTTATTATTATTTTTGTCCTTTTTAAATTCAGAGTTTCTTTTCTCTTGCCCACTTCCCATTTAATGGTACCGTTGCAAATCTAAGTGTGTTCTTTTTGTATACTAGTGACTTGTTAAACCTGCAATGCCCTAACATATGGCTTTCATTTACCAATAAAGTGTTTTTAATCAAAGATGTTGAGCGACAACACTCTATTCAAGAGAACTAGAAATGATGATGCATAAATTCATTTACTACTTCAGTTTTCCATGGTGAGCAACCCCAAATTCCACTTAATATAGAAGCAATGCAGAATATTCATGTAGACATGATTGTTCACATTGTTGGGGACTGGGCAAATGTCACCTTTTTCCAAACTCTCTATGGGTGTAGTTTTCCTCAGTGCAAATGGATCCTTCATCACAAAGCCTAAACATTGACGCCTTGCATCGACCAATCCAAAGACAACCAAAATGCAAGAAACAAATCAGCACCACAGATAAAACCTGTCAACAGCTGGTAAGCAAAGCAAACCCTTTTGTTCTGGTATAAGTCAAGTCTCGGTGGTGTTATTTTGAAGTGTAATTTAGTCAAACATCGACTTGGTTGCCCTGGCTTTTTCAAATGCAGTCTGAAACAATATAATTTCCAACATTATTAACAAAACCTCACTTCTGCCTTCAAAGGAGTCTATGATCCCTCTCCCCAACCACTGGATCACTTCAGTTTAGGAGGTCTTAATCTCAGAAATATCAGCCAGTTCTACTGTTGCACAAAAGGAGAAAATGTCTGGATATTTTTTTTTCCTGCCCCTTTCAAATGAGAAATGGCCCCCTTTTTTTTTTTTTTTTTTTAAAGGATGTTAAGATGAGTCTCCTCAAAGGATCTATATCTACAGCCAAATGTAAACCACATAGCTGCAAAACCTCTTGAAACCTCCCTGTGGAACCCTTTTGAAAATGTAGTAAATTCACTTAGTATTAACAAAGCCAGAACGCTCTCAAGCATGCCGTTTCTAACACAGACCACATGGAGAAAGACAGCACCCTATCAGCAAACCTGGAAAACCAATCAGTTTGGGTCATTTGAGTTCTTTTGTAAAATTACATTTAAAAATATTTGTCCCTTATGCTGAGCTACAACAGTTTGCTGATGGAAACTCTCATTGCAGGCTGAATGGGGGAAAAGGAGTTTGATGGTAATACCTCATTGCTGATCAGCACCTGTTGCCATTTGGTGATGCATGATGGTCTCAAGTAAGATGCAGGTATGTGTAAGTCCTTAAACCTTTTCAAACTTATATTTGGTGTTTTCGTACAATTAATTACTTTTGTTTTCATCTAGTCCCAAGCTATTCAGGTTCTTTGGAGGCTGCTGTTCATTGAGGCACGTGATGTTTAGATGGAGTCCTGAAGTGCTACAGATGAATTGCTCATTATTTTTTTGCTTTTCAATAAACTATCATTTGAATTGAAGTGAATTTAGTTGTCTGTGTATCTTATTTAATTACTACTGTAATAGTGCTGTATTTGTATGGTCAAGTCTGTTCACTTTGACAGGCTAATTTGATCTAAAAACGTAGTTGAGCCATTTGGAAAATTCTTGCGGCATTTTAAAGCAATCACAGTTCCTTTTGTGTCACTGAAACGTCAAAGAGCCTTTATGTTGGTTTTACGGCAGACGTCCACTGGAGAACTAAGTTGCCGGGCTGAATGGTCGTTGTAACATCAGTGAAAAGCAGAAGCGCGACGGATGTGGTTAGCATCTCAACACAAATAGTGAGAGCTGGCGCACCAAGGGTGCAGCTAAATCTGAAAGGCCCATTGAGCCTAAAACCATGAACCCCGAGGAGCAGACTGTTACGTGGCTAATAACATTAGGCGTGCTTAATTCACCCAAAAAGAATATCGCTGATCCGGAGGAATTCCTGAAAACATCTCTCAGAGATGGGGTCGTCCTGTGTAAGCTTATGGAGCGAGTGCTACCTGGAGCCATTTTAAAGGTAATCGATAATATGCACGTGCATGTTTCCTTGATTAAATAGTCGCAATCTACTGAATTGAATATTTTCAGAAATGTAGAAGTATTAGATACAGTCATGCGGAATTGACGGTGCACGATGCGTAATGCCGGATTACGCGCTGTTACAAGTAACACTTTCAGATGCATAGCATTTTGTAAAAGATACATTACATTTTGAAACAATTTTCAGCAAAGAAAGCGTATTTATCTGTTTGTTTATTCAGGACACAATTGAGATAGAGAATCTGACTTCCTGTTACATGAGAAATTTGTTCCGCATTCTCACATTTTCACAAAAAAAAAAAAAAAAACCGAAAAACATGTCGATCTTCACTTTAGTATAAAACACCAAGAGCATTTGTAAAGCAATGTTCTTCTCTGGTTTGTAAAAGCCGTTTAATTATGTCAGTCAGATCTCAGATTATTGTGTCTATCTGCCTGCCTCTGCTGCTAACCAATCCAGCTCCCCCTTGGCATATAAAGTCGTGATTAATAACTAAGGTTTGCATTTTGATTTTCTTCGGAATAAAATTCTGTTGAAATTAATTTAAACGCTCTAAATCCGTGCTTTGATCAAAGGGCGAAAATATAGAGCTCATTGAAAAGTATAACGAATGTGCTGATCAATTCAACAACTTAAAAGTTTTTCTGTTTTATAAAGTGCTCATTATAAGTTTTCTTGGTTCTTGTCTTCCTCCCTTATTTTTTTTTTTTAGTTTGTTTATATGTTTCACACCGCTTTACTGATTTTAACACGTCGCTATATGGTTGAATGTATTTACGTTATATTAGTGAACGAATCATTCTTTTGAGTCGGATCTTTTTAAAGAATTGGATTAGTCGGTTCGCGAAACGGGGCTAAACGATTCGTGGGGTGGGGGTGTAAAATAATTAATTATATTTATATTTAAATTAAATATAAATATAATATTTATATTATTTAATATAAATATAAATTATATTTAAGTTCTAAATGACTTTTATTACGAGCTGAATTTTTGCTGCAAACAGACACATGGAATACAGTGCACAACGTTTTGGGGGGTCTTAAAATAATCAAAATTTTGCGTCTATAGCTTTATTTGAACGTTTTATTTGATATACCACGCCTGGATGTCATGGATGTCCCGTCACGGACGTCAATGCGCAAAAGAATTGATTTTTGAGCCGGTTCTTTGAACGGAACTGTTCGAAAGATCAAAGGAACCGATTCGCGGAAATGAATCGGACTTGCCATCACTAGTAAACGGTCCAAGTAGAATCTTGCTGAGCAAACATCGTCACTTCCTCCAAAATATCTTTTGCTGGTGCGACAGGGCCCGATGAGATCTAGCATAGATAGTACTGGCGGTGTGTCTGTGTAACAGGACGAAGCTGACGCAAAGAAACAGTTACTTTGTAAACTCAACGCCAAAGACATTTAGCATGCGATACTGGACAGCAGTGGCAGGGTACAATGTGGCTCATAGGCTAGGTTGACATTTACTTCAAAAAACGAGATCTTGTTGATCTCAGGTGGTTCTGTGCGTTGCATTATTTACATCGCCATTCTTCCATTGGTTTTCAGTATTCAGCTGAACCCAGATGCGAAGCGGACTGCATTGCAAACATTAGAGAGTTTCTGAAAGGATGCCAGTCTCTAAAGGTTGAGGTAAGATCATTTTTCTATAAATTTCTGTGCATGAGTGAGCTGGGATCACACAAATGCAACGTTTTGCTAATGAAGGGTCATGCCTTTGAGAAAAACAGCTGAGTGTGTATTAATATTTGGCCCGTAGGCTGAAGCTATATCACTCTTTTTAGGTAGAAGTGCATCACAAATAACCTAAATGTGTTCTATAGTGTATATGCATTCAAAATACATTTCAGATTAAAGCTGTATTTATAAACATTGATTTTATGATTTGCATAACATAGTCTTAATAATTTATATTAAATAATGTATTTAATAATTTATATTAAGTATTCGTGCAGAGTACTTCTTCCTTCAGCCCATCTATTTTAGTTCAGCTCTCTATGAGGACAGGCAAATAAATAGCAGGGTTTTGTTTTGATTTTGTACATGCTATCTTAACATATGCCAGTAAACAAGACTGCACATAATACTAGCTCTTCCGCTTGTGCATTTCATTTATTATGGTTATTATGGTCCTGACCTGCAGCAGCATTACAGACCTCTCAAGAAAATGGTCGGGAATTATAACTATCACAGTAAACATTGTCAGTCTGCAGGCTCTACACACAGACAAACTATGATGCCACACCCTCTGCAATGACCGTATTCTTGGACTAAAACTATGATCAAAATCAGGTTACAGAGTGATAAACTGTTCGTATATGGTGAACATGACTCATTAGTGCCATTTTACTTTTTTATATGTAATGTTTGGCTTTGACTTAATAATAGTAAGCTTGCTAATAGAATTGTGGTTTTGTTTGACCTTCATTGAAATAGCTTCACTTTTTATGGTCGAAACTCATTTGTAAGAGTATAAATTGAACATCTTGCCTCTGATCTATTCAGAAAGCCAGTGGTAGACTAGTTTTTTAATTGTCTACAGATAAGTGCTGATGCAGTTAAATGAGAGCAAATAAGATGCACAGAAATTTCAGTATAAACATATTTTACACAGCGTTTGCTATGCATGGACAATGCTTTTTGAATTTTGAGACTGGCATTGAGGCACAAGTAGCGGCCAATGCTAATTAATTAACAATATCTATGAATATCTGCTAAAGAAAATTGAATCAACTCAAGTTGCTAATATTAAAGTGTAATGCTGTGATCTTTGGCTAGACTAAGTCTCACTCAGCAGCACATGATTGCTGTTCTCCTCTATAATTTGTGGTGATGATGTAAAGCAGCAGAATGAACAAGAGCTTGACAAGGAGGGCTGATGGTGAGAGTAGCTGGGAATTGGTGGCGATATATATTGTGATGCTCAATTTATGCCACGGCATAAACTCATGTTTACCTGATTTGTAAATGTAATTTTGGAACTTGATTAGATAAAAAGAATGCACGTTTTTATTGAGTTGTCCTGTTACTTTGGAAATTATCAAAGGCAAAAATATTCTGTAAAAATATGTAT
This sequence comes from Spinibarbus caldwelli, assembly GCA_039654775.1. Lineage (NCBI taxonomy): Eukaryota > Metazoa > Chordata > Actinopteri > Cypriniformes > Cyprinidae > Spinibarbus > Spinibarbus caldwelli. The sequence continues at coordinate 8,332,906 of CM077246.1, read as the reverse complement.
ATATATCATAATTGTTATATTATCAACTAAAATTTTAACAATATAATCATAGAAATGTATTTTTAAGAAAGCTCCTGTCTCATTCTCTTTGAAAAGCCCAGTGGGCTTATGGTTGATGCAAGTCGTGTGACTAGACAGAGAAGCAAGTCGCATAACTTTCACTTCTGCTTTTAAATTAGCTGAAAACGAGAAGTATCGTAACACAAGCTAAAGCTTGATATGAGCCTTGTTACATTATTGATGAGAGAGAAATGCAAACAATAAATAGCAAATGTCCCAAAGAAAATGGTAAATGTAATCTTAAAACTGCACTGACTGTTCATCTTGTTGCATCCTCCATTGCGAAACAGTGCTCAGCAAATAAAAAAACAGATGTTTCTTGCATTGCTGTGTAAACGCTATTATGTTTTATTTAAAACATGAAACCGTATCTTAAGCAAGAAAGGGGATAGCTGTCTGTACCCAGCGTCTGACAGGGCCTGCAGACCAAACGCCAAACCAGCATTTCAAAATGTGGGTCACACTGAAGTTTATTTTCTTAACCAGTGAATTTTTTTTTTACCAGGGTTCTTTATAGGGGTGTTGATATGGATCATTGCAACGATCAAATGAGATGTTATATATCGATGGAACATGCAGAAATCTATAAATCTTTTATGATTCATTTTCTATATTGTTTAAAAAACGAAAGTGTGTTTTTGTTGTGGATGTCCCAGTTTTCAGGGAGTTCAATTAAATTTTCATGTCATATTTTGTTTGCATTTTTAATAAAAATGTAACTGGTTCTGTAAAATATGCACTTTATATCATGATATCAATATATTGAAACCTTATTGCGAATATCATGTTCCAAATATCATATTGCTGGCTAAGAGAATCTATGTCAGATTGTATCGTGAGGAAAATCCAATTTATACCTTTTTTTTTTTTTTATGTATAGAGAAAACCTGACCCTTCTCTGATTTCTGACCTACTTCTGCAGCTTCTGCTTCTGGCACTGCCTGTGGACAGTTTTTCATGTGTTTGACTTGTGTCTGTCTCTTAGGGCTTTGATCCAGAAAGCTTATATACTGGGGAGAACTTCAACAAGGTTCTGTCGACACTCTCAGCAGTAAACATCGCCACTCAAGGTAATTCATAATGTTACGGTCATGTGTTCTTCACTTATATTCCATGTCTTTTCTTTCCTTGAGTACTGTAGGCATCAGCTTTATCTTGTCATTGGTGAGTTTCCTCTCAAGTCACATTTATTTTTTATTGCGCTTTATACAAGAGAGAGTTTCAAAGCAGCTTCACAGTATTAAACAGAATCATTAATGCAAATCCAAATTTTTCCATAAAGAAGTCGATAGTGATTATTCAGTTCCAGACAGTTCAGTGTTTGTTCAGTTCAATTCAATAATAGTGTGAAGTTCATTCATTATAAAACAAGTTCAGTTCAGCAATAAGCAGCACTGCCGAAGACAGTAGTGTTGTTATTCTGCTTGAGTCAGTTCAATATTGATTCAATTCAGTTCAATAACAGTGTCGATGTTGCAAAATCCATCAATTATTTATAAATTGGATTTAGCTATAAAGCAGAAGAAAATAAATCAGAAGACAAACTCTAAGGAGAAACCAGACTGAGTCTGGGGGCCGGTTTCCTCTGTCCCATATAGCTTAAATTTGTTAACACCAAGTGGCAGTCATGTTAACACAGACAGTCTTAACACATGCTGTAGTGTGCAGGACATTTTTAGAAAATTAACTCCTGATGGTCACTTATGAGCTACAAAGAATGTCTCCGTTTACAAGCAGGATCGTAGGTACTCAATAATCACTCAGTATTATGGTTTTGGTGGAAATGAGCCATATCTTTCCTGTTGCGTGTTCCCTTAGGACCTGTTGCAACAACTGTCCTCCTTTATCCTGCTAGCATCAACGAGTTCTGTTTTTCTAAGTAGGTGTAATGATTCGATTCCAAAGTGGTTCAGTAAATGTATTTTAATTCCATTATCAGTTGAAGTTCATTTTTAGATGCCTGCGAATATGGATGGGATGGATATCACATGCCCATGCAAGTTTATCTCAGGGAAATGCACAGTAGGCCTTTTAATGCGCAGTAAACATGAGATACAAATCGCATTTTTCTCAGGATGAGGATGACTGACCTCTTGTTTTTGCTCTGTGAACGTCAAGACGTGATTTGTCTGGGGTCGTACCCGCATCTGTGTCTTTCAGCTGCAGCTGCTCTCTACTACTGGAGGCAACAGACAGTTGCTTTTTGTAGGGCCTGTTCAGGCGGCTGACTGCATCTGCATAAGCATGCGGAATCCATGAGGCATGTAGTTATTCTCAGGTTTTGCTTCCTTGTCATGTTTCCCACAGCTCCTTGCGGCTGTTACTTTTAGAAGAGAGTGTGTCCTCCTTGTTAATGCACAAGTCTTCCTCATGTTCCACAGGATTGCTTTACAACAGTTTTTCACATCAGCAATATTTATATCTATATTGTATAAATATTAATATAAAAATAGTTAATAAAAGTAAATAAAGTATACAGGATTCTTTTATTGGATCAAAATAGTTAAAACTATTTTTTTTTTAAATTTTATTGCAATTTAAAATAAAATTTTCTATGTTTTCTATTTCAGTGTCAGATGATCCTTCAGAAATCATTCTAATATACTGATTTGGTTCTCAAGAATTCTTATTATCAATGTTGAAAACGTTGAGCTGCTCAATATTTTTGTTGGAAACCATGATACATTTTTCACAGTATTTTTTAATGAGTTAAAAATAGCATTAATTTGAAATAGAAATCTTTTGTAACCTTATACATGTCTTTACTGGCACTTGTGATTAAATACATCCTTACTTAATAAATGTATCAAAATATTATGAATGATAGTTTGTATGTATTTAAAAGTCATGCAGTGTTTTGTTTTGTAATCTATTATTAATATATTCCTTATCTTTAAGAAGGTGTTTCTTATTATTCAGGTATTCTTCAAAAAATCACTATTTGTATGACACTAAAAGTCATTAATTGGATCAATGTTATGGTGAATACATTTAAAGAATTTCCATTTTTGAGTAAGTAACTCTTTAACAAGGATTGCTTGTCATTCCAAATAACACTCCTCTCTTATTTATTAATAAATTAATATGGAATCTTGTTTACTCTTGATCCAACTTTAAATGTTTGCAAATAGCTTTGCAAACTCTATATTAAAGTAAGATTAAAATGATGTGTTAGTTCTTAAGAATGACTCACTAATAAGTGCAGATTAAGCGGGGGCAGATAGATTTGACTGGATTTGTGTTCAAACGATCTCTATGATGGATCAGTGAGGTTTTCACTCTGAAGTGTGCTTAAGGCATAGAGAAGACATTCCCTCGCCTGGCCTTATCTGGGTTCTCTGTTGTGTTGGCTGATGAACGCTTGGAGCAGGTTCACACACACTGTTTGTACGCCGTGGGTGTTCGGAAAGAGCCTGCCGTGAAATCCAGCAGACATGCTGAGCTTTTATTGTATAGATGGAGCGAAGTGTGAGTCAGTGAAGAGCCCCAGAGGCCCCTGCAGTGCTGGAGATCTGTCAGGACCCAGAGTGCAGCAAACGTGGCACCTGACAGTTTTCTTCTATCACTGAATATACTGCATGCCTCCTTATACCTTATCTCCCTCTATTTATGAACGACAGATTGCTCTTAGCAAATTAATACAAGCTAATCGTGGTCTGCTTAGATTTGACATGAGTATGCAATGTGTTTTTTGTCAATTTTTGTGACTAAATACTATGGTTTAGGGTTTCAGGCCTTGTCTTGGTTAGACTTGAGCGCACATTATGTCTATAGACTGACTTCTCTTTGATACTTGCCGTCATACATTGGAGAGAGTATGTGTGTGGCTGCTTTCAGTAGTTGTTTGTTGTGACCCATATGCAAGTGCATTGAGCTGTGGACTATTGGTGGTTTAACTTCACAGACACGACAGAATTAAATGGGTGAGTGAGTGAGTGCTCTAGTTTGGATGTTTAAAGATAACAAAGTGACCTGGCTTTAGACTGTACTACATTTAACGTGTCTGACAGACCATTTTACATGTCCTGGGTGTAATACATACATAGTAAAAAGAAAAAAAAAAGAATAGTTTTAATACACTTTTCTTTTTTTTTTGTCAAATGATTCAAACTGGAAAAGTCAGTTGCATTGAATTTTCCAGTTTTTGCTAATGTAATTTAGGGTGACAATCATTTTCAAGTTTACATTCAAAAACATACACTGCCATTGAAAAGTCGGAACAAGGCTGCATTTATTTGATCAAAAATATAATATAGAGAGTTATATTGTGAAATACTGTTAGAATTTAAAATGATTTGCTGCTCAAGAAATATTTGTATTATTATACATTTTTATTAAACAGTATAAATTCCAAAAGAATGGTATTTATTTGAAATAGAAATCTTTTGTAACATTATAAATGACTTTACTGTTACTTTTGATCAATTTAATGCATCCTTGCTGAAAAAAAATAAAAAACTGACCCTAAACTTTTAAACAGTAGTGTATGTTTATTAATATAGTAATGTTAGTTCTTATGACCCTAATGTTAGATGTGTTTAAACCAATTTGGACACCTCATGATGTGAAATATTAAGTGACAATAAATCATACAGCATAATACGGTGTGACATTGTCAAATGGCATGAAGTAATTTAAATGTCACACTGTATGAAAAATCAAAGATAGCAGCATTTGCTAACGCTACTTCATATTTTTATGCATGTCGTTCAAGTGTAACAGGCCATGCTAAACTGAAATGCAGAGTACACAGGTACAGAATCAACTGTAGACTCACCCCTCAGAAACATTATTCAGGGCTTTCTTTATACCCATATCAGTAAACCTATAATCATATACAAATGTATATGCTCTCAGTAAGTGAGAAATGCTATCAGTTATACGCTTTTTCTATATTTTTAAAACTTTTTTTATTTTCTCATTGTATTCAGATACCCCTAATAGATCATGTCCACAGCCCAGTGCCTCTGTTCCTAGCCTGTCAGCCCCTTCACAAGCTGTTTCCAACTCAAAGTCCAGCAGGTCTTTACGGAGGCAGTCAAAAGCTGTGGTAAGAAATATGAACACTGCTATAAATGCTGATAACAGTTGTTGTATTAAAACAACAAAACATTTGTAAAGTTCTTTAAAAGTAATTTACATTTTTCAGTTAATTTCAAAACAACAAATGACAGATTACTCTTAAACTTAAAACCCAGTTTATCAGAAAGCTTTTTAGAAAATTTTGGAAGATTTGGATTTGGATGGGCTTAATAGTGCCACTTCCGCTATATTGTAAAGGCGTACATCAACCTATTAAGGAACTTTAGTATGCAAATAACCCCATCAGTGTATTCTGCATTATACGTATTTCAGCAGTCATTTTAATTAGTTGTTCAGAATGACTGCTCTATTATAAGAATATTGTTATAACCTCATAACATGTACAGGTTTTTGTGGTTACAAATAATCAACCCTAATATTGAAATTTGTAGTCATGAACATTTTCATGTTGAGTTTCTAAATTATTGTGATATTTTAAACATTTGATATTTTAAATAATTGTTTAATGGAATTATACTAATTCCTCATTACAGTATATAATTGAAAGCCAGCCTAAACTGCAAAAATATCAATTTTTTTTTTTTTTTTTTATCATTTAATACAATTACAGAACATTATAAATATTATAATAGCTTTTAAGTGAATTTAAAACAATATTCACATAATAAATGTGACATTTAACTGTGTATTTATATTTCTGTCAATAATTATTTTAAATGAGAGCTAAGAGACAGTTAATTTTGCACATTAGTTTTCACTATAAATTAATAAATAATAAAATCACTAGATACTGTGATGATTGTTTATCATGTAAAACGGCAAATGTTAATCTTAAAAATGAAGACATTATGTTTCTCAGACCTAATAACTTAATGTTACAACTAGCTTCCCATAGACTTCTTATTATCATTATTAGGGGCTTGTCCAGGATTTTAGTATTTTCTCATGACAGTAATTATTACCTTCTAGATGTGAATAGTTGACAATTTTTGTTGTAGATATTTGGCATGCAGAAATTAGGGTGTTGTTGTGATCACCATTAAAATCATCAAGAATACTGCCTACTGAGGTTCTTCACCTGTTGCTGTTTTGTCCAGGAAATGTCGGAGAATGGAGGTGGTGGGCAGCTGGTGGTCAAGGCACGCTTTAATTTCAAACAGAACAATGAGGACGAGCTGTCTTTCAGCAAGGGCGAGCTCATCCATGTCACACGCCAGGAGGACGGTGGATGGTGGGAGGGAAACCTTAATGGCAAAACCGGCTGGTTCCCTAGCAATTATGTCCGAGAGGTCAAGCCATGTGGTGAGTGGGCAATCCAGGATATTGTTTTACATGTTTGCATGTTAGAAACATTTTTGCTCTAGTGAACATAATGAAATAAAACAGGTTTCCCCCTTTTTCTTTTTTTTTTTTTCTCCAGAGAAACAGATTTCTCCGAAAGCGGTAAAAGGACTTGACGTTCCTCAGTTGACTAAAAATTATTACAATGTGGTAAGTTCTTTTAAACGTGTGAACAGATTCCAAAAAGGACATGTAAAGGAATTTTAAGTTCTTATTTGAATGCATTATTTGTTTCTCAGGTGGTGCAAGACATCTTGGAGCATGAGAGAGAGTTTATCAAGGAACTGCAGACGGTACTGGGCTGCTACCTGCGCCCTCTACAGGCCAGCGACAAGTAAGAGGACAACTCAGATGTTACCATGGCATCAGGGAGCCTTTGATATCAAAGCCAATTGACATTTTGGGGAACTGGGCCGGTCAATAAAAAACCCATGTGCATACTGACTCTTCTGTCGGCTGTCTCTGCAGGCTGTCTAGTGCGGACTGCTCCAGTCTGAATGGGAATTTAGAGGACATCCTCTCGTTCCAGCAGGGACTGTGTCTTGCCTTAGAGGAGTGCTCCAAGTAAGAGCTGCATTTCAGTGTCTTTATTTCAGTCTTCATATACTCAAATGACTACTTGATTCTCTTTTTTTTTTCTTTTTTTTTTTGGTGAAAGTCTTACCCTTTGATATTACAGCGCCATCTGGTGGTGGCTTTGTCACATATTTGTAACATGTCTATATCTATGCTATACCATTTTAAAACCTAGGTTATTTGCAGTGTTGTGAAGGTTACTTTGGAAATGTAGTAGGTTATGGATTACAAGTTACCCAATTTAAAATGTAATAAGTAGTGTAACTGTTTCTGTTACTTTATTAAAATAATATAACTGGTTACATTTGTTACCCTGGACCACGAAACCAGTCATAAGTAGCACGGGTATATTTGTAGCAATAGCCAACAATACATTGTATGGGTCAAAATTATAGATTTTTCTTTTATGCCAAAAATCATTAGGATATATTAGGTACAGATCATGTTCCATGAAGATATTTTGTAAAATTCCTACCGTAAATATATCAAAACTTAATTTTTGATTAGTAATATGCATTGCTAAGGACTTCATTTGGACAACTTTAAAGGCGATTTTCTCAATATTTAGATTATTTTTTTGCACCCTCAGATTCCAGATTTTCAAATAGTTGAATCTCAGCCAAATGTTGTCCTATCCTAACAAACCATACGTTATTTATTCAGCTTTCAGATGATGCATAAATCTCAGTTTAAAAAAATTTTACCCTTATGACTGGTTTTGTGGTCCAGGGTCACATTTGATTACTGTTTGGTTAATTTGCTAAATTTCTAACAAATGTTTTCAACTGTTAATCATTTCCAAACATCTAAACCAGACAGGGTTAACCTTACAGTAGTACTCAACACCAATTACTGTCAGAATTTCAAAATAGTTCATGATTTGAATTATGATTATAATAATTTAATTTTAAAGCACAGTCATCACAAAATCAGACTTTGGCACCTCTTTTTACTTTGAGATCATTCTGAGGTTAAATAAAGATTTAAAATTCTTAACAAGAAATAGTTTGATATCTATGATACTGTTCAAATAGCTATGACAGGAAACACTGGCATCTAACAATGCCTTGGGGAAAAAAAACAGTTACTCTTAAAAAAAAATAAAGCATATACATAAACCCAAATTGGAAATAAAGCAGTTATCGAATAAGCATGTGTCCTAAACTCCTGGTGCATTGGTGTCAATGCATGAGCGCGTGTGTGTTTGAAAATATTCAGATGTAATCCCCTTTGTAATCATTAACATTTTTATAAGTAACTAATTTAATTACACATTTTCTCTCAGTAACTGTAACAGATTACAGTTACATTTATTTTGTAATTGAATTATGCAACACCTTTACATGTAACTAGTTTCTCCCCAACACTGGTTATTTGGCATTAAAAAAAAAAATTAAAAAATGAAAAGTCAGGTAATGTATCAGGGCTGATCTGTGTGTTTTTGCCTTACAGGACGCCAGAGGGCCAGCAGCGGATTGGCGGCTGTTACCTGAACCTGATGTGTCAGATCAGAACACTGTACTTGTCCTACTGCTCCAGCCATCCTTCTGCAGTCTGTGTGCTGACTGATCACAGGTCATTGTTCACAAAATTGTAATTGACATGTTGTTGACTCTTGTTAATCTTCCAGAACACAAATTAAGATATTTTTCATGAAACCCTCCATCAAAAGCTCGTTCCACAAACACTTACAAAAAGTACACTGTAAAAGTGATCCAAATGAATCAAGCTGTTTAATTCAAGTCTTATGAAGACTGCAGATAATTTACATATAAACATTGATCAACACACATCAAATAGAGCACATAAAATATGATAAACAGAAGCTCAAGCATGTCATGCAAGTACTGTTGAGCTTCCGTTTTATGTTTGTAGCATATTTTATGTGCTTTATTTACGGGTATGTGCATTGATTAACTATTAATTAATTAATTTAATGTTTTATTTGTTAGGGACAGATACAATAAACATAGATGAAACTGAAATAACAGTCATCCCATGCATATACCATAGTGCTTGTAGCCGAAGCTAATTTGCAACACTTGTCCCTAGGATGGCTTTTATAAATTACAGTTATAAAAAACAAGTACCACACAAATTGATAATATAAGTACACTAAACATGACTACAAGTTTGTTGATGTATCAACCAGGATTTAGTGGCTTTTTTAAAATTATTATAATTTGCAGTAGATTTTAAATAGTCAGGCAATGAATTCCAAAATTGTTCACCTTTCACTGAGAGAACAATCTGAGCAAATGAGGTTTTAACATTTAAAAATTAATATTGTTAGCAATTTACAATAAGGTTCCATTAATTAACATTGGTTAATGCATTAGCTATACTTTTGAACAATATGTTACAGTATTTTTTCCTTGCTAACATTAGTTAATAAAAATACAGCTGTTCATTGTTAGTTCATGTTAGCTCAGGTCCCTTAAACAATATTACCAGATATAGCTTTTGATTTTAATTATATAATAGTACATTTTGAAATTAACAATAACCAAGTTTAATAAAAGAAGTATTTTTCATTGTTAGTTTATATTAATTATTACTAATGTACAGTAGTTACCCAATATTAACAAATCGAATCTAATTGTAAAGTGTTACAATAATTTGACATGTTGTTTTGAATATTAAAGTGGTTTTAGTGGTTAATTTTGAAATTCTTTTTAGAGTCATTTAGTTTTGTAAAAAGCATGTCACAAACTGTAAAGAATTAGTGTAAAGTCTGAATTGTGGTACAGAGAGCTACAGAGAACGGTAATATGTCAGTAGATTCTGAGCACATCTCTTCATAGTTCATGAGGAGGCATGCAAAAGAGTGGTTTCTGGGCAAAAAATGATTGATATGAGGAAAAAATGGCACAAACTATTTTGTCTCCAGTCAGTTCCAGTTAATATCCACATATATTCCAATTTAATCTCACACACAGTATATAAGTTGGCTTTCCAAAGGTTGTTAATACTTTAGCTCTGTTAAGCATTTCTCTGTTTGACACTAGTGACAATTTTTTTGTGTCACTAGTGTCTTTGTTTTTTTTTATATAAAGATGAACCACCAGATGTCACTACAAAGCTTTCGTTCTCTTATGTCTCATTGAGCTGAGTGACTAAACAAGCAAATCTCCCTCTTATCTTTACATATAACACTGTTGCCCTGTTTCCATTTTAAGGTTTTTTTTTTTTTTTTTCTTTGGTTTGTACTAGTAAACTTCACAGGTATTCATAAATGTCTGAGCCACGTTTTACACACTTCCTGTACAATGAACTACATCAGGGTTTCTGTTAGTTTTCTCCTTCCACCTCAGAATGCTCCACGACAGAAGGAGAGAGTGAAAAGGCATGCCTCATACACACAGGAAACAGCACTAACCCAACAGGATATCTATAGCTGTGGTTGTGCTGATGGAGGCAGAAGAGACACTTTTGATTGTGTTTGCTCACTTGCATATCACTCTGTAGAATTGTTGCAGCATTTTTCCATTGTTTGATCATGTATTCAAGGCAAGAGTTCGATGATTCATCTTTAGTCTAACTTTAGTTTATCACATTTCAGAATCTAGTATTCTCTTCACGCCCGTTCTGTCACCTTCCCCAAAACACTTGCTATTGTTATGGTTATATGAGAAAGCATTGTTGACATGATTGCCTCAGAGTTTTTATCATTGTTATAATTTTTTTTTAAGTATTATGCCAAGACATACATTTTAAAATGCACCTAAAATGTTCAAAATAAGTTTTATTGTGCATTTATTTGGGGTTGGTAAAAGAAGACTTTTATGCTAACAAAGGCTGCATTTATCTGATCAAAATACATTACAAACATTCATATTGTGAAATATTATTAGAGTTTAAAATGGCTGTTTTCTATTGTAATATATTTAAAAATGTACTTTATTCCTGTGATGCAAAGCTGAATTTTCAGCATCATTACTACAGTCTTCAGTGTCACATGATCCTTCAGAAATCATTCTAATATGATAATTTGCTGCTCAATAATTAGTTTTTTAAATTATTATTACCAGTGTTAAAAAAGGTTAAATAAAGTAACTTAATATTTTTATGGAAACAGTGCATTTTTTAAAGACACTTTGACGAATAGAAAGTTAAAAAGAACAGCATTAAAATGAAAAATAAATGAAAAAATAAATGTCTTTGCTGTCGCTTTTGATCAATTTAATTCATCCTTAGCAAATAAAAGTTTTAAGTTATTTAAAAAAAAATAATAATAATCTTACTGACCCCAAAATTTTAGATGATAGTTGTACATTCATATTTATATATTTATGTGTAATATGGTTTGATCTATTTTAAACCATTCAGTGGAAGGACTGTTTTCAACACTGATGTGATTTGACTTGAATTGACTAGAAAAGGCACCTAATTCCAATACTTTGCTTTACCTTTAAACAGTGAGGAGCTGGACAAGTTTATGGAGAGTCAGGGTGCCAGTGCTCCTGGTATCCTGACCCTCACCACCAGCCTGAGCAGACCCTTCATGAGGCTCGACAAATACCCCACCCTCCTGCAGGAGCTTGAGCGACACGTGGAGGTAACAGTAAGCCATTAGGCCATGAATGCCCGTGAATCTTTTAATGAGTTATAATATTTAAAAATTCTTTCTCGTTTTTTCTCATAGGAAGCGCATCCAGATTACAGTGACATTCTCAAAGCGACTGTTGCTTTTAAAAATCTTGTGGTATGTAACCGTTATCCGTCATATTTGCCATTTAATCTTGGTCCTTGCCTGACAACTAAAGCTTTCTATAAAATCCATTCATCATTTTGACTTTGACTTCTCAGTTTTGACCACTGTGAGATGTTTCCTGTCATGTTGCAAAACATTTTGAATCTTTTCTCTCTAATTCCCTTTACCCTCATCTCTAAACCGCACAACAGGTTCACTGCACTTTACAGGTTGGAGGAGATTTTGCTGTTACATGAAATGTAAAGGTTAAGGTTTTGCAAGAGTGCCTCTATAACATAAAAAAGACTGAGGAAAGATGAGTCATTCCATATGTAATGGCTTCTCAGGTCAAATGTCTCTGCTAAGAAATTTTAGTAGTAGGTGATTTCTTTACTCGTTGTGTTCTGTGGAACAGTTTCATTTGTTTTTTTTGTTTTTTCTAACAGGTAAGGGAGAGTCCCATCTTCATAGTTTAGATCTTACTAGTGGAGGTGTCATGTAGACTTGGTCTTCCCCCTTTACCTATGCTTTTCAGTTACCTATATTGGTATTTGCCGATGAGATGATTTGCGCACTTTATTGTAAATCACTTTGATAAATAAGCATCAGTTAGGAACATGAATGTAATGCCTGGAAATATGGAGAAGTGACCTCCCACTCCGAAAGGACCGTTTCATGTTCCAGGTTATTGTGTGTTAGAAAACACGTTTCGTTTTTGAATATGCCTATTTTAACGATACGATCGTTTGACATTTGAATTTGCCATTAAACTTTGTAGTCCAAAAAAGAGTCTAAGAAATGTTTCTTGATCAGAAAATCAGCATATTAGAATGATTTCTGAAGGATCAAGTGACATTGAAGACTGGAGTAATGATGCTGAAAATTCAGCTTTGCATCACAGGAATAAATTACATTTTAAAACATATTAAAATAGAAAAAAAATGTCATTTTAAATTGCAATAAGATTTCATAATTTTACAAGTTTTTTCTGTATTGCTGTATTTTTGATCAAATAAATAAGAGGCTTTCAAAGACATAAAAATAAAATGATACCAACCTCAAACTTTAAAAAAAAAAAAAAAGTTGTGTGTGTATGCATTCTGAATGTCCAACAATTAATTCACATAACGAGGCATTTTTCAGATAATTAAGAACATTTTCTAAATGTTTAATTACAGCTAACCCTCTTTAGACTTAGTATGAATCTTCTGTATGAATCTTAATACTTGACTGTAAAACAATATTGTTTCGAATCCTTATGTGTCATTGGTTTGTCTTTACACTAATGCATACTATGAAATGCATATTAACACATTAATGTATCTAATTCTTGTTTCACTGAATTAATTTGTTCGTGTATTTCAGACTCAGTGTCAAGATCTGCGAAAAAGAAAGAACCTGGAGTTGCAGATCATGTCGGAGCCAGTGCAGGGCTGGGAGGGCGACAGCATGAAGTCACTGGGTCAGGTGGTCTACATGTCACAGGTCCACATCCAGAGCAGCTCAAATGAGGTGAGGAAGAGGGTGAGAACCAGGAAGTAACAGTGTGGCAACTAAACTCAATCTGACATGTTGTTTTCACATCTGCGTGGTTATATCACTGTTTTTTTTTGTTGTTGTTTTTTGTGCAAAATGCATGTTAGATATTGACACAGTGTCAAAATAATCTATAAAGTGATTATTTTATCAAGATTAATTGAGATGTTGTGCAAAACATTTCAAAAACCTGTGTGTAAAAGTGCTGATCAGGGCCTTTTAAACATAACGGCCAGAAGCCGTTATGTTTAAAAGTTGTTTTTTGTGACTTGCTTTGGCTAACCAATGGAAAATGTTTAAGTGTCAACAGCTCAAACCCCCCTGCAAAGTTTTGCATCTGTGGTCACTGAATGCGTTTTTAACTCGAACCTCAGCCCCCTTTGAATCTGATGGTCTGGTTAATGGAAACAGTGCTGTGTGAGGGGCTGATAGAGCCACTAATAATATCAGAAGGGGGTTAGCTGAAGGAAAAATAGTAGGTTGATGAAAGTGTTATATTGTTAAATTCATTCGGAGTGGTTTCCCGCCATTTCTGTTCAATGTATTCCCTTTTTCTTTCTCTCTTTTGCTTAGCTGAAATTTATCTTGGTTTGCTAGAAATAAGGTATGATATGTGTTGATCATGAGTAATCAATGTAGCTAAAAATAAAGTTGTGCACCAATCTAAAATCGTGTGTTAGTAGAGACATTTGATGTTTGTGTTTGTAAGGGTGTGCTGTATTGCCATACACCTGCATCTGTGCCATGATTGTTTATGTAGTGGTATTTCATATTATTTGTGCAGAAGTAATGAATTTAATATAATGTGCATATGTGCTTTTTTTTCTAGGAAAAGGAAGAGCGATACTTCATGCTGTTTCCCAATGTGGTAGTCATGCTGTCTGCCAGCCCAAGAATGAGCGGTTTCATTTACCAGGTGAGTTAATTTTTTACCTTATGTTCATCTAGGTGCATGAAAGTGAGCATTTGTTATTTATGAAAAGTGTCAACTTCAGTGCTCTGATTTGTGTCACATACTCATTTCATAGGGACGTCTTCCACTGACTGGAACCACTGTAACCAAACAGCCAGAGGATGCAGAGACAGGCCATTATGCTTTTGAAATCACAGGTTTGTTTTGATCCATGTAAACATAGTTTTAGTGAGCCATTTTTTCAAGAGGTCACAGAATAATGTATACTTGACTCAATGCTGCTTTTTTCAATGCTGCTTGTACCTGAGATGTTTTTTATGGCAGCAGGCAGCAGTGGAGTTTAACCTAACAAATAGAGAGCATGTGTGTGATTTATTAAAGGAATAGTTCGCTCAAAAATGAAAATTGTCACCATTTGCTCACTTTCTTTCTCACTGTCATTATTTACCCTGTGGAACACAAAGCAAGGAATTTTGGAGACAAGATTTTCATGCAGATATTTTACATACAGCTCATGAAGACCACATCTGATAAGATCCAGAAAGGACATAATAAAGCACTATAGTAGTCAAAGTGACCTGTGTGCTATATTCCAAGTTTTCTGAAGCCATTTGATAGCTCTTTGTGAGAAACTGATTTACTAGTCTAGACACTCTATTTTTAGACTATATTCTAAAACGTTCATTCAGTGATTATGTTCCCAAGCTTACCGACTTGTTGATCTGGTTGCAGCAGTTATTGAGTTAACTGAATGAGGGGAATATTATAAGTTAATAACCGATTACACTACGGCTCAAAAGTTTTTTGGGTGGGAGGGGATACTTTTTCAGCAAGGATGCATTAAATCGAAAAAATGTGACAGTAAAGTCATTTATAATGTTACAAAAGATTTCTATTTCAATTAAAAGCTGTTATTTTCAGCTTTATATTTACTGAAGAATCCTGAAAAACGTATCCCAGTTTCCACAGAGATATTAAGCAGTACAACAGTTTTCAACATTGATAATAATAAGAAATGTTTCTTGAGCAGCAAATCAGCATATTATGATTTCTGAAGGATCATGTGACACTGAAGACTGGAGTACTGATGCTGAAAATTCAGCTTTGTCATCACAGGAAAAAAATTACATATTAAATTATACAACCCGAATTCCGGAAATGTTGGGACGTTTTTTTTAAATTTGAATAAAATGAAAACTAAAAGACTGCCAAATCACATGAGCCAATATTTTATTCACAATAGAGCATAGAGAACATAACAAATGTTAAAACTGAGTAATTTTACACTTTTATCCACTAAATGAGCTCATTTCAAATTTGATACCTGCTACAGGTCTCAAAAAAGTTGGCACGGGGGCAACAAAGGGTTGAAAAAGCAAGAAATTTTGAAAAGATTCAGCTGGGAAAACATCTAGCAATTAATTAAGTTAGTTGACATCAGGTCTGTAACATGATTAGCTATAAAAGGGATGTCTTAGAGAGGCAGAGTCTCTCAGAAGTAAAGATGGGCAGAGGCTCTCCAATCTGTGAAAGAGTGCGTAAAAAGATTATGGATTACTTTAAAAACAACGTTCCTCAACGTCAAATTGCAAAGGCTTTGCAAATCTCATCATCTACAGTGCATAACATCATCAAAAGATTCAGAGAAACTGAAGAAATCTCTGTGCGTAAGGGACAAGGCCGAAGACCTTTGTTGGATACCCGTGGTCTTCGGGCCCTCAGACAACACTGCATGACTCATCGGCATGATTCTGTCATTGACATTACTAAATGGGCCCAGGAATACTTCCAGAAACCACTGTCAGTAAACACAATCCGTCGTGCCATCTGCAGATGCCAACTAAAGCTCTATCATGCAAAAAGGAAGCCATATGTGAACATGGTCCAGAAGCGCCGTCATGTCCTGTGGGCCAAGGCTCATTTAAAATGGACCGTTTCAAAGTGGAAAAGTGTTCTATGGTCAGAGGAGTCCAAATTTGACATTCTTGTTGGAAATCACGGATGTCGTGTCCTCCGGGCTAAAGAGGAGGGAGACCTTCCAGCGTGTTATCAGCGTTCAGTTCAAAAGCCAGCATCTCTAATGGTATGGGGGTGCATAAGTGCATACGGTATGGGCAGCTTGCATGTTTTGGAAGGCCCTATGAATGCTGGAAGGTATATAAAGGTTTTAGAGCAACACATGCTCCCCTCCAGACGACGTGTATTTCAGCAGGACAATGCAAAACCACATACTGCAGCTATTAAAACAGCATGGCTTCGTAGTAGAAGAGTCCAGGTGCTGAATTGGCCTGCCTGCAGTCCAGATCTTTCACCTATAGAGAACATTTGGCGCATCATTAAACAAAAAATAATGGTAAACATGCCCCCGTCCCAACTATTTTGAGACCTGTAGCAGGCATCAAATTTGAAATGAGCTCATTTTGTGCATAAAATTTTAAAATTTTTCAGTTTAAACATTTGTTATGTTATCTATGTTCTATTGTGAATAAAATATTGGCTCATGTGATTTGAAATTCTTTTAGTTTTCATTTTATTCAAATTTAAAAAACATCCCAACATTTGCGGAATTCGGGTTGAATTGAAATGGAAAACAGATATTTTAAATTGTAATAATTATTGTATTTTTGATCTAATATATGCAGCCTTGGTGAGCATAAGAGACTTCTTTCAAAAACATTAAAAATCTTTCTGACCACAAACTGTATATTTTGGTGGTTGCTCACACAAAGCTATGGCATGACTTTAAAAGACTTGTATTTAAAAATAAATATTATTTTTAATATAAAAATTATATGAATTTTATTAAAAAAATATTAAATTTTATTAAAAAATTATATTAATTATATTAGATTTAAATGGGGTGAACTATCCATTTAAATATGTATTTTTTTTGTGTGTGTGTGTGTGTGGTTTTATTTTACAAATTTCAAAATAAAATGTATCTAATGTTAGGAAGCACATGCTTGAACAGTTGCAGTATTGTTGTTGTATCTTCCATTTTGCTGACCATGCTTTGATTGTGTTTTTAGGAGGGACAATAGAACGCACCATGGTGTTCTGCAGTAGTGCACAAGAGCAGCTGGAGTGGTTAGAACATCTTCATGCTTACACCAAGGAAGGAAGTCCAGTCGGAACAATATTGAAGGTAACACTTTCTCTTTTTTCTTTTTTTTCTTTTTTGCACCTTATTTCTCAGTATGATGACCGTCTACAGGTGAATCATTATTTTCTTGTGTATTTTGCCTACAAAGCCTACAACCATAGGTGGCACGTTGTCCCACCACTTGCACAGTTTCGGTACTGCTGTGGCTAACCGAGGCCCTCTCGAACCCCCCAAGATCACCAAGCCATGGTCCTTAAGCTGTCTGAGACCAGCGCCGCCCCTCAAGCCCTCCGCTGCACTAGGTTATAAAGAGGTATGCTTTCTGGAAAACAGTCATAAGAGGTCTTGAGTGGGAGCGTAATTTACCTTTGTGTGTTCTTGGTGGTCCTAACAGGAAACCGATGCACACAGAGCTACTCTGACTGTAAAGTTTTTCAGCCAGCAGCCTCCTTCATCGTCTTCACCACAAGTTGCGGTGAAGGTGTTATCATCTCAGATTTAAGTGGAATGTTTAGTGGTCTGTAAGCTGCAGATTAGCTAACTCTACTCAAAGCCCACTCGAACATCTTATTAATGTGCATGGCCTCTCTACAAGATTTTGCCAAGGGTGTTAGTGACGATCATGAAATGCATGTGAAATTTTCTGTTTCTCTGCAACAATTAATGTTCACCTCTCCCTGATCTTTCCATCATATTCCTGTCAGGCTGTTCTTTTATTCTCATACACATCTTCATTCTCTCTCCATTTTCTGCTTCTTTAGAGGATGTCTTATATCCTGAAGGTAAGAGTAGACGTGTGTCTGTGTGTTTTGTGTGAGTACGTGTGTGTGTCCGTGTCTGTGTGCTTGGCTAGCACCGGTGTTGCACGCTGGATCCATGCTTATCTGTCTTTTTCACTTTAATTCTGTGGAGAGCCGCCCATTTCCGGTGTTGTTTGCAGTTGTATCTTCTACTCCCACTACAGTGATCTTTGCTTAATATGCATTTATTTGTAATTTGTGATCTTTGCTATGTTGTATTCATTTATTAATAAGAAGGGAGTTCAGATACAATAGCAAAATGTTGGCAGGCAGTAAACAATGTGTACTGAATCATATCCTGCTTCTCAGCCTTCAAAGCTCATCGTCTTTAATCAGTATACCCACAAACCCAACCAACCCTTTTCCTGCATGAAAAAAAACTGCTGTGATACTTACAAAGATGGTGTTATACTTATCCAACCAAAGAACAAAAGTGTACACATGCATACAGTACATAGAAATGTTGAGCTTCAATTTGATCAAATTCAGTTAAAACAAATAAATTGCATTAAATGTGAGTAATTAATCAAATTAATCACTTATATAAATATTTGTTGAGAAATCCCCAAATATATTACATTAGTGTTGCAGACAAAGCATTGAATAGGCAAAATTGGCTTTCGAAGTTAATATATCGCTTGTTTTATTTCCATTACATGCTATTTTTTGTAATTACTGGTCTGAGTAAACATTCTTTAGATATATATGCATCTTTGGTGGTTCCTTCTTCTGCTTCCATGCCATTTGAACCACATTTAAAGATTCATTTTAAAAGCTGTAAAAAATTGTGTTTCATTCCTAAATTCTGTCCAGCTGTTTCAAAATGCAAGAACGGTTCTTCTGCAAACAGCTCTTTACTCATTTCATGCTGCTTGCTCTCGACAAGTGTGGTAGCAGACTCGCAAAAACCTGCTTTCCATTTGGTGGTACTTGACGCTTCAGTTGCTCTGATGGTAGCAAGAGTTTTCATTATGTAAGAGAGCAAGTATGATTAGATGTTTTTTTTTTTTTTTTTTTTTTTTTTTTTTAAATAATTGTATTAAATTTGTGTTAAATTTGCACCCATAAGTGCTGCTAATAATAGGGTTTTATAGAAAACAATAGAAAATGGTAAATGTAGCCATCTCTTCAATAATGACAATGTACTCAATTTTTTTTTTTACCATAATGTTTGAAAATGTATCATAGAAAACACATATAAGGTGTTTTGAGATGTTGAGAATGTGGCCCTTGTATAAACTATATTATGAGGAAGATATATTTCCCATTTTAGTTTCTAACTAGATTTGTGATTAAATATAAATCAATTGAAGATGTCAAGAGCATTAGGTAAATATTTCTTCATATTGGAAAAACATAACAGCAATAATTGGTTCTATATTCAGCAATAGACAAATAACATGCAGCAGTGTTCCAGGGATGTAAAATAAATAACTGGGATAGTGAATTGTCTTGCAGACTGTCTCAAGAGATTCTGAAGGGATTAAGGCATACGTTAGCTGTTGCCACAGTTACTGAAGTGTTAGAAAACATCACTTTTACCATGTCAATCAAAAATATACCCAAGCCTATACATTTTATTGCTTCCAACAAATGTGTCCATTCTAGAAACACTTTTTCACAGCTGATATCACATCTTAAGATCCAGATAGCACATCTTATATTTGCAGAGTTCAGAAAATAATCTTATACTTGCGCAATGAACCTGTTAAATGTTGTCTAAGCTAAATTTAGATGATTAAAAGAATCAGTATCTGCCAAGTAGCTGTTCATAGAAATAGCAAAATGACTCACGATGCCTAGTTAGGGTGAGGTATAAGGGCACTGCTTACTTCACCATAAGAAGGAATATTATTTTCCAATCATGCTGCGTGATTCTCAGTTTTATGTCCTGGTATTCTGAGCAACAACTACCGCATAGCATAATGGCAAGTTTTTGTTTGAAAACCAAGAGGACTTCTCATAAGCCAGGTCTTTCCGCTAGTTTTCACGTCATTTTCCAGGCTAAATGTTTGTCTTAACGAACCTGGAGAATTTTTCGTGAGACCAAGACGTCATTCATTGTTTTTCATATCTTAGGGCCACAATGTTGTGCTGTAAATCAATGCGCTAATATTTGCCACTTTCTCTTTTCGTGCTGATTCAAATGATATTATACAGTAGTACATTCATTTCATGAATGAGCAATCCATTAGTGATAAACATTTCTGTGAACGTGCATGCTTAACTTCAGTTATTTCCACCATTTACTTTCAGTTTGATGTCATGAGTAAAACATAAAAACTGAAAACACCATTTAGCGTGAAGCATGCCAAGTGTATATGTGTGTGTTTCATAATAAAAAAGCAATACAGTCTTGGTCAATCAACTTTCAATAACATTTACACTTTTTATTCTACTTCTGCTGTACGGATTCTCACTAAAACTGTGACTGAACTGGCTGCTTGTCAGTGACAGAATGTTTTAAACCCTTATATATTCATCAAGACATTCCTAACTAAAGTATTTAACTCTTATTTAATAAAGCTCCCCACATAACGTTTTATGTCTGCCATGGTTAGTCTGTTGTTTAAACAATTCAATGAAGTTGGTCAAAATAACTTGATTTAATAAAGCTTTCGTTCTGGAGGAGTCCAATTTAGATGACTCACTTCGCGGTGTTAGCATTCAAGAAAAAAGGTGGCGGCAGACCTGTGACACTGCTGTAACAGTCAACAAATGACTCAGACTGAAATAATTAGTTCACAAACAGACAAGGGTCTCTCATCTGCAAATTGCTTCATTCATGAGTCCCTGATAATTTGCTGTTAAATTATCCTGAGTGGCGTCATAACTTATGTAAGCTACCGTTTATTGGCCTAATTTCTTAGCATCCTCGCTCGGGATTTGAACGCAAATTAATGTCCTCTACCTGCGGTTTTATTCAGAGCTCAGCAGATGCTGTTACTTCATTAACACAGACTGTTTCCTCAGGACTCTAGTAAAAGCCCCAGACCCAGACCCAAGTTCCTCCCAAAGAGAAAAACGGAGAGAAAACCATCAGATGATGAGTTCCTGCTGAGAAAAAGTAGGTATATTAAAATGATAAATAAAATTCATTTAGTTCCCAGAACTAAGATCTTGCAAAAAATAGTCCCCTTTGTGGTAGGGTTTGAAAACAAACAAACAGTAGCTTTGCCAACATGTATTTAACGTAGAATCAAAAAGAAATACAGATAAATAATAAATTGATGGATCGTCACTCTGAAAATGTTATTTCTGTCACATGCAGGCACAGCAGCTCTGGAGGAGGATGCACAGATACTCAAAGTGATTGAGGCCTACTGCACCGGAGCCAGTCTCCACCAGTCCACCACAGGTAGACCTGCCTGTCATATGTACTGTATAACTAAACTGCTGAATTTTTAATAACGGAAATGTATTGTTAATACAGTTTAAAAGTGTGATTTCATTAGAAGATTTGATTTGTTTGCACAGCTGTTCGTAAGGAGTGCATCCCCCAGGTCCTGCTTCCAGAAGAGGAGAAGATTATTGTTGAGGAGATCAAGAGCAATGGCCAGACGATCATTGAGGAAAAGTATGTTCAGTTGTCTGATATCAGAATCACTTGATGATTAGCATTGAGTCCATTTAAGAAAAATGCTTATATTGTAGTTTGTTTTATTAGTAACATAGAAATGGTGCAAAATTGTAAATTTGTCTTCCTTTTTTGGATTAGTAACCTAGAAATAGTGCAGAATTGTAAATATTTCTTCATTTTTATTATATAGCAGTGACCTAGAATTAGTGCAGAATCGTAAATATTTATTGCATTTTTATTGCATTAGTTACTTAGAAACAGATTTGCGGAGTAACGGAATACATGTATTGTCGTTCCGTAATCAGAATGCAAAACACTGGTATCTGTAATTCGTTATAGTTGCATAAAAAACAAGATAATCAGATTACAGTTACATTTTGTAAAAAATTGTCGTTGAGGGTTTTGGTTATTTCCCTGTTGTATAAGGACCTTTGAAATAAATTAAATCATTTAGCGAAGTGAGATGTCAAAGCAGAATGTCCGAAGACCATATGGAGCAAGTCCTCTTCAGTGTATCTGTTCTTATTATATTTGCTTGAGAATATATTTGCTAATTTGCATTCTTTTCTTAAATATTTTATATTGTGCATCAAATAGTTTATATTTTGCATCATATACATAAGTATTTTTGATAATATTGCATTGACTTTATTTACATATGTGACCTTGAAGGAATCCAAATGTAATCAGATTACATTACTTTCATATTCTTGGATAACATTACTGAATACTTTTTTCCATTAAGTAATTTGTAACTGTAATAGAATAAATTAGTTAATAAAAGTAATCCTCCCAAGCCTGCCTAAAAATAGTGCAGTATTGTAAATATTTTTTACATTTGTTTTTTGTTTTGTTTGTTTGTTTTGATTAGTGACCTAGAAACAGTGCAGAATCGTGAATATTTCTTCAATTTGTGTCTTGTTTCTTGTTAAATCCTAAAACTTTTAACCCTAGATTTTTCAATCTTGACTCAGGTCTTGACTTTTGATTCTTACTGTAAATCTACTTAACAGTTGCACCTTGAAATGTTCTGTTTTCCTTTTGAATATTTTAAAGAATGTTTTTATTTTATTGCTTTGCAGAAGTCTTGTTGATGCTGTTTATGCTCTAAAAGATGAAGTCCATGAACTAAAAAAGGTAAGATTTTACGTTATTGTAACCTTGTGTTGGCCTGAACTATCACAGGCATGATGCTGTAATCGTCTGATGCCGTGTGTTTGTGAATGTAGGAGAATAAATGGATGAAGCAATGTCTGGAAGAGGAACAGAAGTCCCGTAAGGAGCTAGAGCGTATAGTCAGAAAGTTGGCCAAGCAAAAGAATGACTGTTCCCGGGATGAAGGAGGTCACTAAAGAACACTCTGGACACTCGCCTGTTTCCCTTTGCCAGCCGCATGTATGTGTTTCCGTGTCTGTGTGTCCTCACAAATGTGTTTTTATGTATTTTTTCCATCACATTACACACTGAACGTTGTTTTTGGAAAGTCACCATGCTGGGGATTTTCAGCCATTTCTCATCAAATGTTTTTTAAGGACAAGATGCGATAAGAAGATCAACTCTGTGATTAGTGACTGTGTTTATCTCGGCATACTGAAGAATATCACTGTGCGGTTAGCTTCACGCTCCTGTGATGTGACATTCTGAGAACAAACCGGCAACTGTTCTAGAAGACCAAGTGTGAACTGCTTAAGTATTTTGTGATTTGGAAAACTTCAGATAACTGTCGGAGTCCTGTCCATTTTTCATTCCGGTTCACTCCACTCCAACAAGAATCATCACAGAAAAGATGGTGGAATCTCTTGTTTTTGAACTGAACAAATATCTGCCTCACTTTATGACTATTACTGGTCATGGACAAAAGAAATCCGATGACATTCAGCCCATGAACAGCATTCCGACTCAAGCCGCTATTGCACAAGTGAAAATATTCTGTTTATGGCGTAAGAGAAGATACTTGTGGTTGAACATTGCAGGATTCCACTTTATCCACAAGTATTGCTCTTTTTAGACCTATTTCTGCTTTTATAATGTGAAAACGGTTGCTTTTAGGTCACAAATGAACAAAATTGAGATTTGTGGTTTGCACCTGATTGACATGAGATGCCCTGCTTGCCTTCTTGAAATGAGTTTGCTTTTTCCTTTTAGTTTGAAGGCATTGAATTAAATGCCTGTAATGCGTCATTGGACTGTAGGTTTAGATTCAGTTTATTCCAAATATGTGTTACCCGGACAGTCACTCACATCAGCATGGGTACACAGTATTTCTAAAACAGCCATTATAATACTACATGATCATGCTTCGGATAATCATCACTAGCTTAAATCTATCAGGGATATAGTTGTCAGAAATAGTTAGGTTTATAATACTATACTAATACGATACATCATATAATGTATGTATATCATATATACAATATAAATATGTATATATTATGGTGAAAGGAACCTTTTTTAATGATAACAAAAATACAGTAGGAAACTTCATCCTCCTTTTTCAGAGGCTTGAATCTATGTCACATGTATCTTAAACCAAAAAAAAACCCGGAATGTGTGCGGATTTGGTACTAGGAGCCCTTTTAGGACTCGAAAACTAAGCGTACGTAGAAACATACGGCACTGATGTTTGTTCATCACTTACCATATCTTGGAGGCTCATATTAGAGTGACAAACAAATGTGGTTAGAACCCAATTTTATTGATTTTTTTTTTTTTTTTCAGCAAACTGCTCTCCATCAGCAATAGACCTTGGGGTTGCGGCATATTTAATTTTTGACAGGAATGAAATGAAGGCTGTGATGGATAGAAGTACAGTGCATTTAGTGGGTTGTACTGTAGTTTAATAACATACAGATTGTTCAGCTGACAAAACATCTTTCTTTTTTAGTTTTGAAAGTTATGAGTTTTAGAAAATTATGTGATCTAGGAGCTTTATGCAGGGGATGCCATGGTAAAGACAGGTCGTCTATCCTTCACAGACTTGTTTTCATCCACGTTGAATTTAATATGGCATCTAAACTGACTAAAGTCTGTTACAGTGAAGATGCATTTTCTTATTTGTATTCTGCCATAGTTGTGCGTGGTACATATTTTTTTTCTTGAACTCTTGCTATTTTAACAGTAACAAGTCACATCAAATGATTACACAGACAGGTACACAAATGACACTGTGTCTGGAGTGCTAAACCTTTCAACTAATCATTACCGATCATAACCATGACTAATCTTTTCATTCGCTGTGGATCGGAGATCTTAAGCAGTGAAGAAATGCATGCAAAGAGCTGTAAAGATGAGCA
Organism: Spinibarbus caldwelli; assembly: GCA_039654775.1. Lineage (NCBI taxonomy): Eukaryota > Metazoa > Chordata > Actinopteri > Cypriniformes > Cyprinidae > Spinibarbus > Spinibarbus caldwelli. The sequence continues at coordinate 8,307,968 of CM077246.1, read as the reverse complement.
AAACTTGGGTGGGGAGTTTTTTTTTTTTTTTTTTTTTTTTTATGTTTTTAAACCCACCAGCGGTCACCTCCAGAGCATTGCTGTGGCAATTCAATGCAATATACGACTGGTTTTTTGTTACAATTGCTGTGCAAGAGCCAGTTTTTCTCTTGGAAGGAGTATACTGTATAATATATTCTTCCAAATTAGGCAATAAGATGTGCTCTGAGGTGCACAAATATAATGCTGGTACTGTGTAAATCTGTTTCATGTTTGTGTGCGTGTTTCCAGCAATTAACCTTGCATGCCATGTGTTACACATAGCCTTAAATATTATTTTAAAGTGTTAACCCTGATTGTATTATTGTTGTTGTTGTTGTTGTTGTTGTTGTTGTTGTTGTTGTTGTTGTTGTTGTTGTTGTTGTTGTTGTTATGGAAACTCCTGAAGTTTTAAAACATCGGTCTAAAACTTTGACATCTGCAGTGGTAAATGTGATATTTCTGATGGTCTGTTTGTGTGTGTAATGTGGAAGAGATTGAATTGATCAGTAGGTTATGCTAGTATGTATACGTGCTATTTGCTGTAGGTGGCTACTGATCTCACTGAAAGGAAATTTACTTTGTCATGTCTTGAATGTGTCCGGGAAAAAAATGAATAGCACTTTCAGGAGATCATAAACGAGGGTTGAAGAATGTCCACTTCAGTTTCCTCTTAAAAGTGCCCATGTCTGCAGAACACGAGTTTTATTTTTGCGGAGCTGATCTATGCAATGATATATATATAATATAAAAATTTTTGTTTGTTTTTTTCCTAGTGCTTGTGTTTTTATTTTGTCCTCATTTCAATAAGGATTTCTTTTAATAAAATAACATCATGTTAATGTTTGGCTTTATTTGGATCCTACTTACACATACGAGCAAATTCCACCTTGTTGTGAAATACAGAGGTCGTTAAAATGATGTATTTTCAGTATGGTGTGTTTCTTTTTTGTTGCATGAATGGAGTTAATGTACAGGCTAGAGTGAGTGTAGTAGGCTGACAACTTCCTGTAAGCAAAGGCATCCGCGTGGCTCAAACAAGCATGCGTTTGTCACCTAAAACTCAGTGTTTCCATGGAGGAGGATGGAATGCTGTAAAATAGGCACAGCAGTAGTCAATTCAGGGTCATATTATCAAATTGAAGTTAAAACCAGAACTGGTAGGCTTATGCGTCTTTCTCTTCGACCTGTCCTACACAGTAGTTTCCAAACGTTACGTTTAGAGCTTCTCACAACCTCAATCTACTATGTTAGGAAACACTCACACAGCTCATGACCACTTGGAAACATTGGTAATAATATAAAAAATACTGGAGGACTTAAGGAATAGTATAATAGTGAGGGGAAAAAATGTTTTGGCTCTTTTATTCAAAGTTACTTATACTAAAATATAACCCACATAATGTATATTATATATTAACATTTAAATATATATATATATATATATATATATTTATTATACTGTTCTGTTCTTAGGAAGTACTATAAATAAGAATCAACCATCAATTATAATTGTCAAGCTTATTCCAAAATAAATATCTTTATTATGTCAATAGTTTATTATTATTGTTATTATAAAAAGAGGAACAAACCATAAAAAGCAAACTGCAGGTAATAATAAATAATTTCATACAAACACTAGTGGATTGAAAACATTCTTTGTGTTCTTATCAGGTTGTATTTTCAATGAACAATATAATCGAAAGGATGTTCCGAGGGTTTGATGACTTCCTTATTTGTCCTGAACTTGGATTGTGGTTTGGTGTCAAGGTCTTTCCCTTGAGATGTATAACATGACTGTATAATTACCCGTTTAATTATAGTGCCTTGATCCAGTCAGTCCCTGACTGTCTCGTATCATCCATTTCCCCCTTGACCACTTCAGTTCTAGAGTGTTCTTTACCGCAATTTGAATAATCCAAAGTTGCAGGAGTCCCGGTTCACCAAGGATGTGTTTGTTACTGTAACATAGAGCTGTTGGTCTTTCTCTAGATGGAACACCCCCGCCACAGAAGTTGTACACATATTTGATGTGTCTGGTTTCAAACTGCAAAAAGACTTGAGTAGCTCCTTGTCTTGTTTCTTGGATACTGTGCTCCTTATGGATTGCTTTAATGAAGAAAAAGGAGAAATTTTGGAGAAGGTGACCTGGGAATAGATGAAATAGATTCCGGGATACTGAATGGTCAACTTGTCCCGTTCGTTGCTGAGCCGTACGTCCTGTACCAGTGAGTGCTCTTCATCCCAAAGAAGACTGCTTGTCTTCAAGAAGGCAGAAGTCTTATCTAGTGGTTTTAAAACAAGGAGAAACCCATTATCACCACACAATGGCTGGGTTTAAGTTTAATTACTTGATTTAATTTAATACTAAATGAATGATTCTAATACATTCTATTACATTCACCTTTATGCTCAGTCAGAGTAGTCATGTGGGCAGCTGGTCCAAGAAAGTGTGGCCCTCCAGTTAACTTAGACACTGTAGGAGAAATACACAACAGTAGTAAGGATACAATAAAAAATAAAGGGTTACAGTAAGGTTACAAAAATATATCAAAAGTAATAAGACACCACGTTGCTTGCTAAACATTCGAAGCAAAAAAAAATTAGGTATTTTTAAGCAGGCACTAACATCCTAGCACAGTCAGTATTTAACAATATATTGTGCAATATGTTTTAGATAGTTTAGTTAATAAGGTTACCAGGTTGGCAATACTTACATTTTTCATTTGCTTGTGAAACCTTTGGGAGGAAGTAAAAGAATATTAATGATACATAAAGTCATAGTTGTACACAATGTTTTCATGTTTATTTTGTATGATTCAAAATATTTTTAAGCGTGACTAAACGTATGACATAAACATATACCTTTGCTATGACAGCTTTATATTTTTCCATCAGTTTGCCACATTCTGTCATTGAATCTTCTCCCAAACTGCTGTCCGCACATTTCTGTAGTATCTGTAAGCTGATTTCGTCATGGTAACTGCCCTGGAGCTGCTTAAGATGAAGGAAAAGACATTTATTAATATGTTTCCCTTAATGCTTAAATAATTTAGAGAGAGTTCTAACAAAAAATGTAAAATAAAAATATATATAAATATATATATGAAATGTGGGTTCCACTTTATATTAGGTGTCTTTAAACACTATGTACTTAGTAATTGTAGATGTAACTACAGTAATTAATTACAGGATGATATTTTCAAATATAAATACAATGTAAAAACAAGTATGTGCATGCATTGTAACAATGTATAAAGACACTTAATATAAAGTGGTTCCAAAATATATAATTTATATATGATAAAACATTGTCATATATTTGTGTATAGCTTAATCAACATTTCACCTGAAACTGATTGCAATGGAATGTACTGTTACTATATTTACCCTTCTGGTGAATGTGACTTATGTTCACGCATTTGTTTGGTGAAACAAGCACTCTAACTTGCACTTTAACGTTATCATTACTGAAACATTTGAAAGCCCTACTGAAACTAACACTTCATTGATTCTTATATCAGTCGGTCTGTTTGATTCACGGAAATGCATACTACGTAATGAAATACATAAGCTGTACATAATCTATTTTGAAACTGTATATCCGTGTTTGCCAAAAGAAGGGCTGTATATATAGATTTAAACGTTTTTTGCTGACGTTTAAAACTAAGTTCTTCTCGTTTGGAGTTTTTGATTCTAATGATGCTTTAATTATCAATAATGCTTACTATGTAGGGATAATCATGCCTAAAATTGTTATTGAGTCACTCCTTTGGAATATAAATCAAAGAGTGAGATTGCATAATTTGTTGGGTAGTTTGGTTTTAACTTCCTCTTGAGACAGAAAGGCTGGTTTTTGTTGGCTTTGTTTCTTTGATGCGCTGCATGCTGCATGCCTTGCTCATAAAACCACAACCCAGGAAATACACCCATGAGATTAGCCCTCTCAGTTTTTTAAGTTCAAATGTTTCTGTATATTCTGAGACAAAATAATCATTGAATAAAATATTGTTTTCGATTTTAGTGTACATTTGATGTTAAAGTTGTTAACCTCATGAAGGCACCTTTTACATCGCTTCTACCACAAAACTATTATCAACGATTACCTAGCTACAAAAATGTTAATAATGTCAATAATGCATATTGAAAGAATCATCATAAGCAAAATGACTATAATATATGGAGCCATAAAATAATCTGCCATCTAAAAGTCTGTTAGCTTATATTAAAATTATAAATGACTTCTATTAAAAAAATATATATATATTTAAAATTGTGCCAATTTAACCTTATATTACACATAATTTCATTTCAATTGTACACCCATGAAACCTGCAGTAGATACAAAATTGAGCACCAAGAGCCACTAAGAGAAGAGCCGTTCATACCATGTTGAGTTTCTGGAACAGGTATAGGAAGCCTCCGAAGGTCAGTATCATTAACAGCAGTAGCATCACTGACAAAAACTTGACTAAAGATGTGTTGCCCGCTGGCCGGGGTTTGCTGTATCCTGCCCGTGGAGGCACCGGCGGGGGATTGTAGCTAGTGTGAAAGGTGTTTATCATGATGAACAGAGCACGAGTCGATTAGAGAAGAGACGTGTACTCCAGTGGCACCCATGCAGTTCTGAAGAGCTGCTCTCAACGCAAGCAAGCTCATTTGAATGCAACTTCCTGAAAGATATCACCTTTTTTAAGATGGGCTGAGACTTACAGCTTATGTGTTTGTGCGCAATTTGGCGTAAATAAGCATGCGTCCTCATACCAGGTACTAGAAAGGCCTGATTCCATGAGGTCACACATTTTTGCACAAAGGTCATTGTCTTTGCAGATTCAAAATCTGCAGTTTGAATGTTCTGTTTTCTGATTTTGTGAACAAGTTTTTGTAAAGAATTTGTTTTAAATAAACTAATATCAAAATTTGTATATATGACATTAAATTAGATAAAAATAGCAAACCAAATGGCATCTTACAAACAAATAATTTTAGATGTTTTCTCAGAAATAACACTTTCTGAGGCATTTTTGCAATTACTTCTAATCAGCTGATCCCAAAGTGATTTTTAGTGAGTGTAAGAAGACGTTCACACAGGTGTCCTATTAGAGGAATCATACTTCATCACATTGACTATGAACATGATCAACTAATATTTGACAAACACAAAATGTCCAAATACTTTTTTGTCTTTATTTAGTCAAATGCAATGATATGCATGCATTTTTAAGAGTGACTTAAGTGTCTAAATACTTTCACGGTCTCTTTATTTTTGTGCATTAATTATTAGTGACATTGTGAGTTGCAATTATAGCAGAGCTTCTGTTTGTCAGTAAACCACAGGAAATAAGGTCACATGTTGTATGTCTATATTTCTTAAAAAAAATCTGACCACAGTGAAGCACATGTGTGGTAAACAACAAAAAAGGGAGATACTTCAGCTGTGAGTGTAAACACAGGAGAAACACATTATGAAACCTGTTTTTTTATGAGCCATAACCATTTTGTTTGATAATCAAAGTTGATAAGTTACTAGTTTACCACATCTATAAAAGATCCTCTGAAATCTATGAAAGACATGTTCTTCATTTTGGCTTTTGGCCTATATTCAGCTTCCAAATTCTGACCTCATTTTAACCACCAATTGGTGGTCTTAACTACATAGTCTCATAACTCCACTTGATCTTTCTTGACATCTGTTTAAAGAATTGCTGTATCTGTAAATGAGTAAGCATATATATATATATATATATATATATATATATATATATATATATATATATATATATATATATATATATATATATGTATATGTGTGTGTGTGTTTATATGTGAAAGAGTTTGATAAACATTTTCTTTTTTATTTATCAGACCTTCAATACCACTGTATTGTTAGTTATAAACTGTGCATTACATTAAAACAAAAACGTTTTTCATTTAAATGTTTACTGTTGACTGTAGAAACTGCTGATTATCTAGTATCGATCAATTTTTTGCAAAAGAAAAACATAACAGGTTTCACACGAACTGAAGCATCTAACCTCAGTTCCACCCCCACTGATTTTTATTTTCAGTCCCTCTGCCAGGGCTCACATTTTCCGAAGTCATCAGTATTATTTTGAACGCATGCTTTATGCATTTTATGCAGAAATGATCTTCACCCACAAGGCATGAAAGGACACGACTGGGACCTGTCATCAGACCTTTGACCTTTATTAACCGAAACATCAGAAATAATTTACAATGTGCTTTCTGCATGTGAATAGAGAAAGTGGAAGTACACATATATTTCAGTGTTTTGAATATGCAGTGCTCATGAGTAACGTGAGGTCATTTACAGTGAAAAATATTGGCACTTATCAATTATTGTGTCACAAATGAAAGCTACACAAAGCATGTTAAAATTCTTCCTGCAAATTCTAGATCTACTTTTAGACATCCCTTAAAAACCAAGGCTTTATTAGTTATTGTACAGTAGTTAGGTAATATACTGATAATCATGATGTTGTTGCTTTATGTAATTTTCACTATATTTTTCAAAGAGGCAGAAAGCTATTGTGGTAGACTTCCAATACGTTAGCCAATCTGTAAATGACTAGAAGAATAACAAAGTGCAGTAAATGGTAAAACTAGCAACAACCCAGTGTTTATAATTACAACAGTACAATAATATGATAAGAAATACCAGTTTTCAATATCAAGCAGCATTTTAGCTATTTTTATGACCATATGTCTGATATTTTGAAACTGACTTATACAGTGTTGCATTAGTATTACAGTGAACATTAGTCTAATATGAAAAAACACATTAAATACTGAAAAATTATTACAGGGAAAGAATTCAACACATACATAGCAAACCATGTATTCACAGCTTCTTTTTCAAGGGATGGGAAGAATGATTCGTCATGCATATATGACTCACTGCATGTTCTGTGCGTGTTTGTGAAAAAGAGACTGTGGGCCTATGGAACTGACTATGGCACATTAAAATGTTCACACTTTCTGGAAAATGTGCAAATGATGCAGGATTGAAGTCTGAAAATACATCAGTTGGAATGATGACGTAATTACATGTCTGTGTTATAACTCACAATTACTCACAAAAATGTACACTTTATACAGTTTTTAAAGCTTAATAAAATATGACAACACTTAAGTACATGGAGATATTAAATACAATGCTTTCATTAACTAACATGCCACTAACAAAGGCCAGTAATAAATTATGCATTCAAAAAAATCTGTCACAAGCAGCATATGGATATGGAGTAAACTTTGCAGAGTTCTGTTATATGTGATTAAACATTAGTGAATCTCACTTCAGTATGACATGGGCAGTGGCTCCTACTGTTGGCGACAAGTGTAACTACACTACAGCATTCACAGACTGACACTTACACTAACTGCTTCACTGCACGGTTAGCAATGTGTTGTCTTTATTCAGAAGTTCATTATATAATCAGCATTTTTGCAGTATGTATCTACATATATTTAAAAATACATTCTTTTGTTCTAGAGTATTCATTAAACTGACACTGGACATTCATTTCAAGTCTTAGAGTACCATGAGTTTCAGTTTTGGTCCTGCTCAGGGATTGTGATATACTGGTCGTATGAATCTTTGTGGTGTGGTTTAAGATATTGGAACAATCATCACACTGTCAGTTTTCATTATACTGCATTAGAAATGCTGATCTGTAAAGAGCCTGGGCAGTCTTTGAGAGTGTCAGGGGGTGTAGTGGACGACTAAGGCCAGGGTGTGCTGCTCTTTTTTCTGGGGGCCCTTGACGCCGCGATGCCATGAGGGCCCGTCACAGGGCTTGAGCGCATGAGGATCTTCTTTGCTGCTGTGCTGAGGATTCTGGCTGTGAAAAGATGGATCTCCTTGACACCTCAGAAATGCTAAGAAACACCTGTAGAACTGAAAGGAAAAAGAATGAAACAGTCTGCATTTAATTTCACTAATTTGGTTAGATTTGATTTCTGTGATTTATAATTATTCTCCAAAATATGCATCAAAAGTAGTGGATGGAAATTATGGTAATATATTAATACAACTGAAAATAGGTTAACTTTTAGGTTATTCTAAAATAAAAAATTAAATGATAAATAATATATAATTCTAATAATAAATGCACTTAATTTTTATTGTCAAATCAGTAAACTAGGACACACTAATGTGTTTCTACACCCCAACTAAAAATTCAAAATTCATTCCATCTGTGGACTAACCTGGTTGTTTAAAAGCACATATATGACCGGGTTGACCACCGTGCTGCTCTTGGCCAGGACTGATGGCACCACGCTGGTTATGGGAGTGATCAGTCCCCTCCTGCCAAAGGTGGCCAGCAGAGCCACCACCCCATACGGCATCCAGCACAGCAGATAGCAGGAGACCATGGTGATAACCATGAGAAGGATGTGGTTCTCCCTCCTCTGTGCAGTCAGCAGGTTGATTTTAGTTACCTGAGCCGAAAAAAGAAACACTTAATGCATGTGTATTTTAATCTCCAATGTATATGTACATAAAAAGTTACATTTTGATGAAGACGTTTCCAACCATCTAAATCAAACGAAAAGCCTCCATCTTGCTGCAGAGAACATGGACTGTCCTACAGTTCATGAATTAGCTTGCTGTGTGTAAGCTGTCAAAGGAAGACTAGCAGATGGCTCTTTCATGCGTCAAAACATTAGAGTCGTGACTTCTACCCTCTGGAGTCTGTTAACTTTCCTCATCCCCTTCCTATCATGAAGCAATCTCTCTGTATAAAGATCTCCTGCCGGTTTGTAACAGAATGTGAACATGAATCAGCAATGGCGGCAAATGAGAGCTGATGAGTGGAGCTGAGCTCCCTGCACCGGCTCAAGTCGTCATTCACACCTTTTACATGCTCCATTTGTCCTAAACAAGATGATTGTGATGGTATTGACAGCTCCAGCTCGGCTAAGTGTTTTCTCACCTGTGTATTCCTCTGGAAGTGTCCTTCAGCAATTTGTAGGATCAATATGACACTGACAAAACATATTAATTTGAAGCAACATATACAAAACTTTCTTTCAGTACAGTACAATTCTTTCCATTTCCATAATTTAATAACCCTTCTGCCTGGACGTCTTTGATTCTGCAAACGATTTAATACACACAAAAGTATCCTCCATTCATAAACACCCCCAAAAGTGTTTCTTAATTGTATCAGAATACATTTTCATTCAGCTTTCCATTGAATAGTGTAATGGAAATCGATTTCATACCGCATGTCTGGAGTGACTCTATTTTAGGAATGCAATTACTTTCTCAGCCATGTCACCCCCTGATTTTCCCAGTGCTCTCTTCTTGTAATTCCTCCTTTTGAATCCCATCAGAATTCCATGTTTGTGTTTCTAAGAAAAGCCTGAGGGCTGTAGTGACTGGCCCACTCATACATGTAATGGAAGCAGCTCTTTCCATTTGCAGATACACAATGTGGCGCCTGCTACTGAACAGAACGAATCCTGGAGGAAATAAGTTTGTTACATAACAGTTTGTCACCAATAGTAACAGGCTCTGCGTTCTAAAAATAACTCAAATGGTGATTCATTCATAGAATCGCTCTGGCGACTAGAGGCTCTCTGCCTTACTACCTGCTGGAAACGCTCATTACATATTCCTTCACACAGTGATGTGTTTATGAAATCCGCCTCAGGCATGGATGAGTCACAAAAACCTAAAGCCTTCTTCACCTTGAGCACTGTCTAACCTGATGCCCCAAAGTGCTTTGATCTTATTCCCTTAGCTGGACAAATCAATATCAGATGGATAAATAAAGAATCTAAGAGCGCAGGATCTGTTATCTGTAGCTCGTCGGGGTTCAAATGTTAATTGTGCACTGGCTATGAGACATCATTGCAGATTTCTGGGTAAAATGGCTATATTTCCAAAGAAGGGACATTAACACGGTGAGAGGAGACTGTATGCCCCACTGGTGTTATACAACAGCACTGGTATCACTCTGCTTGTTGATGTTTGCACTTTCAGTCTCTGTATTAGTGATGGGAGTAGCCTGACTATTTCTTCCCTAGAAAAATATGGTATAAATAGTGAAAGCTGTATGCTAGTATATGCAACAACTGTCTTTATGAATGAGTTATTGAATCATTCATCATTCACAATTCAACGATGGAGCAATATGACAATATGATAATCTTGCTAAGGGAAAAAAAAACAATTGTAATATAAAATAAGTTTTGACTTTTTAAACTGAAATATTTAGACATAAATAAGAATTTTGTATTATTACTACTTTGTTATGATTTCAAGAAACTTGCCAAATATCATGAAATCAATAATAGCAATTATTTTATTCTACAATCTTAAAAAATAAAGGTTCCAAAAGGGTGTTTTTACAGTGATGCTATAAAAGAACCCCAAAGAAGCTTCAAGTAAACCGTTAAAAGAATGATCTAATGAATGATCTAAAGAAACTTTTTCCACTATAAAGAACCTTTTTGTACACTGGAAAGATTCTATGGATGTTTCTCTTCCAGTACTGTAATGATGGGTGTAAAAATATATAGATCATTTAATAAATAATAACATATGCGTATAACATATAATAATGAATAAATCCTCTCTCACTCACCCCTTTAATAATGCACAGGATTTTGCCATAGCAGAAGATCATGAGCATTAGGGGTAGAAGCAGACAGAAGATGAACAGGCACATCACGTAAGACATGCTGTTGGTTGAGCGCTGATGCCACTGCACTGAGCATGTTGTCCCGGGCCCTTCAGGTCCATAGCTACTCCAGCCCAGGAATGGTGGCAGAGTCCACACCAGTGAATAGAGCCAGGATCCAGCCACACAGAGCCAGGCCCTGCGGAAGTCAGACACGTCTGCCTTGGTGGGGCGCAGCAGAGCGGCATAACGCTCATATGATAGTATGGATAGAGACATCAGAGACACAATTCCTATTTTGGGATAAAGAAAACAGATATGGAAAAATGGCGGTCACAATACAACCAACTTGTGATTATTATAAATGTCTTTTTGTTGTATGTTAATATTTGTACTGTATCTATTGCCGGTCTACACCAAGTGCTGTAAAGCAATGACAGCTATTTTGACATCTTTCTGTTGCGCAGGGGAAAAATGACAATAAACCCAAGTTTGACAAAGCAATTTACTGTGAATATCCGGGACAGTCCCTAGAGAGAAGTCTGAGGTTAAGTGCAAAGAACAGTTACGCTCTCAATGATCATGCATCCTGTTCTATTCCTGGATCAGTCGCACAACCTGCATCTGTTATATAAAAACTGCCACAATTATCTGCATAATTGAGGTAGTGTGTTAATGAGACTGCAATTGCTGTTTATTAAAACTAGACAAAACTATTTATTGATTAAAAACATTTTTATGAACTATAAAATAATCAGTGCACAGTAAACTAAATGAAATAACGTATAAAAAAATAAAACAAACAAAATTAATTTTAGTTGTTACTGAACACGGAGTCTGAGTAAATTTAGAGATCATTAAATTGTTTCCTCTTACTTTTGTATATTGAAAAGTTTTGACAAATGCAGAAGAATCAACACACATTTAATACAGTGAGCAGATATATTTTTGATTGTATAAATGCAGACACTGCTTCTTTCCTCAAATGAATATATAAAGAGTACACTGTAACAATCAAAAATATTGCTGAAACAGACTACAGCTAAACTGAAATGTAGAATAATGCAATAAAGTTATGCTGTCTCAGACTCAAGGAGCTCATTAAGGTACAGATTGTTTTCCAGTGAAGGTAATGTTAAAGTTATGAAGACATATCGTTATTTAACAACCTGTAAACAATGCAGATAGTGACTTGACACAAGATGATGGAGCTAGAACAAGCTGTTGACAACATATTTATTCTACTGTCCAATTGTTAAAAATGTTTGGGTAACCACAGAGAGAAACTGTGAGCTTCATTTTCCTTCAGTGGGTTTGCACTGCAGGTTCACATGTTCTGCGCAAAAGCGCTCTGCACTTGTCCCTGCAGTTCCTCTACACATCACAGGAAGAGAAACAGGGGGTGTCACAACACTCCCACTAGAGTAATTAATGCCTTAAACAGGCTCTCCATTCAAATGTCAGATCACTGGGGGAAGACTGTGACTTCTGAGACAACCCCCAAAGAAGATAAAATCAGAGTGATTCTGGCTTCTGCCTGTCTTGAGCATTTGTGGAAAATTTTCAACAGACCAAAAAAAAAAAAGAAACATATGATCTGTGAACTTGACATGATCAAGAACCATGATTCCTTTTAAAATAAATAAATCAATATTTTACTAATACTAAACTTTTACAGCACAGCCTAACTGACGCAGTAGTCTGCTTTAAGTGCTGTAGTCAAAAATATGTAGGCACACAGGTTAGTAAGATATATTCTTATAGAGTACTTAATTAAACAGTGAGAATACTGGATCAGCTCAAGCATTCTTTCAGATTTAAATGTTAATTCAGATGAAAAAATTCCAAACTCAGAAAATGTTTTCAATGTTCACACCTAAATAAATCAAAAAGTTAAAATAAACCACAAATTTGTGTAAAATATACAGACATTATATATTATATTTTTAATGTATTATTGAGACAGTGACGTTTTTTGCTTAAGGAGAAATGGACAATATTTACACAAAAATGAAATAATATGATTTTCTAACACTGGTACTACAGAACTATTGTTTCTTTGTGATTGTGGTCATGCTACAAAGATTCAGTTGATTTAATTTAGGCTACAGATTGACCTTACGGCATGAGAAATTTTGAATATGCATATGCATTCTTTTTGCATATGCTATAATGTATTTTCATTATTGTTGTTTAACTACTTTAACTGCAACATCTTGAAAATTTATTTATTTATAATTTATTATTTTAGTTTGTTGATGACAATTTTAAGGTTAAGTAAGTTTTGGGACTTTTTTTGAATGAATCTCTGTGCTGTTGAGTGACACACACAAACATTTTCAATTCAAATGCTTGATTAAAATTAGTCAGCAACATACAAAAATGTCCTTTCCACGTTATGTATTACCTACATTTTCAACCAATTATACATTTTTATAAAATACATGGTGTGTTAACAGTTTGTACTGGTGGTGGTTGAAGAGAGATATATGATTGTAAAGCGCTCTGGGTGTACAGCAATACACAATGAAAGCGCTATATAAATGCCTCATTCATTCATTCATTCATTCATTCATTGTACCTTTAAAAATCATAAAAATTAGTGTTACAGAAATCTAGACCATCTGTCATACAGCTATATATATATATATATATATATATATATATTGTTGTTGTTGTTGTTGTTGTTGTTTTGCTTCTTCCGGTGGTTTTCAAACCTGTCCTGGAAGACCCCCAGCCCTGCACATTTTGCATGTCTCCCTCATCTAACACACCTGATTCCACTCATTTTCTTGTTAGTAGAGACTGACCTGAATTGGGTGTGTCTGATAAGGGAGACATACAAAATGTGCAGTGCTGGGGGTCCTCCAGGACAGGTTTGAAAACCCCTTTCTCTAGCCTATAATATTTTTTTTTTTTCTCTCTAAACCTAGCCTATGATTTTCTGGCTTATAATTTTTTCCTACGCTTCCCAAAAACTACTAAAACATGAACATTATTAAGCTCTTGGTTTGAAGACGCTATTAATAATTAGGTATTAAATATATTGACCATGATTATTGTGTTTAAAACGTAATTCATCTATCAGCAAAACCACCTAGTGTCCCTACGCCAGAAAATAATGCAGGCGCAATAACGCACATCGCTACAAAGAATTAAAAAGTTCAGCTGTAAGATATCCTCTGAAATAACTTCTGAAACCTGTTACGCGTACAACTTTCCTGTTGGATGAACTTCAGTAAAACTTACCAAAAAGCGAATTGGCGAACCCGTACCATTTGCAGCCGTGGTATCCCAACAGCCATTTCCCATAGAGACTGGAAGCGAAACTGAAGGGAGTCCCAAACAAGCAAACCAGTATGTCACTCACGCTGATGTTCAGCAGAATGAGGTTTATGGGTGTCCACAGTGAGCGAAACCTCGCAAAGATGAGCAGGACAAACAGGTTGTTGAGGAATCCAAACACCAGAATGATTCCGAGGCAGACGGCTGTGACCGTGTGGCCGGTCCGGCTCAGGCCAGGTGGGGCATCGTGGGGCTCCAGGGGGTCTCCTGAACTGACATTTGCACTTTGATTGAGCGCAGAAGTGTCTTTGTAGCTAATGTTCAAACTCCAGATGTAGACGACCATAGCAGCCTGACTGCACGGATAAATAATGTTGACACTATGACTTTCCTTACGGATGGATTCACAGCTCTCATCTCCCCCTCACTGACGCGCAGCCCACCATTAAACACCCAGCCTCTGCCTCTGCTGACCTCCGTGCGTCTGAGAGGCGCGTCTTTGAGCGCTGGGTGACCAGGGTGCGAATTATGAGGGGTGGGGGGACGGGGTTGCATATTATTTTTAGTTTGTATTATCGTTTATACATTTATATATCGTTTTCGTATTGATAAATGCTATAACTGAACTCAGAGCGTGTATTTTCCAGATATGCATAGCTTTCAACACTCTCCAGTGGACTCTGTTCTAATGAAATCAAGTTTGCCTGAGGAAGTAACCATAGCAACATTGCGCTGCTCACAAGCTTCAGTATGCGGTACGTCGACAAAGAAGGCTACTTATATTTTATATATTTATTAGTTACTTATGAAAATGTTGACGATTAGAAAGGGATTATATCTGAATATTTTCACACACACACACATAGATCTCACCCCCTTTGTAATTTTCATAACTGTAATTTAATTATTTGTTTCTCAGTAACTGTAACTGATTACAGTTATATTTATTTTGTAATTATATTACGTAATTCCGTTACATGTAACTAGTTACTACTGACAGTGTCATAATGGCTGAAGGCGCAAACAGCGGAGTAATAGACAAACCAGTTCAAATGAGTAAGTCATTTACACTGGAACTGCACTGACTGATTCAAACTCAAACTCAGTTCACTAGCAAAAACCGGATCGCGAATCATTTGATTTAGATCAGAACAAGCAGCTTCGCAAATCTATTGATTCAGATTGTAACTTCGGAGCGCGTGTCGTGGATCTTTATTTAGAATCTCAGATCGGAACTTCGGAGCATGTATCGCAATTCATTTGTTTTAGATCGGAACTTTCGGGTTCTCGAGTCTTTCGATTCAGATCAAGACTTCGGAGTGCGGATCGCAAATAAATTCATTTAGATTGGAACTTTGGAGCGGCTTTGTGAATCTTTTAATTCGGATTATAACTTCGAAGTGTGGACTGTGAATCATTTGATTTAGACTGGGACTTTGGAGTGCAGATCGCGAAACATTTTAAGAGTTCAGATACAAAAGCCTCTAAGTGCCATTTGAAATTTTCTTCTAAAATTAGCATTTTTATCAGGCAGTGTGTAGGTTCAGTAATTTTACTTTAATGGCAATGAATGGGTTGCCATTGCCATTAAATTGAAATAACTGTACATAAACATAGGCGCTTAAGAAAAAATGCCCATTTTAGAAGAAAATTTCAAACGGCACTTAGAGGCTTTTGCATCTAAACACTTCATATGGTTTAGATCAAGACTTTGGAGTGCAGATCACGAATCATTAGATTCAGATCGGACATTGAAGTGTGTTTTTATTGAACAGTACAAAATATCAAACCATTAAGGTAGCACAGTTCTACAAAACAAAGAAAGAAAGAAAGAAAGAAAGAAAGAAAGAAAGAAAGAAAGAAAGAAAGAAAGAAAGAGAAAACAGATACAAATCCCTTAAGAAAATTAACCATGGTTTTATTGTAGTAAAAATGTAGTAAGGCCTTAACTAAATTTTTCTGAGGCAATTTTGCAAGATTTTGTCAAGTAACATAGCCTATTGAAATTTACAGTGAATGACTTACACATTTAAACCAAAATTGAGATGGATAAATTGTGAGTTTTAAACTTGAGCTCAGAATCACTTTTTGATTCAGATGATCATGCCGGTTCTGCTGTTTACCATTTACATGATTGCAAATCAAACTGTAAGCCAATTTTTTTTTTTTTTTTTCAAATGCGTTTGTGTGTGTGTGTGTGTGTGTGTGTGTGTGTGTGTGTGTGTGTGTTGCACTATATCACTGTCACATAAGATATTTTATTCCTAGATAATTTTTTAAAAACCGATAATGTTACAACCCACACTGTGTCATGATGACATTTCCCACTCCCCTACCCATGCATAAAGGTTCTATATAATCAGTGTTTAATTTGCTGGAAAAAAAATAAAAATAAAAAAAATACTGCCTATGCTTAAAATTACATTCCAGAAAAGATCTCTTTTTATAGTTGGCCATTTATAATATCTGTATAGATTTTTTTTTTCTTCTTAGTATTATGATTATGGATCTTTCCTTTTTTTCCATTAGACTCTATCAAGTCAGACCATGTGAAGCATGCTTTAAATATTATGTATCATTCAAAGCGCCAACAACTACCAGATAGTGCTTGTATCCTGAGAATCAAAAGCAAACATAAGTTTTGTCTGATATTTAGTATTAAAGATATTACCACATGCATGGCTATATTCCATAGACAATGTTCACAAACTTTTCCCATTCACTCTTTGGACAATATGCAATCTCCAGTTCGCCACTAGGATGTCTAATCAGCGCTGTCATTCTTCACAGTTATTGATGATGTTGTTGTCAGCTTTCTGCTGTCCTTCAGCTTTTTATTATTTCACATCCCATTCAAGCCTTCTTCATATGATTCCTCAAGTAATTGACAGGTAATCAAAAGTTGCTAACTTACAAACCCCCCCCCCCCCCCCCCCCCCCCCCCCCGCCCCGAAGCTTAAGGTTGGTGGGGTGCTGGATGTCACTTGGAGTAACGGCACTGCTGTGGCCTTAGAGAAGAGAGTTTGGATCCTGTGGGAGCGGACACTGCTGCGGCATCTGAAAGAGAATATGGCTTCTGCGGAAGTGGGTATAGTTGCGGCAGCTGAAAGAAAATGTGGCTTCTGCAGAAGCGGCCACTACTCCGGCATCTGAAAAGTAGAAATAAGAGGGAAATACAGATAGGGCTCCTGTGGGAGCAGTCACTGCTGCGGCAGTGGGGGCAGTGGGGAAATACAGATAAGGCTCCTGCGGAAGCGGGGTGCTACTGGATGGTTGAAGTGGAGATGGGCCGCTATGGGTGGATTTGGTGGAGTTAAAGGGGATGGCTATGGCAGGTCTGAAGTTACAGTAAACAGGGATGGACTGGCATTAAAGGGGTCGGCTGATGAGGGTTTGGTGAGCTTCTTTGATATGGAAGCGGTCTAACCGCAGGTAGGTCTTGAAGGCCTCTGGCTTCTGAAGGCTTCTGACAAAATCTGTGTCCTGGTGCTGCTGGCTATGGGGGTTGGTTCTGAGGCGAGAGCATTCGGAGGGATGGGTAGGGGCGTGGTGGAAGACAGAGAGAAGGAATGGCGAGCATGCGAGATGGACGAGGAAAGATAGCTGGCGGAACTGCTTGCGGAGGCGTGCTCACTCTTGGGACCGCTCCGGGATCGGAAGAGAGTGGGAATGCTATGGAAGCTGGAGGTCACTGGAAAGGAAGAGGGGTTAGAAGTAACAGGAGGAAAAGACATGTAAGGGCCTGTGTTGCAAGCGGAGGCAGCCTCACGCTTGCTTCAGCTACTGTAGGTCATGGGAAGGGAGTGGGGGTTTGTGACATCCTGCAGAGCCTGTGTAGTCTGCACCGCTAGCAGAGGCAGCCTCACACTAGCGTCTGCTATGGGAGCTAGAGGCAACTGAAAAGGAAATGGGGTTAGAAGTAACAGGAGGAAAAGACATGCAAGGGCCTGTGTTGCAAGCGGAAGCAGCTTCGTGCTTGCTTCAGCTGCAGCCCATGGGTTTTGTGACATTCGGGGAAAAAAAAAAAAAAAACACCTGTAGAGCCTGTGCTGCCTGCACTGCTAGCAGAGGCAGCCTCGCGCTAGTGTCCGCTACAGGAGCTGGAGGCCGCTGAAAAGGAAAGGGGTTAGGGGAAGTAGAAGAAAAGTCTGAGATGTGAGGGCCTGCATTGTAATCGGAGGCAGCCACATGCTTGCTTCTGCTGCTGTAGCTGTAGGCTGCAGAAAAAAGGGAAGTGGTTTTTGACTTTGGCGGGACATGCTGAAATGTCCGGGTAGCCTGCAGTGTTGCCAACTTAGCAATTTTGTTGCTAGATTTAGCAATTTCTCAGACTACCCTAGCGACTTGTTTTTCCAAAGCAACTAGCAACAAATGTAGTTATTTAAAAAAAAAAATGGCAACCTTTAAAGTGATAAAAATGATAAAAGGCATGCGTTTTTCTCTTAACCACAAAAGGAAGAAAGTATTGAAACAGATAGCCAGCCAAGCCACACATTGGCTGGTAACGTTAAGACACTTTGAGAGGTGCCTAGTAGTATGCACTTCACATGCACTTATGATTGTTAATCATTTATCGAAATGCAATGAGTAAATAAAAGCTGCAGTGCGTAACTTTTTTTGGTTAAAAATGATCCGAAATCAATATTTGAGAAAGTACATAATCAGCCAGTGTTAAAAACTATCGCCTTACTTTAGCCCGATTCACAACAGTTAGCTTATAATAATGTTTTCTAATTTGAGTGGCACGAGTAGGTTTCCGTGGGAAATTCGAGCATGGCACTGCGTCATTACGTCACATCTGTAAACATGAAGAAGTTTTCCCGGCTACTAGGCTCTGGCACTCTTGCAGGTGGTGGATCATTTATAGCCTTTTCGCACAGCAGCTCGAATAATTAAATTTATTTGATGGCGGATTATAATCCAGAAAGGATTGTGTGTTTATGAAACACGTGAATGAAATTAAATTATATTCCAGTTTTAAATGTGGTTCTGATTACAGATAGCCAACGTGGGATTACACAAGTTTTTGTATTTTAAATAGAACCAGTTTGAAGGAAGATTAATTTGCTTTTTGGATTAAAAGAATTTCTTAATATGAAATTTGAATGGTATGACAATTAGATATTAGACTGTACAGAAATTGAAATCTACACGCTAATACTATACTCATAGTCACGCAATGCTGATGTTGTTAACATTAATAATTTGAGAACAAAGTATAATAATATTAATAATAATAATAACACTTTGCATAGTTAGATGTGATATGAGCTAACTGATCTTTAGATTTAATCACTGTTGGTAGCGCGATTTATTGTAATGCTTTTTTCCTCAGTTGGGCAGAACAAACGTGGCAGACTTGTTACTTCTTAAGATTGCAATATATGGTGAAAATTCTGATTTGGGTCATATATTCCAAGACATAAGCAGTAAATATCCACACCGGTGCAGTGACTGACAACTACACATTCACCTCAAACCATTAGATTCATCCGCGCTGGAGCCGTGCCGGTGTTGTGCCCAATTCTGACCCCCGCCAGATTACTACCCCCCTAGTATTGGTAGGTTAAGGGTTAGGTGTGGGGGATGGGTTAGGATTAGGGGTGGGGTTAGGATTAGGCAATCACTTAGCGATTTCAACGAGAGGGGGTAATAATTTGGCAGGGGTCGAAAATGGGCACAACACCGGCGCTGCGGCTGGAAGAGCCGCGGTGAAAGGCTGAGCCGAAGTGGTAAGCGATTGAGGATCCGAAAACAGCACCTTGTCATATCATACTCAATGGCTACAAGTGCTGTTAGATGGAAACTGCAGTTACAAAAAGGTTAATAACACAGGCATATCAGCATTAACGCAAGGGCTGCTGGCAGAATCCAGCGATACTCGTAAACCAGTGTTATCAGCTACCTCACAATAGTTAACAGAAGCTATTTAGTCTCTGCTGTCTGGCAGTATTGTTTTAATGACACGTTATCATGGAAATTGGCTAGGCAACACTGACAACAGAGATAATAATACTATTTCATGAAGCCAAAAATTAAACATGTCGTATTTAAAGGTGACACCTCTGTAGGTCAGCACTAATTGAGTTGTGCGCTGTGGATTCTCTGAGGTGTCACTGCAGACTATATTAGAATTACAGATTAAGTGTGAGTAAAGAGGAGAGCGGAGGCTTGAATGGAAAGAGTGTTAATAATAAAGTCAAACCGAAATGCCAGAGGAGATGTAAAATACTTCCAATCTACCCTGTGCACAATAACATTAGTCTCCCCCCCCCCCCCCCCCATGTCCTTTCTAAACAAGCTAGAATTCTTCTAGTTAAAGCTGAGAAGCACTGCATTAGATAGATGGCTCAGTCAGAGTCAGACTCCATAACTTTTGAGCTTTATCATTTTGCAAACATTATGAAACTGTTACTTTTGAATGTTCTCTGAACATTCTAACAAGTAGCAACATTTAAACAAACATTTAAATTTCAGGTGAAAGTCCAACTAAAATGTTTTTGAAAAAAAAAAAAAATTCTCTGAAAAATGTATTGATGCTTTTGCGCTAACGTTTTGAGAACATTATTGACCAGATAGCTTTGACTTCTATTAATGCTGCTGGAAGATTGAATTTGTTCACAACTTTGAGAGAACCTTGCCAGAACGTTAAGGAATAATGTAAAAATGGCCTGACTGTATGTTAACCAGCTGATTACACAGTGAGTCAACAAACAAATAAAATTATAAAAAATAATAATTTTGCCTGTATATTACCTTCTGTTAAGAAAAATATTCAATTACAGTGTCCAAAAGAACCGGCCAAGCAACAAGACGAACACTGCATCAACATTAGAGTTATAATAAAGCTGTCCTCTGATATCACTAATTGATTACTGAGATAAAAGATAGTGCCAGTTTCATTTTTATGAATGATAGCTGAATCCGAAATCACATTGTCAGAGTAGGTAATAATTTTGATAAATGTGTGTAGTATGAATACAATATGAATATAGCAATGTTGCGACTGTTATGTGACCTGTGGAGTCAGTTGCGACACTTCCCTGTCATTCACAGTTCCTCCTGTGACCTCTTGGGATAGAAAAGTGTCCATTTAATTTTGCCTGCCGTTTTCTGAATACTGGGAATTTGGACATATTTCCCATACTGCTTTCTGGGTACTAGTAGAGAAGTATAATCAAGTAATACTGTGTAATAATAAAGCAAAACAGTCACTCTAAAGTTTTCTGCTCAGTAAAAGAATTTAGCCCTCCGCTCCCACTGCGATAAAATGTGGAGTGATCGATTATTGTGCCAGAGGTGAGTCTGAGTGCAGAGTTTAGCCTTGGCTTTGGTCAGTTTTATTTGGAAAGGGATGTGTGTGCCACCAGATGGGTAACAGCTAAATATAGTGCAAGGACATCAATAATCCTCGAGCAGGGGTGTGGAGAGATGGCTGTTCCTCCATCTGCGTCCATGAATTGGATTCATGGTGGGGGAGTGGAGTTTGATACCTACATCATAGTGTGAGATTAAGATTGGCTCCAAGACATACAGACTTCACATCATGCTGCTATAATTAATGTATTTTTACAGCGAGATGCAGTGCAGTGTTGTTATCGCCCACTAGGGTGCAGTGTTGGCGTTTTCATTAGCTAGGGTGCCACGCTCGACCAACAATGTCATAACTTTAACCAAGTCTGTCTTAAATACTGTAATATGCAAATGAAATGTATTTGAGTAGCACTGAAGAAATACTGTAATGTGCCATTTATGGAAATACAATACAATAACATTTATATAGCACAATACTAAAGTGATTTTCAACTGGTTTGTGACCTGTCTTGCAGTTCTGTTCTGATTATCAACTATAGCAGGGAAAAACAATGCCAATAATAAAATGTTACTAACTGTATAATTATACATATTTAGGGTAGCAAAATAAATAAGAGTTTGGTTTTTGAAAGAGATGAGAAAAATTCATTTTGTTGTTGACATCAAAGGCTGTGCATCCAATCAAATTCCAGTATTGTCTGGCACTTAAAGCAGTCGAATTTGACAAATGACAGCATAGACAAGTTGCGTAATGCTCTCATCCAAGCATAAATGAAATAAGAATAAATATGATTTGTGCAAACTAAAAATTGAAACATCTGTACTTTACTAAATTATAATAAAGCCCATATAAAACCACTTTATACTTGTAATCAATCATAATCGATGTATTATGTTTGTAGGCTAATCATTTTTCAGATCAGCTATTTACACCCAGAGAAGCCTATCTGACAAATTAAATGCTATAAAAATAGCTTTCAGACAAAAGGTCTATATAGGGTTTGCTATAAAAAAAACTATTAAAAAAAAACAACAACAACTACAACACACAAATAAACTCCACCTGACACTCTAAATTATAAAAAAACACAGATTTAGTGTGTGTTTTTGTGTGCATGTAAAATGTCTTTAACCATAAAGCCTGAGGCCAATCTCTTGTTCAATCTTCTTCTGTGCTGTGGTACATGAAGAGCTTGTTTCTAAACAGGTTGAATGTACAGACGCCTTCGGGTGAAGCACTGCAAGGTCCATTAGTCACTTGTTCAGTTAAACGAAAGAGTGAAAAACTTCTTTGTTCTTCCTTTTCAATCTCAGATAACATTGTTAATACCAATAAAGATCCTTTTTCTCAATCACCTGTACACCTAAAAGGCAATCACAAGTGACTTAATTAAATACTTAAGATTGATAATGTCTAATAAAATGTAAAAAGAATGTTAATAATAAGAAATGTTTCTTAGCATACATGAATAAGAAGGATCATGTGACACTGAAAACTAGAGTAATGGCAAATTCACCATAAACTTTTGAAAATATAACTATGATTATGTAGATGTGATTAAAATAGGATGGTAGAAAATGATGGCATTTACCAGAGTTAAGATTCATATCAGTCATCTGATTGCCAAATCCAGGATACTTGGTCCATCCAGACATAAGGTCTTGTTTGGAGGAGGGTAGCACCACTGTACCCAAGTCAGGGTGATCGTTGTGGAGGAAATTTAACAGAGAATTAGAGTACTGATGTTCTGCCACCATCAAACCATCAGAGGATACAGCCGAGGGGTACATCATGGGGGGCAGAACGACACTCAATCCCTGCCTAGAATCCCCTGACCACAGAAAAGCACTGTTTGCAGGGTGATTTGGTGGCATTTGTTGGTTTGATTGAGACTCGCAGCTTGTTCCTTGCCGGAGATGATCTGGAGGAAACAAGGGCTGAAACCTGGTTTGTGACTCTGCTTCCCATTGACTTGAAAGTCCATCTAACAATAAATAAATAACAGGAATTCAATGTTTCAATTCATTTAGCAAGTCAAATATTTTGTGTAAAAGCAAAATTTAAGAGAAACAGTTACTTGTTTGAGCAACTTTACGGTTTCTTTTGATTTTGGAGCATTCCTCCTTTGGTTTATTTGCTTGACTCAGAGCACGGGAGAAATGTTCATCCACCATGCTGTTGATGTCTCCTTGGAAGTAGGTGAGAAGGACACTACCAGACTCCTCTTTAGTCTTCTTAGCCACAGGGTGCCCTAGACCCTCCTCCATCACTGATCTAGGTACTGCAAAAACAAGTGTGCATTGCATCATTTATCCATCTGTCCTGCCGTGGTGGCAGATTATTGTGTGTTTAATTATATGTCTTCTAAATCTAATGTAAAATTGCAATAACATTGCATTATTTGCATTATGGTATTGATGAATGACAGTAAGATATGTCACAGCCCAAGTGGATTTAGATTATTTTAGCATCAATTACTCAAGTATTTAGGTGTTATCTTCTAGAGCTGCAATAAGACATATCATTTAGATCAACATGAGACAGAATCAATTTTCATGCATTTTTTGGTTGACGACTTATGTTGGTAAGTACTATTCTGCTAAAGAACAAAATCTTGCACTTTCCACAGAAAACTTTTTTTTAAAGCATTAGAGAGACAATTTGTGTTTGTTAGCCAGTGAGAAATATTAGATATGTTTAATAAATTAATCTATCTATCCATCTGAACAGTACCAAATTTTGGTAACAGGTCTGCAAACTATATTTAAAGTAAATGTAAAATAAAACATTTTATATTTTAAGTTAATAATTAGTAATATAATTTAGTTAGACCACCTGAGGTTGATGATCGATATTATCTGAAGGTTTTCTGAATTTTTCAGGTGTATCAAAAGTTATAATTAAAGACTATATATGCACGAAAATGCAGATAAATATCTGTTAAATATTAAATCTTAATACTGGCAGAATATTAAAACAGTCTGTCCCCTCTCTAAACAGCAAACTGAGTTCGCACGTAAATCACTAGGTTCAGTATAGCACTTGATTGTCTCCAGATTTATAGAATTTAGCATCAACGCTTAACTCTACTTTTTTGTTAAAGCTATTTTAAAATGATGAAATATTGCTGTAATGGAAATAGCCACCGTTTTTACTCACCGTGCAACAGTCGTGAAATCTCCAGTGTTTAATCAGACGCTGAAACCCGATCAATTACATTGATAAAGGCGAAATATCCGCTGTTGCGCGAGATTTGAACACGCTGCAGTTAAATAAGTTTAATCGTTTCCCTTTGTACGTCGACTAAAAGAAACTACTTCACTTTTTGCACTTAAATGTGGGGCGTTAATCTGTGAACTTTAACCAGTACGAGTAGAATGTGACTGAACAAGCTAGACCATTTAACTGTCACCTCAGGAAAAAAAAAGACATTGACAGAACTAATGTTTTTAGGACATGTTGTTTTCCCGTTAACATTGTGGATCAGATAGCATTGATTATTAATAATCGTTTTATTTGTCATTTATTTCATTATTAATGTCGCAATAATTTATCTTAATACATGAATGTAAAAAGTGTAACACAAACATAGCCTATAGTTTAGACATATGTTAAAAACCCTGTTACTGAGTAGCTTATTACTGTATGAGCAAACCTCTGGATTTTGAATGATTTCTTTCTACAATGTTTTAGACCTGGCAGGGGGAAAGCTGCTAGTCTTTTTTAATACTGATAGTCTGAAGCAAAAATTACTAACTTAGTAATTCAGAAAAAAGTGCTATACAGATGTATAGATATCAGTCACTTGAATGACACAATAAGTCATAACGCATTTAAACAGATGACCTCAGTAATTCATCTCTCTGGAAGAAATAAAGGAATCATTGAAACTATTTTTTTAATCAATGAAATAATGACAATATAGTTGACAATAATAATAATAAAAAAAAAAAAACTTAATGAAGCCTTTCTTGAATTTCTGCTGGAGATTTCCAAACATATCATTTAACATAAACACAGAAAGAAACTGAATACACAGAATTCATATTCCCTCTTTTTATTGTTTTCTGTCCTGTGTCAGGAAAACACCATTATGGCTGGTCCCTGAGTTTGAGGTATCAGATCTCTTCCTTTCACTGGTAGTCTCTGACTTCATGGACGGTGAGGAGACTTGTAGACCACCTTTCGCTTTGGCCCCCAGTGTCACAGAAAGGCTCCAGTCTGATCAAAATTCAAATGATCTTTTATTCATTTAATTTTTCAAGAAATAAGCTTGTCTCTAATTGATAACTTTTGTGTTTTGAAGTGGTGTAGATGGGATGCTCTTTACTTGTTAATAAATCTTAATCTACAGCCTTCTATTATTATTATTTTTGGTTGGTGGTTGATATGCAGTTTTATATAATTCAAACATTGTACACTATTATTATAATAAAGAATATTTTCTCTTAGGTATTGCTATCTACTATAGTTTATATGAGACAAACCTGAGTATTCAGTCTGTCTGAATCTTCCACAACAGAGATGTATCCTCCACTGCTTCCTTACATTGTCTTTCATCAGACAATAAAACAGGAAGATAAAGAAGCCTGAAATTCAGCAAAAAGCAAAACACTTGTCCAAAGAACTCCAATCCAAAAACGATATCATATTTTGTTAAACAGAATAATGCATCTTTATTTTATTCTTATCATTCTTATCTGTATTGATGGACCTATTATAATAATGAGTACCACTGCATGTATTTGTACCATATGCACAGTGTTACATATTTTAACTTTATCTCACAGGCATAAGCAGTCCTTGCTGTTACCTTGAAGACTGTTGAGGAGGGAGAACAGGTACAGCAGGGGTGTTTTGGCTGGGCCCCAGGCGACAAAGGTTAGTATCCAGGTAAGTCCCAGCAGGAAGGTGAGACTGGCCACCACTCTCAGGTCATGCAGGAAACCTTTTCTGCTGCTGGAAGGCTTATTGACCCGCATTTTAAGGATCTGTACCAGCACCACGACAAATACGCAGATGTTACAGACCATGACCAGGGTCACAAAGGAAACCACCGTCACATAAAAGGTCACCTCATTCTTTAACCAGCAACTGAAGAGGTTGAAGAAAAATAGTATAAACATAAAGGCCCATTAACTCCAAAAAGATAATTATAATGACAACCATAAGATAAATAAATTGGCGTCAACACCAACAGATGATAACTTTCTGTTTATTCTGATCGTGGCCTTCAGATATGTTCTGCACGCGCTTTAACTTTTTATTGCTCATCAGCTGGACAGAATTTGCTGTGAGTGATTTTAACGACATCATTCCTCCAATGCCTTCAAAAATATTTTAGGTTTGGCAAATTTGTACATCTCAAAATATGCTTTTGTATGACATCACCAATGCAAATTTTGAAATTGCCAATCATTATGGTGGCCAAGACAGCTCAAAGATCTGCAACTTCAGAAAACACATGCAAATAGAAAAAGCACCAGCAAATTAAGAAAACATCTTCATCAGTTTGACAGCACATGTGCTGCAAATGCTCACAACACAAAACACACTGCAAATACTTAAACACAACCAAACAGAAAAATGCACAAATAGCACAGACCACAACAAAATTACTCCAAAAAAAAAAAAAAAACGAAAATTAACCATAGTTTTTTTTTTTTTTTTTTGGCATATTTATTTGCATTTGTATAACCACAGTTGTACAAATACCAAAACTATAGTTAGTGTAGTAAATCCATGGTTAATTTGTGCATGGTTTAACTATAGTAACCAGTTTTTATTTATTGTATTTATTTATTTATTAATTTTAATAGTAAAACCATAGGCTACGGTTAATTTTTGTAAGGGAAGTTGTAAAAGTAAGTTAGCCAGCTTATGTTTCACATTTACAGTAATTGTGTATTTCGTCAGCTTATTTAGGCTAATAATATCCCCCCCAAAAAAAGCTAAGCAATCGTATGATCAGTATGTTAAAATAAACAAAAATCTCAGAGCAAACATTGATACATATGTCCCATGTTCATCATTTTGCGGTTCCCAAACTTTTCCAATGCGGTCTGTGCCTATTTGCAGTTTTTTTGTTTGTGTTGTGAGAATTTGCAGCATGTTTCTGTTTTTGCAACGTGTTTCATTTAGTTGTGTTGTGAGCATTTGCAGCGCATGTGTTGTAAAATGGATGAAGACGTTTTCTTAATTTGCAGGTGTTTTTTTTTCATTTGCAGGGCACTGAGCTCTCTCGGCCACTGTAAATCGTACATTTATCATCACATGAATTTGTAAGAAATTGCAACTTCATGAAATACAGAATCGCAACTAAGTAAAAATAAGTTTTCTTGTGAGATCAGGTTGCTTGCTCTATGATTAGTTATATTTGTTGGTGTGCACCAACATATGCATTTACAAATGTGTATTTTAAATTCTTTTGCTTATGGCACCTACAATGCAGCTGGTTCTTGGAAAAGTGCTCTGGAGAGGCTGGTGCCATATGAATTTATATCAATGGCAAGCACTAAACTTACAACCAGCAGAGGTAAACCTACAAACAACAGTTCAAGAATTAACAAACACAAAACATTTGCTTGATTTTCTTAGTTGTTATACACAAATACTCTAGACACATTTAATTAAACTGAAACTACACAGTATAACATTTGAAGAGAAAATACTCAAAACTGCTTGTCTCACCCCATCCAAGTGCACAGAATTTGAGGATGTAAGATGGCACATATGAATTAAAGACCTTGACCAAGGCCAGATACATGTTGATTGCACCTAGTCCCATCCAAGTAAAGGTAGCCAGGAAAAAGTAATGTTGAAAAGCTGCTATAGTAATACAGATGGCATTGCTGTTAAACGAGGCAAGCCAGGAGTTCACCAGGAAGAGCATGTTCAACCCTAGCAAGGCTACGGAGAGGTTAATAAGGATCTTTGAAGGGTAATCTCGCCTCAGTTTCCTGTGGTAAGAAAACAAGAGACAACATTTATTCACAATCAACATTTATTGACACTATGTTTGGATGTAAACAAACCAAATGAGTCTCTAAGTCTGCATTGTTATTCTGGTTTAAGCGGTAGCTTGCAAAGGGTCTATGAACTCACTCAAAGGACAAATAGGTCAATAGTGTGACTCCAAGAAAGATGGAGGATATGCCACTGCCCAGGTACGAGATGATAGTCAGAATCCTTTCGTCTTTCATGCTTATTGGGGTTTTAGAGATGTCCTGGAAGACAGATGGGTTCAGGGAAACATGCATAGTGGTTACAATAATCAAAATCTAGGCATATTTTATGCAAATGTTGTGAACATTGCCACCATTTGTCATCCAACAACTAATGTTTTTATAAAATCTTTACTGTTAATTATTATATTGCCTTTGGTAAATATAATGTCATTCATTGACCTTGAGCTATTGCGAGGGCACATTTAGTTTCACACAACCATAAAAATGAGGTAAAACTTTGTGTACATTATAACATTTTTAATTGGCTGTCTACATTTTGGGCAGACAAACTGAACTCACCAGAAGAACTCCAAAATGTGTGAGATGATCACAGGAACAGGACGTATAAGTGGCATTAGACATCACTGTCTCACATCCTGTATCATTCCATCCACCTTTCTCATCTACGAGACATTCAGTCAACAACTATCATGGGGATATTAACCAAAATGAAGTGCACTTTTACTGTAGACAGGCCTAAATTTTGAATTTGAAATTGTGTATCAAAAAGCTTACTGTTTTTGTTGAAGTCCCAGTAGACACACTTGACAGTGTCCCAATCCTATAGAGAAAAAAAAAAAAAAAGAATGTGGTGAAATTTTTTTTTAATGATATTTTTCAGACTGTAAATCTATGATAATGTCAGGGGTTATCATAGTCAATGAATTACAGCTGCCTCGTTTTCATGAGAAGCTATTCTTAGGAAGATATTTATTGACAAAAGATAGCATACATTTGGTAGCTTGCTTACATTATTATAGTAACTGTTTACTATAGTTTGTTACAACGGGACAATAATGATGCTGAAATGATTTGTGGTTTGTTTTGGTGTTGGCTGATCCATACAGACCTCTTTGTTTTGGAGATGGCGGAGAGTGACCATCACTGGGATCTCAAGGTTGCTTACTGTGGAACTGGTGACACTGGCAGATACTACATAAGAGTTCAGATTCATATCAGCTGTAGGGTCCTAGATATTAAAAGTCTGCCATCAGAAGTAAGTACTGAAAATACTGCATATAAATAGTTAAAAATTGCTAATTCTATAGTTTTGCTGTTGTTTACGTAAACCAGGGATCCTCAAATCTGGTCCAAGAGATCTACTTTCCTGCAGAGTTTAGCTCTAACCCAAATCAAACACACCTGAACAAGCTAATCAATGTCTTCAGGATCATCAGAAAATCAGAGGTAGGTGGGTTTGATCAGGGTTGGAATTAAACTCTGCAGAGCATTGGCCCTCCAAGGCAAGATTTGAGGAACTCTGACGTAAACTGATTTGAAGAGCTTTATTCTTCAGAAAGTGAGAGGATCACACAAGGAAAATGTGATCACCAATTCAATGTATGTTACCTCAAAGAAATGTTCTGTGCCATAAAAATGAAAGTGTACACGAGGTTTGGCTCCATTGTTTGGGAAAAAGCTCTCAATTGCATGAGGTAAAGAAATGAATGCTACAGTTCCTTTGTCTGGATGCACTGTAAAGTTCTTGTCATAAAATATCTACAAAAAAGGGGAGAAAACATTACAGCATAATTTTTTTTTTTTTTTTTTTTTTTTTTTTATGCAAACAGTCATACTATTTTCAGGTGACAAATCAAATACAAAATAACCAAGGTCAACAAAACATACATGACAGCCGACATGATTTGTGAGAGAGTGTGTGTGTGTGTGTGTGTGTGTGTGTGTAGGTGTGACTGTGGGAGAATGGTGCCAGGTTATTATTATGAAAGATATGCTGAAGTTGTGTGATACCCTTGTCTGCCCATGTGCGTAAATTGAGTGGCTTCTTGTTAGCTGTAAAATCTGGGTTATTCCAAATTGGGGTGTATTTAGATGGTGCAAGAGAGGAGTTTGTGATTTGATGAAATTTCCACCAAGCTGTCAGAGCTGCTGCAATTGTCGGCATGCTTTTTGATTGTCTGATTGTAGAAGGGTAATTCTGAAGTGTTAATGTCCTTACAAATTGTTTGTTCAACATCTAGCCATGTGCTTTCTAATGAATCCATTTGTGTATATTTTGGAGCTGATTGGCCAGAAAGTAGTGGTAAAAATGTGGTGCTTCCAGTCCTCCTTGTGTTTTTAGTTTCTGTAGGGTAGTCAATTTAATTCTTGGGGTCTTGTTTTTCCAGTAGAATTTGGTAATGATTAAATCTAGCGATTTAAACCAGTAAAGGGTGGGTTGTGTTGGTGTCATTGTAAATAAATAGTTTAAATTAGGGAGTATAGTCATTTTAATTACTGATATTCTGCCCATAATAGATAATGGTAGGTTCATCCAGCGTTGAAGATCATCGTCTGTTGTTTTAAGTAATGGAGTGTAGTTGAGTCCAAACAGTTCTGACAGCCTGGGGGAAACATTAATAACTAGATATGTGTTGTAATTGGTGCACAGAGGAATTGGTGGTGTCTGGGATGTCACATCCAAGCTGGAGGAATGTAATGAAAGTATAGCAGATTTACTCCAGTTGATTGAGGATTCAGAAATATTTGAGAATGAGTCAATGAGTTTCTTGTAATGATGATGGGGGGTCTTGTAAATATAATAATATATCATCAGCGTAAAGACTTATTTTGTGGTGTATATTTAGTGTTTGAATTCCTTTAATGTAGCTGTTTGATGGATGGCTGCTGCTAATGATTCAATAAAAATGGTGAAAAGTGAGGGGGAGAGTGGGCATCCTTGTCTGAAATTATTTTTCCTCTTAGTACTGCTTTCCCTGTTTCCCACGGAAGAGATGGAGATGATTCCGGGAGAACATTACAGCATACTTTAAAAACCATTTACCATACATGTTCTCATTTTTTCTCTGTATTGATTGTTCCAGGCTGTGAGTATCCCGATATGCACTATGACTATATGTGACTATGAATGAGTCACTGAATCATTCACTTAACCAATTTGTTCAAAATACTGTTTCTTTCAGTAGCACTGCTACAGTTTCAACAGTTGAATCTGCTTTGGCTTCATATTTTCTTTATTTGAACAAAAACTAACATGAGTGAACGAACTAAGCAGAAACTTTCCTTCAGCATGGTAAAAATACATGTTTTTGATCTTTGTATGTATTAGGAGCATATGCGATATAAATATAAATGGAACTTTCTGCACCAAAAGCACCATTGAACGAAACAAACAAACAGCCGATGATCTAAAAAAACAGATAGTCCCGTCCCCAATTCACACCACTGAGATGCACTGTTTACACAGTGTTTTGAGAAAATTAACCTATGAATGGCTTATGTCTTTAAAATGGAATAGAACGTTATTTTAACACACTGAAGAAAATTACATACTTCAGCTTCAATACATACAAAAATGCTGGCTCAATACATTCACATCTTTCTTACTTTAAAGTCATTTGGTGGTCAGGGCGAGTATCACACCTGACATGTAAATGGTGCTAAAATAACCACTTGTGTCCCGTGATCCACACACACAAGGACACAGAAACCTTGTGGTCACAATGGTGTGAAAACACATTCTCAAAGGTACTGTGATAATTTAATATCACACATCTATTTTCGCTAAGAGTCTAAAGTTTCCATAATGATCTTGGTCTCATGCTGTGTTAGATATACAGTCTCTCTTTGTCTCTCACCTCAGGGGTGCTATCATTTAGTAAGGAGGACACCTCGAATGTGAGGCCATGGAACTGAGAGGTGTCAGGGTTGATCAGCTGAAGTGCTAATGAAGGTGCTGTCATGTTATGAGAGTCTCCCTCGAACACCGTCCTGTCTCCCATAAGGTCTGTAATAGAAAGAATTCTACCACACACAAAAACAGAAAGCCACAATGGAGTGAATACAGCAGGAAAATGAGATATTCAGATGTATTTCAGAGATATATTTATAGACATATTTTCTGCTGTACTGAATATGTTTTCTTTTGAGGCTCAACCTGATATAAACCTGATTCTATCAAATAATGATAGAATATCCATTTTTGGTTCAGCTATCTCTTATACTATTTGCATCGCAATATAATCCTGCACAAAATGCTCTGATCTGCTTGCATACTTACTTGTTGATTTGGGTGGGACTAATTTTGATATAACAGATATCTGAAACAATTTTAGTAATGTCGTTGGACAGGTCTGTGGTCAAGTTTCCAACCTCAGTGACCTTGGACAGTTTTTCAAGCACAATGTCCAGCTGAGCATCATTCAGATCGGTTTGTTCATTTAAAAGATCCTCAATCATGTCCACAATGTCTGCTGAGTTGTCTGGAGACAGATGCAACGTGGAGAATATTAAAGTGGGCCAAATGAATTGTTTCTGTCTTCTCTGACAAATAAAGGCAAATAAAAACCCATAATGATAACTTACCAGCTGTAACTGTGACATTTTCCAAATCATCAAAATCTGAAACTGTCCGAATACACTTGCTCATGTCTGGATGATCCCACACTGCTCTGTCAGTTGCCCCGTTTAACTTACTAAATGGAATGAGAAAAAAATGTGAGTCTCATTTTGCCATTTATTAAAGGGTTTGTTCACCAATTTTCAAACAGCTTTGTATTGTTACAATGTTGGTAGTGTAAGTAAATTAACAATGTTTTTACAGGACACATTACTCCATTTAGGCTATTTTTCAGCAAGAGTGCAGGGTGTAGGTAGCATATTCATCAGACAATAATTACACATTCCATTCTGATTATGTAAAACCAACAATACTATTAAAAACTGCTTTCTTTGGATTGTTTGATTACTCAACAGAGAATATAGCTAAACATGTCACATACATAAAAAAAAAAAAATCTGGCTCTAAACCTCTCTTTTCTTTATTCATAGTTGATCTAGACAAGTAGCCTATATGAAAACTATCCAAATTTCTGTTAATCCTAAAGCAGTGAAAACTGCATTTCTATATTCATCCTCCTCATCGTGTGTCCTCTTAAGGTGTTATTTTATTTTTTTTTTTTCCGTGTTTTGTCTTTAGAACTGTACTGCCTTAATGGTTGGTTGTTTGTACTGTTTAATAAAAAAGAAAAATAGTGTCACAATACGTGCTCTGAAGTCCCGGCCTGAATCAAATGATTCGCAAACCCACTCCGAAGTCCCGTTCTCAATCAAATGATTTGCGATATGCGCTCCAAAGTCCCGATCTAAATCAAATGATTCGCGATCCACGCTCCGAAGTTCTGATCTAAGATTTGGAAACCCACTCCAAAGTTTTGATCTAAATAAACTTCTCTGAAGTTCCCATCTAAATCAAATGATTCACGATACACTCTCCGAAGTCCCGATCTGAATCAAATGATTAGCTATAAGCGCTCCGAAGTCCTGATCTAATTCGACGCAATGGTTTAACTGATTCGGAGTTTCAAAAAGCTCCATTTTGCCCATCACTACGTGCTTTTTAAAATCATTACAAGCGAATGGCACGTGAATGGCTCTTTTGATCTGGTATTTGCTAGTGAATCGAGTTTGAGTTTGAAATAATTGGAGCGGTTACAGTGTAAATGACTCGCTCAATTGATCCGGTTTGTCTGTTCCTCCATGTTTATACGACACTGTCAATACTACTACTTCCTTGGCTTGCTAGTTTTATGGCATTAACTGAAATAAGCAGAAAATGTATTTTGTTTACAAATAAAAATATCCATATTTCAATTCTGAAGATGCTTTCCATGTCAAAATATCCAACATAATATCCAACATAGCCTACTCATTTGAGGTAACGGGTTTATTGCTAATTAGTGAAATACTCCTTTAATATGATGAGCACCTCAAAATACACGTTATCCTATATGGAAACATTGTGCTTGATGCTTGAGTTTGTAGCTTAATTCACTATATTTTAAATAGTTTGACCACCACAATTCTTATAGAAGTTGGTGACAGTTCAATAGGAAATAAGTTGAATGCATCCAGTCATCTCATACCATTTAAGGAAATAAATGTTAAATTTATCAGTATACACTGTAATAAATACTTGAGAAATTATTGTTGAATGTGATTGTATTAGTCTATATTATAGTGTGATAGTCAGTGTAAAAAGAGCAAATGGGTGAAGCAAAAGAACACAAAACTGCGAGGGTGAAAGTTTGATTTTGATGCTGGAGGGGACATAACAGCAGACCACACCCCCCTCCCAATCCAGATACCCCAACATTTTCGCATTTATGGTAGACTTTTGACCACCGTTTCATTTATTTATTATTTTGTGGATATTTCAGCCAAAAGTTTGCTTTGTACGTTCAGTTTTTAAAAAAAAAATGTTAAAGAGGGTAAACTTTAACTGAACTGTGCACGTATGTTTTAAACACTTCGGCTACCTTGTTCTTACTCTGCACATGTATTAAATGTGTGTCCTTGAAAGCATGCAGTTTTCTAGCATATTTGCTTTATCTTCTCACGTAATATTAATGGTATGACCTATTTCTGATGTGACCAAAATTACAACAGCAGTGGTTACATATACATATATTTAATTATTTGCTCAAAATTATAGCTAGGGAAAATTTAGCAGTTGATGGATATTGGTAGGGACATGTCACTAGCATCCCTACTAAATTCTACACCCTTGTTTGTCAGCAAAGGACTTTTGACAGATCCCCAGCTAACAAAATTTTTTAAAGAATGTTTTGCCAGTGTTTTGCCAAGTTAATGTTAATTCTGAATGTTTTCTGAACATTTAAAGCATCAAGTTTTTCTTTTAAAAATGTATTAATTTTTTATTAAAACCCATTTTGGCAGCAGTGAATTACCCCTTTAATGCATTCTCCTGACATCAAGGAAATGTTATTTACAAGGTTTTAGAAATGACTGTAGTACAGCTTTTCCTGAGGTTTCTTAGAACTCTTGAAAAGATCAGTTTTATGCAATGGTGACTGGTGTTATATTGCTGTACTGGGAGTTAATATTTGCATTGTCAGGAGTCCAAGCAGTATTGTCAAGCTAATTATTCAATTAAAGGATATTGCTTTCCACAAGAAAAAGATAAGGCATATTAATCAGCAGGGCAGCACAGGATTGTTTGTATAGTTTGTGTGCCAAATGACGCAAAGATAAACACATGGCAAACTAGTGTTATCTGAATGTTTTTCCAGGGCCATTGAATTGTATCCATAGAAACAAAGCAGTATTTCACTTTAAAAATATATTCAGTGGGAATTACAAAAATGATAACGTCCATAAAACAAATTGGAAGTTTGTTTTTTAATACCTCAATAGATTAATTGGCTGATGCTCATATTTTTACAACCTGTGTATTAATTGCAAAACCACTGCACAATGTGTAGTACTTACCAGAACCTTGTAGCAATTTCATTCCCTCTTACACACCCCATGCTATATTCACTTTGAGGTGTCATTTCGGGCCACATGTATATACCATACACTGTGAGCATGGTCTCCTCTGGACAAAAGCCTGGATCTGTAACAATAAACAGCATTGAGAAACCACACATATATTTTGACTCCATAAATATTTCTTTAATTCCAGTATAAGGCCAAAATCACACATTACTTATATGGCTGATGTTGACTTCACCGGACGGGACACTGATACTGATGGTAGCATTGGTGTATCCTTTTGTCAAAAGTTCAAAAATCAGCCTCTCTGTTGCTGTGACATTCACTGGTGCCATAGCCTGAACCTGAAAAGTAGTGATGTACCTAAAAAAAAAATTTATTTGAGTAACAATAAAGCTTCTATTTCATCTGCATTTGCGTGTTCCATTTTATGTATTCCATGTTGGGACACTTACATAGGACCTCCTTTTATAACAAGATTCCAAACATCCATGTGCCATTTTCCCAGTGTTTGCTGAAGCTGAAGAAAGAAGCACATCAAATACAAAGATATGGTCCAAATTACCTTTTATAATATGTGTCTATTACTCACCCATTGCTGTATAGTGTGTTGAGGGTCTGTGATGCTGCCACTCATTGTTAGATTGAGATAAACTCTATAAAAAATGTCTCCAAAATCTGGTGAAACATTAGTACATTAAATGGTTACACTTGATTTTAAGGTGTCCTTGCTACAGTGTAATTATACATTTAAGTAATATTAATTAACTATATGTATAATATTAATTAACTATATTAAATATATGTAGTTACTATTTCTTTAGGGTTAGGATTAGGGTTTGGCTTAGGTTTACTTCCATGTAATTATGAATAGTTTATTGTTATTATAATAGTAAGTACATGTCAAATGTGTAATAAGGACACATTTAAAATAAAGTGTTACTAATTAAATTAACTGTTTAAAATACAACATAATATGCTTCAAAATATTTACTCATTATTTGACAGAAAATAATATCACTCATTTAAAAGAAACATAAAATAAGGATAATTAATTCAATATGATTCTATATTTTGCACAAAGATTTGTTACCCTCATAAAACCTGCATTAAAATATGTTTTACATAGTTGTCAGTTTAATTGTTTTTCAAATGAGATTCTGGTGTATCCACAATGTACGAACCATACAAAAATATGTGCTATATCATTGTTGAACTCACCTCTGTTTGAAATTAAGCCTGAAGTGATTGAACAGATATTTTCCATTGCCAGTGTTTGTGATGATGTGCGAGTTCCTGAAGAACAAAATGTTTTTCATATGAGCTCTTGAAAAGGAATGTGAACTTTTAGTACTTGTTATATGAATTATGGTGAAAAGGCTTCTGCATTAATAAAAGCATTTACTTGGTGAGTTGTGAAGCTCTGAATGGCACAGACCTGATATTGTAATATTTGTACTTGAGACTGGTGCAACAGTGGTCAAAGCAGGATTTGAAGTCACGTTGGGAAAGGCAGCTGTAAAATTCAAAACAGTGAGCTTTTTTGTTGACTGAATGCTCCTCTTCCAACCCCTTACATACAGCTACGTACCTACTGAGAGGATGTTTATAGATGCTGGGTTTGTTTTCAGGAGGATGTTGTTGAAGCTATAGATGGGTATTAACAGCCCCTGTATCATAGACACTGTTTCACTCACATCAGCTGCAGGTATCACTCTCACAAACACCACACAATCAAACCTAAAACCACAAACATGACAAATCCTCCTTTAAATGGTTTGATATAAACTTGTGACATATATGTGTGTATTGCAGGTGTATGAGAATTTTTACCATTGTGTCTTGATTGGTGACTTTACAATGCCCTTCAAAGAAGCATAATGTAACATTTATATATAAAACATTGTTATATGATATAGTTTTAATGTTTTAGTGTTGTGTAGTGTTATAAGGATATAAATTATATATGTCCACTTAATCATGAATAATTATGGTATATGCTATACCTGAATTTCCTCTTTATTTTGTCCAGCTAAACCAGCTCCTGTTTGAGGGCTAAATTTTGGCACTTCTCTTAGACAATACAATAACATAAAAATTACATGGACACCGTATAACATCACATGCTTACATAAATAATGCAAGTTGTACAAATATTTGGATATTTATGTATGTATGTTTGTTCGTTGGTAAGTTAGTTTCAAAAATTAAATAATTACCTTAAATTTGACAGGGACACAGAATGCACTGATATTTTCTGAGGGAAAATGTGCTTCAGCTGAAATTAAAAATATATAAATTCAGTTTATAAATGCTAATGTGTAAGTGAAAATGTCAAATATTATATATATATATATATATATATATATATATATATATATATATACTGAACAAAATTATAAAGGCAACACTTTTGTTTTTGCCCCCATTTTTCATGAACTCAAAGATCTAAGACTTTTCTATGTACACAAAAGGCCTATTTCTCTCAAATATTGTTCACAAATCTGTCTAAATCTGTGTTAGTGAGCACTTCTCCTTTGCCGAGATAATCCATCCACCTCACAGGTGTGGCATATCAAGATGCTGATTAGACAGCATGATTATTGCACAGGTGTGCCTTAGGCTGGCCACAATAAAAGGCCACTCTAAAATGTGCAGTTTTATCACACAGCACAACGCCACAGATGTCGCAAGTTTTGAAGGAGCGTGCAATTGGCATGCTGACTGCAGGAATGTCCACCAGAGCTGTTGTCCGTGAATTGAATGTTAATTTCTCTACCATAAGCCGTCTCCAAAGGCTTTTCAGAGAATTTGGCGGTACATCCAACTGGCCTCACAACCGCAGACCACGTGTAACCACACCAGCCCAGGACCTCCACATCCAGCATCTTCACCTCCAAGATCGTCTGAGACCAGCCACCCGGACAGCTGCTGCAACAATCGGTTTGCATAATCAAAGAATTTCTGCACAAACTGTCAGAAACCGTCTCAGGGAAGCTCATCTGCATGCTCGTCGTCCTCATCGGGGTCTCGACCTGACTGCAGTTCATTGTCGTAACCGACTTGAATGGGCAAATGCTCACATTCGATGGCGTCTGGCACTTTGGAGAGGTGTTGTCTTCATGGATGAATCCCGGTTTTCACTGTACAGGGCTGATGGCAGACAGCGTGTATGGCATCGTGTGGGTGAGCGGTTTGCTGATGTCAACATTGTGGATCGAGTGGCCCATGGTGGCGGTGGGGTTATGGTATTGGCAGGCGTATGTTATGGACAACGAACACAGGTGCATTTTATTGATGGCATTTTGAATGCACAGGGATACCGTGACGAGATCCTGAGGCCCATTGTTGTGCCATTCATCCACAACCATCACCTCATGTTGCAGGATGATAATGCACGGCCCCATGTTGCAAGGATCTGTACACAATTCCTGGAAGCTGAAAACATCCCAGTTCTTGCATGGCCAGCATACTCACCGGACATGTCACCCATTGAGCATGTTTGGGATGCTCTGGATCGGAGTATATGACAGCGTGTTCCAGTTCCTTCCAATATCCAGCGACTTCACACAGCCATTGAAGAGGAGTGGACCAACATTTCACAGGCCACAATCAACAACCTGATCAACTCTATGCGAAGGAGATGTGAGGCAATACAGTAAAATTGCACATTTTACAGTGGCCTTTTATTGTGGCCAGCACCTGTGCAATAATCATACTGTCTAATCAGCATCTTGATATGCCACACCTGTGAGGTGGATGGATTATCTCGGCGAAGGAGAAGTGCTCACTAACACAGATTTAGACAGATTTGTGAACAATATTTGAGAGAAATAGGCCTTTTGTGTACATAGAAAAAGTCTTAGATCTTTGAGTTCAGCTCATGAAAAATGGGTGCAAAAACAAAAGTGTTGCGTTTATAATTTTGTTCAGTGTATATATATGTATATTAAACACACATATATGTAAATATTATCTTACCCAGATTAAAACAATCACCTGGATATCATTTTCAGTATTATCATTATTGATATTTTGTGTAATAGCTGTGTTCATTTGAATTTTATATTTTGACGATTCTGAAATGTGGTGAAGATACAGTTCGTTAGAATGCAATGACAATAATGCATTTCATCATAACACAAGTTATTGTAACATTCATTCTATATTTCTCACCACAAATAAAGTTGTCTTCCAGAATGGGTGGACACTTCTGATAATCCCAATCTTGCTCTCTCCAAGTCACAATATTCCCATCTACACATCTATGTGCATCCAGCTGCTGTGGACTCATCTGCACTCCCCACATCCGGAACAAGGACATGTCCCCCAGAAAGTTCTTCCCAGTCTCAAAATCAATAGAACCTCCAACAAAATTATGTGACACACCCAAACTCAGGGTCCCGTTTGCGGCAAGGAACCTGGGTGACGTTTCATTCAAATGAAATTCAAAAATGTCTTTATTAATGATCATCTGGAAAAGCCTATTATGACTCGACCATGTCAGACAAACTGTGTGCCACATTTTTACGGGCATGTTATAAGCAACAGTCCATTCTTCTCCAAAAAGAGAGGCTATTACATTGCCCATATTTCCAGCTAAACCAAGCTCCATGTGCTGTTGACCTGGACCTTTGTAGTCAAAAGCAGTCCATTCAGAAGTGCTAATATTTCTCTTGAGGTTGATGCAGACACTCAGTTCCTCTAAAGGTGGGATGATAGCTCTTTTATTCAACTGCCAAACACAGGATCGGGTAGTGAAGGCCTTCTTCATCCCCCATAGGCTTGAGCCTAAAAGTTACAGATTACAGATTCTATTTTCAGCAATGTTTTGGTTGAACAAAACCAAATGCAACAGTTTGCATCAGTCTTCTTAAACTGATCACTCACATGTTAACAAGCAAAATATTACTTGTCGTTCTCTTGTCACTATTAACAGACACTTATAAATGTTAAACATAACAGAGTTAAAGACAAGTCTTTCCCTTCACTCAAAAATAATAATCAACAAATAATATCCTTTTTAGCAATAGAAAACTTTTACTGATATTTTCCCAGGAAATATAGTAACATGGACATGGAGAAAAGATAATTACAAAATAAATGCAAGAAAGAGTTTAGAGAAAAATCATACCTGCACAATTGAGAGAAGAGCCCAAAATCCACATGTAAACAGTCACAAGAAGGTATTTATTGAAGGTATGCATGATATATCTAAAAATAAAAAAATAAAAAGAGAAAGTATTTCTACAGTGTCCTAACTTAAAAAAACTTTCAAAAAACTTTAAAATTCAAAGAATTTAAATGAAAACTCTCTGTGTTTAAAGTTAGAAGAGGCAAACCATCCAAAAAAGAGAAACATTGATTACATTACCATCTTATGTAATTTAATTAAATTACTACTTACTGTGTTATGACATTTCTCTAGAATGAAAAACACATTAGTATTAACAAAATAACGTAAATGATGGAAACCCAAGTTAGAAAATGATTTGAGGGTATGTTGTCCTCTAAATATATCCAGCGCAGGACCTTTCCTCAAAGGAGACAAAATCCACGCCCAATCTTTTGTTGATAAGTTATTTATTAATCATAAAGACAGTAATAAACATAAAAGGATCCATACATGGGTCAATAAGGAACAGTATCCGGAACCAGTTAATCTTATGATGAACCAGTTAATTAACCCTTTCATTTCATGAATCTGTTTCTTTTTCACACCACTGAGACCAGTTCTGATTGTGATGTATGCTTGTTTTTTTTTTTTATTTGGTTTATGATTATCACTCATGAATGTGGGAGAAGACACACCTCATAAATGGTTAAAGATTAATGGTGCACGTTGTGTGATGAAATACTGCAGCAAAGGCATGACTCTTGCTAAATAGGAAGAATATTTCTGATATAGAGTCAGTGGTGGGTGGATAATGTATTTCTGTCAGCTTGTTCTGTAAAAGCTTAGTGATAATAAGAGCAGCATGTGATTGAAGCTACAGGGATTGATCACTAACGTATGAAAGATCTACATGCTGTATTTTTGGAAATGCAATAATTATAATAATGTCACAAAAGATAGCACATGACAATGAATATGCGGAACTGTTCATGTTTTCATGACATGAGCAGTTCTGCATATATTTGTGTGGCCAGTATGAGTCTACCATCTTAACAGGAAGTTGTTTCAGATCTTAAGCAAACAGTTCAGGTAATGTTCCTCCTCAGGTGTTCAGATTAGATTTGGTTCTTCCAGATAGCTCTCACCAAACAAATCTAATTAGATTTTATAGTGGTAACTTAAAGGTCTCTCTCTGAGCTTGATTTCATAATTCTTATTTGGACAGATATTTGCATTTTTTCACTTGGAGACATACTTTGTGATTATTTTTTATTATATAGTATATTTATCTTTTTATTAGTCCCAAAATAAAATGTGTCTGCCATTGTAACATAGATGTTAAATGACAAGGAACAAGTTTTATAATTAATGGCCTGAAATTTATTTTAAATTATAATGAAATAACTAAAAAAAAATAAAAATAAAAAAAAACCTTGTTTTTAATTTTAGGTTTCATATCACTGTCAGATTTAATTACCAGTGTTTTTAAACATTTAGAGAGACGAGTGATATAGTTGCTGATATTATGTGGACATTCCGTGTTATTGAACATCCTTGTCTTTATTCCAAAATACCACACGAGGGCGTTATATTATGACATATGAAGCTAACTATAGCGTTAGATTTTGACATTGGTGGGGACATAACAGCAGACAATAACTACATTATTCCTGTTAACTAAACTTCATATACATAAACAAAATGATTTTCTTTATTCAAAGTTCATCTAGACAAGTATATGGAAACTATCCAAAGCTCTGATAATCCTAAAACAGTGAAAATGCATCTATTCATCCTACAGTATGTGTTTAAGGTGTATTACTTTTTTTGTTAACCTGGCAAAACATCCCTTATGAAAATTAACCATGGTTTTGCTACAAAAAAAAATAAATCAATAAATAACAATAAGTAAAAAAAAATAAACCGTGTATACAATATTTAAACCATGGTCACAAATTAACCATGGTTTTGCTACACTAACCATACTTTAACCATGGTATTTGTAATAAAACTGTGGGTATACAAATGGTAAAAAATACAGAAAAAAGGAGAAAAAATATAAATAAATAAAAATAAAAATA
This sequence comes from Spinibarbus caldwelli, assembly GCA_039654775.1. NCBI lineage: Eukaryota > Metazoa > Chordata > Actinopteri > Cypriniformes > Cyprinidae > Spinibarbus > Spinibarbus caldwelli. Next base: position 8,265,018 of record CM077246.1, on the reverse strand, counting down.
AAAAAACAATTTTACTAGCTATAATAAAACCATGGTTAACTTTCTTAAGGGATTTATATCTGTATCTTTCTATCTTTCATTCTTTCTTTCTTTCTTTCTTTCTTTCTTATTTTCTTTTTTCTTTGTATACTCCCTTAATAGATGGATGTTTTGAACTGTTTAAGAAAAAAGAAATAAAGAAACCAGTAAAAAAAAAAAAAAAACATTCTTGATCTGAATCAAAAGATTCGCAAACACACTCCAAAGTCCTGACCTAAATCAAATGCTCCGAAGTCCCGATCTAAATAATGATTCACGAACCCGCTCTGAAGTTCCAATATAAATCAAATGACTTGTTATACGGGCTCCGAAGTTCCAGTCTGAATCTGAATCAAAAGATTTGTGAACCTGTTCCAAAGTTCCATTCTAAATCAAATGTTTTGCAAACCCGCTCCAAAGTTTCTATCTGAATCAAAAGATTTGCAAACCCACTCCAAAGTTCCTATCTAAATGAAACATTCACTATCCGAATTCCCGATCTGAATAATGATTCGTAAACCCACTACGAAGTTATGATCTGAAAGTTCCAATCGAAATAAAATAATTCAGTAACCTGCTCTGAAGTTCCAATCTGAATCAAATAAATATCAAACCTGTTCAAAAGTTCCAATCGAAATCAAATAATTCACAATACGCGCTCTGAAGTTCTGATCTGAATCAAAAGATGATAATATACCCTAATGAACCTGCTCTGAAATCACGATCTAAATCAAATGATTTACGATATGTGCTCCGAAGTTCTGATCTGAATCAAATTATTCAAGAACCCGCTACACAGTTCTGATCTAAATCAAATGATTCACGAACCCATTCTGAAATTCCAAACTAAACCAAATGATTCACAAACCGTCTCCGAAGTTCCGATGCAAATCAAATGATTCGTGATTCACACTCCGAAGTCCCGATCTTCCAATCAAATGATTCACGAACCATCATTTCAGATTGGGAGTGTCATATAAATTCGTCTTTTACAGTAAAACGCGTATCACGAATCATTTAGATGCATTATCATTTAGCACTTAGCCTATCACAAATCATTAGTACTACTAGGCTAATGGCTTAGCTTGCTAGTTTTATAACATTAACTAAAATAAGCTGAAAAAGTATGATGTTTTGGCTACCAATAAAATATCCATATTTCCATTCTGAAGATAACATGCTTTCCACGTCGAAACATCCAACACAAATCTACGAGCATTCAGGTCGAGCTAACCGGTTTACTGCTACCTTAGATTTTTTTTACTGCTTACTTTAGTATTTTGCACCTCAAAATGCATGTGCATTATGATTGAGCATAATTTGCCAAGTTTTACTACAAATACCATGGTTAAACTATGGTTAGTTTAGCAAGACCGTGGTTAATTTTTGGTTGCCTTGGTTTAACTATTAACTAGGTTTTTTTGTTTGTTTGTTTGTTTGTTTGTTTTATTTGTAGTAAAACCATGTTTAATTTGCACAAGGGACCACAGCTTAATGTCATCTAGAGTTTATTCCTATTGTAGCCAACATACATTTATGGTAGCCTAGCTAACATACTCATAATGAATAAAGAGAGCTTTTTATGTTAGCATATTCATCAGGCAATAATTCAACCTAGGCTCATTGGAAATACATACCTCTACATACATTTTTGCAAAACTGAAAAAAACGTGCCTATATGTACGATTCACTGCAGTTTCCAGTTGAAATGAACACTAGAGGCAGTAAAACTCCGACAAATTTTATTCCTTTTCACACGAAGTGTGATTTACAGGTACAGTTTTGTTTTTCACACAATTACTTGCAGAATGTTATGACTTCAAAACAATTTTAACATCCTGCACGATTTGAAAACTGATACTTTTGAACGTTGTCGTTACATATACAGCTTCATATGTATGAGTTTTCCAATTCAGTAAGTTTACTCGGTAGCTCACGCGATACTGCGTTGCACTTAGGTGATGAAGAGCTCCGGTAGGAGTCCCTTGAAACTACGCTTCAACCAAACAGCTGAAATCCGCGTAAGGAAGTTAAAATAGCAAGGCTGCATCAGCGAAAACGTTTTTATATTACTTTTGCATTTGTTAACACTATCGGGTAAGTTAAGGTTTGGGTTTGGTGTAAGGGATATTTCCAACATGATAGAGCATTAATCTTTAGCGACACTCACTGGATATTTGAATTCTGAACGGCCGCAAAACGTACCTCAAGCAGCATAATAAAAATGCTGCAATACTTGCCTGAACCAACGTAATAAACACGTGTCACGGTCACGTATTAAACGTGTGTTTTAGCGCCACTCTCTGGACATTTTACTTTGAAACTGCCGCGAAATGTGCAGTAAGGTAGGCAATTACGGTGTTGCAGAAATGTATGTAGAGGCACGTATTTCCAATGAGACTGGGTTGCAATAATTACACAGTTTTGATTATGGATTATGTAAAAACAACAACATTAAAGCAGCATTAGAGTGCTATCAACTCCTACTGTTGCTATAGTAACAAACACAACCTACACACGCATCTGATTCACAGATAAACCACACACTATTTTAAAGAGGGTAAACATAGGCCTAACATTCAACCAAACTGTGCACGTTTTAACGTTCTTACTCTGCACATGCATGTTAATTTACGAATGTATTAAATGTCCGTCCTTAAAAGCGCGTGGTTTTCTAGCGAATTTACTTTAACTTGCCAGGTAGGTCTAGTATCAATGGTAGACACAACAGCAGTGGTTACATGGGCTTGTTTGATCAAAATTATTGCTAGGGACAGTTTAGTCACTGGACAGGCTATTGGTAGGGGCATGTCTCTAGCGTCCCAACTAAATTCTAAGCCCTTGCTTAGAAAAGGATAAACACCCTGATTTCCATTACAGAAATCTTGCTGTTTCACAGCAAATTACTAGAAAGGTTATTTTTAGCAACTGCAAGTGAATAATCCAGCATGTCAAAAGAAGGAGGTTTGTCTCTACCTATCTAATAAGACATGAACTAACTAACTAAATAAATATTGGTTGAGTGAGTATTTCCATATTTTATTTTATAAATGCTTGACATTGACAGAGTATGGACAAAGCTGTGAAACTTATTAAAGAAGAATGTAGATATAATTACAATGAGCCTCTTTCTTCTGTCAGCAAGACAGCACTTGTTTCTTTAGTTATATATTTTAGAGACATATTTCTATTTAATCTTAAATTCTGTACATAGGCTATTTTAATTTATATCTTGAGCTGTTCAGAGGATAAGGGTAAAAAATATGAAAATCAAAATACATTTTAGCTAAGAACATCACCATCTCTGATTAATTTCAATGTGCAAATGAAGATATTTGAAAAGTGAGCAGCAGTTATGTTCTTGTTCAATGTCTCACGAATCAGTAAAGAGAATAAAGCTACACATAATAACTTTGTAAAATAATATAACTATACAGAACGTTAAGATGGCAAAATCATTGACTGCTCTTAGTTTCTTTCTTATATTTCCAAAGATTTACATTGTGTGTTTTTCATAAACAGAGGGAGTGTTGCCAAGAAAGGGCATTAATCAACCTCTGGTTTTATGTCTCTCTGTACTTGAGATCATTTTAACACAAGGGGAAAGGAAGGTTTCAGCCTCCACCTCACCATTTTCTCTAAATTTCCCATTCAGGGTATTTCTACAAGAAACTTGAAAGTATTTACCACAAGACTGTGAAAAATTACACAACCGTGTTCCTGTGTAAGAGGTTTCACACATACTTCTGTACACCGCTTTTTTCAACATTTGACAGCAAAATTAACATTTCACGCTTATGGAAAGACTGTCAAGGCTGTGACAGATATCAGTTATTTTAGTTTATATTTATATCATCAGAGTTCAATTAAAATACATTCAGTGCTGCTTATTTTTCCATGACAATTTTGACAATAGTGGTCAAAGCACAGTCATTGTGAAAATAAATATTAATACAAAAAATACTACCTTTTGCAGAATGCTAAAAGTGTAAGACACTTATAACATAGCATATCTTCTGCTACAACAGTTACAACTTTAGTTCAGGTCACACAAGTTTGTGAAACCAGTTTTTTGTTTTTGTTTTGCCCTTCACTGGCCAATGAATTAATCATAGCAGCTATTGTTATAGATTGTGGCTCTGTTGTATGTCTGTGGGAAGTATGGGCTAGAGCTTCATATGCTCTGTATATCTGATTCTGAAGCCCTGACATTCCCTCACAGGCACATCCATTAATGGCTTACAGTACGTGTTAAATAACACAAGTGCTGGTGCATTATTTAATATGTGTAACTGATACAAGGCTTGGCTTGGTATAAAATATGAATGAGGGGCCTGCAAACTATGGCTAAAATGAAAGGAAGCAGTCTGAGATGCCAGAAAAGCAGTACTGCCAAAGGGAATATGGTGTTTTCTTAAAGGGAGGGGTTGACCACAGCTTTGCTGATCCTGTCAGTTTCTCATTCAACATATTGTCAAAGCTCCAGTGGTAAAAGGAAAATATGCTAAGCCTGTGCACCAAATCCCTTGTTTATTTATTTTATTTATCTATTTATTTTATTTTTATTTTTATTTTTGTAATTAAAAGCATAACTAAAAAAATAATAATAGTAATAGTAATAATAATAATAATAATAACAAGTTTCATCTAACAATAAACGGTATATCAATACGCAGACGTAAATAAGAGTAAATTAAACACTACTTAGAATTAATGCCACTTCTTCTACTTTTGCTATTTTAGTTTAAAAAAAAAATAACAAGCAAACAAAAACGGAAAACAGACAGTGTAGTTTTCAACCGATTTACGAATAAGACCGGGAAGATACTGCTTCATTCACATTGTCCAATGAAATTTGAGCTTGTTTAAGATGCACACAATCTATAGCAATACAATGGCAAAAACGTCTCAAACTGACAGATGTAAGTAAAAATAAACAGGTATTTTCAGAGTTTTGAACCATTAGTTACTGTTTTGTACACAGAATATTGACCACAATATATTGTTGATAACTGTTGAGAGAAAGGCACTTTTGGTTAATTTTGGAAAAAGGTGGGGGGCCTCCATACATACATACAGGTGCATCTCAATAAATTAGAATGTTGTGGAAATGTTCATTTATTTCAGTAATTCAACTCAAATTGTGAAACTCGTGTATTAAATAAATTCATTGCACACAGACTGAAGTAGTTTAAGTCTTTGGCTCTTTTAATTGTGATGATTTTGGCTCACATTTAACAAAAACCCACCAATTCACTATCTCAACAAATTAGAATATGGTGACATGCCAATCAGCTAATCAACTCAAAACACCTGCAAAGGTTTCCTGAGCCTCCAAAATGGTCTCTCAGTTTGATTCACTAGGCTACACAATCATGGGGAAGACTGCTGATCTGACAGTTGTCCAGAAGACAATCATTGACACCCTTCACAAGGAAGGTAAGCCACATATATTCATTGCCAAAGAAGCTGGCTGTTCACAGAGTGCTGTATCCAAGCATGTTAACAGAAAGTTGAGTGGAAGGAAAAAGTGTGGAAGAAAAAGATGCACAACCAACCGAGAGAACCGCAGCCTTATGAGGATTGTCAAGCAAAATCGATTCAAGAATTTGGGTGAACTTCACAAGGAATGGACTGAGGCTGGGGTCAAGGCATCAAGAGCCACCACACACAGACGTGTCAAGAAATTTGGCTACAGTTGTCGTATTCCTCTTGTTAAGCCACTCCTGGACCACAGACAACGTCAGAGGCGTCTTGCCTGGGCTAATGAGAAGAAGAACTGGACTGTTGCCCAGTGGTCCAAAGTCCTCTTTTCAGATGAGAGCAAGTTTTGTATTTCATTTGGAAACCAAGGTCCTAGAGTCTGGAGGAAGGGTGGAGAAGCTCATAGCCCAAGTTGCTTGAAGTCCAGTGTTAAGTTTCCACAGTCTGTGATGATTTGGGGTGCAATGTCATCTGCTGGTGTTGGTCCATTGTTTTGTTTTGAAAACCAAAGCCACTGCACCCGTTTACCAAGAAATTTTGGAGCACTTCATGCTTCCTTCTGCTGACCAGCTTTTTAAAGATGCTGATTTCATTTTCCAGCAGGATTTGGCACCTGCCCACACTGCCAAAAGCACCAAAAGTTGGTTAAATGACCATGGTGTTGGTGTGCTTGACTGGCCAGCAAACTCACCAGACCTGAACCCCATAGAGAATCTATGGGGTATTGTCAGGAGGAAAATGAGAAACAAGAGACCAAAAAATGCAGATGAGCTGAAGGCCGCTGTCAAAGAAACCTGGGCTTCCATACCACCTCAGCAGTGTCACAAACTGATCACCTCCATGCCACGCTGAATTGAGGCAGTAATTAAAGCAAAAGGAGCCCCTACCAAGTATTGAGTACATATACAGTAAATGAACATACTTTCCAGAAGGCCAACAATTCACTAAAAATGTTATTTTTTTTTTTATTGGTCTTATTAAGTATTCTAATTTGTTGAGATTGTGAATTGGTGGGTTTTTGTTAAATGTGAGCCAAAATCATCACAATTAAAAGAACCAAAGACTTAAACTATTCAGTCTACTTCAGTCTGTGTGCATTGAATTTATTTAATACACGAGTTTCACAATTTGAGTTGAATTACTGAAATAAATGAACTTTTCCACGACATTCTAATTTATTGAGATGCACCTGTACATACATCAAGGATAGTCTAATGACAGTGGAGAGTTTATAATAAGGATTTTCAAACTGTTTGATGCTAAGGACCAGTCAATTAGTATATTCATTCATAAAATATAAAGACAGCTATATAGCTAATTTTCATGTATAAATCACCTTTTATAATGTGTGAGAAAAATGTTAATTGTGATTTTAATAAGTCAACATGCTATTTCCAAAATCAATTAAATAGATTTTATATTCTCATTGTACTAAAGTCAAAGCAATTTTTTAAAATATCATCTGTTATCTTTACCTTATATTTGACCCTGGTCATAAGTAGCACAGGTACATTTGTACCAATCGCCAACAATGCATTGTATGGATCAAAATTATTGATTTTTCTTTTATGCCAAAAATCATTAGGATCATGTTCCATAAAGATATTTTGTAAATTTCCTACCGTAAATATATCAAAACTTAATTTTTGATCAGGAATATGCATTGCTAAGAACTTCATTTGGACAACTTTAAAGGCGATTTTCTCAATATTTTGATTTTTGTATTTTATTTATTTATTTATTTTTTGCACCCTCAGATTCCAGATTTTCAAATAGTTGTATAGTCAAATAGTCAGCCAAATACTGTCCTATCCTAACAAACCATACATAAATGGGAAGCTTATTTATTCAGCTTTCAGATGATGTATCCCTTTTGACTGGTTTTGTGATCCAGGATCACATGTACATTTACATTTTACATGTAGCAGACGCTTTTATCCAAAGCGACTTACAAATGAGGACAAAAGAAGCAATCAAAACCAACAAAAGAGCAACAACATGCAAGTGCTATGACAATTCTTGGTTAGCCTAACGCAGAACACGTAGAAAGGTTTATTTATTTATTTATTATTATTATTTATTTATTTATTTATTTTAAAGAAACAAGTAGATAGAATATAGAAAAAAGAAACCTAGTGTTACATAAAGCTTTTAAACTTTTTCTCAAATTTTCCACGGACCTCATAGCACTCTCTTGCGGTCACGGACACCGGTTTGAACAGCACCGGGCACTCTTGCCGTGTCCTGCAGTGCGTGCGGTCAAGCGCTAGATGTCGCTGTCGCCGTCTACAGTCTGCGTCCGCGCGCGCCTCTAACGTGTCAGCGCCAAACAGCAGGAAAAAAACTTCGGCAAAAATGGCGGAGGGTGCAACGTCTCTGAAAGGGTTGCGGGCGCAAATGGGTAAGAATTCACTGATTTACAACCTGTTTTGACAAGTTTTGTTGCGTAAACCAGTCATATGACAAGTCTTTAGTGCTGTGGTTTTGTTTGGAGGTTGTTTGGACGACTGAGGGCTTAAATCAGTTACTTTCATTGAGGCGGTTTGAGGGGGAGAGTTAGCGGGCTTAGATGGACGGATAACGGCTAGTTAACTGCTAAATTTACTGCAGCACCAGACAACAAGTTTGTGTTTGTTCAAGTTTATGTTCTTGTACAGTTTAATGTTTATATAAGACTAATTTACGAAGGCTCAAGGCTTTTTAGTGTTGTGTTCGCTGGGTCTGTAGGGAGGTTTGATAAGAGATGTCTGGTTTGACAGGGACACATCATCTCATCTTTGTATGGCGCTCTTATCTCTACAGAGCCTGTATCCTTGTGTTTATTGTTTGAAACTTATTGTTTCCCTATTATACTGAATCTTCACTTAATATAATGCTTTTAAATATATATAAACCCTTTGCAGTCTCAAAAGTTGGTTTCTACATGCACTTCCTATCTGCAGTACATGGCAAAAAGAGACATTGAAATTAATGTCGAAATAGTTCACTTGTAAGTTAAATTACAGAACCAGTCGGAGAACTTCATGTTTGATGGAGGTGAGTATTTTGTATTGATTTGAGCTATATAAGTGAAACCATCAACGTGTATAGTTCAGCTGCAACAACAAACTACACACAGGCACCACTAAAGTAGTGTTCACAGATCTGTGGATGTTTAGCAGCTTTTTTCTCTTTATATCTTATGTTGAGTGTGTGAGGTGAGCTTCTGTCTTGCTGTCTTGTTGGCCATCTTGGTCAGTAATTGCTAAACAGGATGTCTACACACATGTCTCTCATTACAGTTGGAGATGGACCCGTAACTTGGTCGTTTACCATCTGATCTTTCAGGAAGAATATAAATTGTCATTTTCTCACTATCAGCATCATTGCAGTTGCTGTGTGCAGCAAACCATCAAACTCTGTTTACTAGTTCCTCCCTCCCTCTAAGGAAAACATGCAAGGGTTGCTTGCTTTGCATCCTCTTCTGCCTTGCTAATGAGGAATGAGTTGCACTTTTGATGCATTGTGTTTAGCCTATGCCACTAATAAACTAGTATCTTTAGCTTTCACTGTACCCTGTGGTTAATCTCACAGAGTGGTAAACGTTCTTGTGTAAGAAACATAACAACCCTGAAAGACTTCTGCTTTTTGTATGTCATTTTAGTTTCTTTTCTGGAAGGTTCGTTTGTTGTAGAGCTTGAATTCAATTTATTAAATCGCTAGAAACCGGTCACAGTGTGGTTAGAAACCTCAAAGTTGGTTCACATCAAGATCTGCATCCTGCCGGTGTTAACCCTGGCCTGACTGCAAACATAATATAGGGTGGAGTCCAGTGGTCAGAAACTGCACATATTTGGTTATGTCTGCAAGAATGACTGCTCAAATACCATTACTTTTTAGGGCTATTCAGTTTTTTTGGCAAGGAATTCATTCCTTTGTGTTTTTAAAGCTATTATTGAAGAGCATGAAAAATAGCATGGCAAGTTAGAGTCATGTGATATTGAGCTGTCGTTATCGTAATCCACCAGGCTGGTTATAAGTCAATATTAAATGGGTAGCACCTTTGTTTATCAGGTGTACTCATCATTCTTGGCTGTCAGAATTGTCTCCTTGTTAAATAGTCAGCGCCTCTCCTCTCTGAGTGGTTAATTTTAAAGGCAATAGCTTTTAGAATCACCAGTGTATGGAACAAATTTGTGAAGCAAAATGGCTTATATTTGTATTTCAGTCCTACAGGTGATGAACATTGACCTGCAGAGCTTTTTCTTTTTTTTGCTTTTGTTGTAAAGACATTTGTTTAAGTGCAGCAGGAGTCAAATATGCAACCCAGGATTAGTGTTGTCACGGTATCAAAATTTCTGTATTCGGTACCAATACCAGTGAAAATCCACGGTTCTCGGTACCAATTTCGGTACCAAAGCAAACACAAAAACATGCTAATTTAAAAAAGCACATTATTTTTATTTAAAAAGTTAAACAAAAATATACTGTACAAAAATCAGTGCCATTCTTTATACTTATTTAAAATAGTTTCTCAAGTTTTTCCAAAAGTAATCAAAGTATGAAAAATAAAGTAAACACCCAAAAGTTTTTGTCATATTCTGTTGCCGCTGAAAAACAACTGTAAACTGTTGTCTGTTTTAGGGTTTGCTGGTGTGTTTCATGATCTTCCTCAGCCTGCAGCTGTAAAAGGAAAATATAATATACTTAAGTAAAGCAATGGGCTGAATCTGACCAAATGCAACATTATATCACTCCAGCTAAAATATAACATTTCAGTAAATAACAAACCTCAGCTTTTATAATAAATTTAGATAAGATTACATATATTTTAAGACAAGTGTAGACATGTGCCGGTATTCGGTAATGCGATATATCACGGTAATGAATATGCACAGTATTGTTATCGTGGACACTTCAAAATACCGAAAATAATTATTTAATAAAAATTATTCAGAATTTTGAATGCATTTTAAGAATACTTTTCCCATTAACTGGTTAAATGCACAACACCGCTGTAAGCGGCGTGTGCACTCTGATGTAAACAAGCACAGATGAGAAGCGCATGGCGGAACACGTGAGAGACACTCTGAATGAAAGCGCACATTCTCTCTCTGACAGCAGAGGGCACTGTACAGCAGAATGCAGCCGTTACCCCGGAAACCCGTAAACAAAGCAGCTGCACTACTTTAACTTATTTAAATGATTTAAACAGCCATTCAGGTTTTTGTATTCGCAGTGGTGTTCATCACAGCGCCAAATGCTTTAATATTTAGACTCAATAGGCTATTTATTTTAAAACGTTTTTACATTTAAATCTGGACTACAACATGCCCTAGATATTGTTTGAAAATGTTTTGATTCTTTATTGTTCAGTCACACTTTACATTAGGGTTTCATTAGTTAACATAAGTTAATTCATTAGTTAACATAAACTCCCAATGAAAGATTCTTCTAAACATTCATTAATCTTAGCTAATTCAAATATTTAATAACACGTTGTTAAAATCAAAATAATTATAAACTGTTATAAACTTTTTTTTTTTTTAAATGAACCCAAGCTAACATGAACTAAGAGTTGTATTATTTTTAACAAAGATTTTTAACTTCTGTAGTAAATGTAGCGTTTGCTCATTGATAATGTTAATGCATTAACTAAGGTTAACTAATGAGATCTTACTGTAAAGTGATACCTATTGGTCTTTTAATTCTTTTGCACTTTAATAACAGGTGTAAAATATTTAACTTTATATATTTTTTGTGTATTGCTTTATTGTATTTAAATGTTCAGATATTTTTGTTATAAGAAAAAAGTTATTAAACCTGTTATACTGTATTATGACAACACTTTTTTTGCAACTAAATTTAAATACTGTGATAATACCGTATACCATGATAAAAGCATTAGCAATTAATTGCAACATGAAAATTTGTTTCCGGCATATCCCTAGACAAGTGTATATCAAATAGATGGAAACTGTAGTATTAAAAACACTTTACAATAAAATTCCATTTGTTAGATAACATGACTTATCAATAAACAATAGTTATATAGCAATTATTCTTCTTAGGGTTAATTTCAAAATTTACTAATACATAAAATCAAAAGTTCAATCTGTTAAAATTATTTAATGCACAATGACCAAACATGAATGATCAAGTGTTTGCATTAAATAACATTCACAAATATTAATGTTGTAAAAATATATTGTTCACTCACTGTAAGTTGATGTTAGGTAATAAAATGAAGTCATGTTAATGATTATTGTAAAGTCTATACAGGAGATAAATTTTACTGTACTTTCATTTAATCCAAACTGTGTACATATTTAATTTTAAAGGACTTTAAAAACCTGCTAGTTATCCAGCCAAGAATAACAACCGTTAGGGTTAGGGTTAGGGTTAGGGTTAGGGCTTTTCTCGTTGTAATGTTTCTGGACATCTTTTTAATGGTCAAATTAAATTTTATTAATCAAAAAGCATGTCTAATTAATTAAATTCATGAAACTTAAACAATTTAACATCAATTTATTAAAAGTTTAACAAAAATTACGTTTAGGGCCCAATGAAATGTTTTATTTTTTTCCAACCCTGTGTTTTATTGTTACCAAATTCTATTTTAGCATGTCTAATTATTTGAAAGTATAAAAACAAGTTGAATTTATTTTTACAATAGCCTTATGATTTTTTTTCCTCAGAAATTCTGTGTTGTGTATTTACATTTTTAAGGCATAAAACATTTAATTTATCTTTTAATTAATGAAAATTAAACAAATCTTATTCTTTTGGAAAATAAAGGGGATTTCATATTGCAATTAAAACATTGAAGAAATATTGTATGATTATTCCTTAAAAATAAGGTTTTAATAATTTTAGTAGTAGTAGTAGCCTATTACGTACATTCTACTGAACAATAGTAATATTTCTGCCCCAATGTCTCCAAGTGAAACCGAACCTTTATTTTGACGGGTTGCCGTGAATACCTTTACATTTAATGAAACGGTCAAATGCTCATGAAGTGACTCTCAGAGCAGTTTTGGATGTGTTGTTCATGTATTTATGTCCTCATTTAGTGAGGCGGCAGACGTTAATATCACTGCAAGCCTCACGCGCGCTTCTGTATGAGTAGTAAACAAAGCCGTGCGTCTGCGCCATACATTAACACAGAGACACGCAGAATTCATATTTAAATATTCGTTTTGCGGCTTAATATTTACAAATACTAGTTCGAATGAGCTCCCTTCTGTGTGTGTGTGTGTGTTAGGGATGGGGAGTCGACTCCAAAAGAGTCGATTCCTCAACTCTGAATAACTCTAGAGTCGGAGTCGACTCTGGCACTGGAATCAACTCTCATTGTCGAGTCGACTCCGAAATCGCAGATGTCTTCACTGATTCTCACATCTCTATTGACGCTTTTCCACTATGTGGTACGACTCGGCTTGGCACGGTTCAGAACGGCACGGCTCAGTTCGGCTCGGTTTGCGTTTTCACTGCAGTTTAGTACTGCTTTAGAGTGGGCGGGATTATTTACGTGTCGTTATAGTTGCTCCGCCTCTACTGCCGTGACTCCTGAAAAACTTTTTCATTCCGCGTCGCTCCATCAAGTTCTCGTTGGATCCGCTTCTCGGCTATCAACGAGAGGACAGTCTGTACTTCCTCAACAGACCACAAAACAGCCATTTTTTGGTTGTTAAAAGAAAGGTGCGCTCATTCAAAACAGTTACGTTTGATCCTTTGCTGGCTGTGCTGATTTAAATCTAGCGGGTCTGTTGTGTTTCGTGCCGCAAGTTCAATGACGCAGGCAGTGCCGATTTTTTCCGGCCAATCAGTGATCAGCAAAGTTTACACGTCACGTTTTGTTAACGGTAAGGTTCGCTTGGAACCTCGGCCGAGATGGTACTAAAAAAAGTACCAGGTACTGTACCCAGTGGAAAACCCCCCAAAAGTGAGCCGTACTGAACCGTACCGTGCCGTACCATGCAGTGGAAAAGCGCCATATATAGTGTCTGTCAATTGAGTGTAGTATATTAGCAAAGAGTGAAAGAAATTAAGTGAGGATCTGTTTGCAGTGCAGTCCGTGAGCGGTACAGAAGCAGCAGCACTGGCTCATTGTGCTTTCACATAAGACGCGTTTGAGTGCGCTATGATTCGCGGCTGTTTGAAACGGGCCATGCACACGCGCGTCGGATAGCTGGAGTTGTCGCAGAAACGACTTTTCCCCACACTTTTATCCTACATGAATGTTACTTTAGAAATAAATAACAGTCATAGTAAATTTAGTTTGTAATTATAGATGCTTTTGTGACAGCTTTGTAGTTTAATCGATGCTTTGTTACGCGATGTTATGTTTAATGCAATGTTATGGTTACTGCATGATGATTGAAATCAAGCAAATGGCCTTAAGCTATTACCTAAAATAAACGATTGTTTTCTAAAACATCATGGAATGATCCTGAGAGCGCTGCACGAGCTCGCGGCGCATCTGCAGGACATTTATTTCTATTTAATAAATGCATTAACAAATTTAATTAATTTATTTGATAAGTGCAAATAAATGCTGTTCATTAAACTTTATATTTATCAAAAAATCCTGAAAAATAAAGTTTATCACCATTTCCACACAAAATATGAAGCAGCAAAATTGTTTTCAACATTGATAATAATCAGAAATGTTTCTTGAGTCAAATAAATTGTAACATTTCTAAAAGTAAGAATGTCACAAAGTGACATGTGACACTGAAAACTGCTTTGCATCACAGGAATAACATTACATTTTATAATTTATTAAAATTGTTATAATATTTTACAATATTGTTTTTTTTTACTTTATTTTGATCAAATTAATTCAGTCTTGATGAGCAGAAGATATTTATTTCAAAATCATTAATAATTGTAATGTTTCCAAACTTTTGGCAGGTACTTTAATAATAATAACAATTCTATATACTTTAATATATTATAGTACTTTATTATATTATTATTATTAAATGCTGCTTTTTATTTTTACAGGACAACAGCATGTATTATTACAATATAAGATATATCAATATATTTGTGCTAAAATGTATATTTTTAATAATAAGTGTTGGGGGCATGGCTTGTGGGCGTGACTTGGGGCGTGGTCAGATTTTCCTTCTTTTTTGTCTCTAGCCGATCACATGCATGAGAAAGAAATGACATGTCGTCATGTAAATAAGATAAATAACATAAGGCTATTTAGTTTGTTTAATAAAGGAACAAGGTATAGACCTGTTCTATAGGAAAGGTAACTTTTCAAGTTCAAGTTCACGATTATTTATAAAGCACGTTTAAAAACAACAAGTGTTGTACCAAAGTGCTGTACAATTTATACACATAATTAAACAGTATCTAAAACAACAACAAATACAAAGCTCATAAGATACAAATAAAAGCATGCAAGATAGACCATAAACAACAATATAACCCACTATTCTCAGGCCACACCATAGGCTAAAGAGAATAAATGAGTCTTCAACCTAGATTTAAAAGTGTCCAATGTGGGCGAGGATCTCACGGCAACTGGAAGTGCATTCCACTGTTTAGGAGCCGCAACTGAAAAAGCTCGGTCACCCTTAGTCTTTAAACGGGACCGGGGAACAGAAAGAAGCAATTGGTTACAAGAGCGGAGAGGTCTTGACACAGAATATGGTTTTAGGAGGTCAGCAATATACTGAGGTGCTAGTCCATGCAGAGCTTTATAAACCAACAGTAATACAGTATTCTGTATTTAAATACAGTATTCTGTATTTAACTGGTAACCAATGCAAGGATGTGAGAACAGGAGTAATGTGCTCTCTCTTCCTAATGCTCGTCAAAAGTCTAGCTGCCGTGTTCTGGACCAACTGCAAACGATGAATAGAACAATGAGATAGACCCATATATAATGAATTGCAGTAGTTGAGTCGAGATGTAATAAGTGCATGGATCACTACTTCTAGGTCCTTCTTTGAGAGGAACTGTTTTAATTTGGCGATATAACGGAGATGAAAGAAGCTACCTTTGATGACAGAATTTATCTGCTTGTCAAATAATAACTCAGAATCGAAGACAACACCTAGGTTCTTTACTCTGTTGTGCAGTGTTAAAGACAGGGAATCTAGTTGGTTTCCAATATTAGTGACACACAATGAAGATCCAAAAGCAATGGCCTCAGTTTTGGCTTCATTTAACTTTAGAAACTTTACTGACAACCACTTTTTAACTTCCTCCAGGCAGGAGATAAGATTTGCGATAGAATTTCCACTGCTAGACTTGACAGGAAGATAAAATTGTGTATTGTCAGCATAACAGTGATGAGACATTATATTTCTGAAAGATAGAGCCAAGAGGAAGCATGTATAAAGAAAAAAGCAGAGGACTCAAAATGGAACCTTGTGGGACACCACATGTGATCAGTGTTGACGATGAATTATGGTTACCCATATTAACTGAGAAAGTACGACCTTTAAGATATGAGGAGAACCAACTTATGCAACTCTCTGAATGCCACACACTCTCTCTAGACGATTTAATAAAATGGAGTGCTCTATTGTGTCAAATGCTGCACTGAGATCCAAAAGAACTAAGATGACCCCGTCTCCAGAATCCAAGCAACACAGGATATCATTAGTTACTTTTAGCAAAGCAGTCTCGGTACTATGAAAAGCCCTAAATCCTGATTGAAATTTATCAAGCATGTTACAGTCAGCCAGATAGGAAGAAAGCTATAAATAAATGACCTTTTCCAGAATTTTTGATAAGAATGGCAGTTTTGAAATGGGCCTGTGGTTATTTGGGATATCAGGATCCAAATTGGATTTTTTCAGAAGAGGCTGCACCACAGCAGGTTTGAAACTTGTGGGACTTTAAATGACTTCTGTTGTGATCTGGCGCTATAGAGAAAATAAATTAACTTGACCTTCAAGGGGGGCGGGGGGTGACGTTGGGGGGGCATTGCATTGTGTATAGGGTTGTCAACCAATTAGTCAATATGAGGGTGACTAGTTCTTTTAAAAGTTTTGATATTTTTAGCAGCAGTGCTTTTGCTTTAATTAATGTGCTATAATATACAGTTTGCTTGGAAAAACTTGGAAGTTTATTCATAGTCTTTAAGCACCACTGCTACAGGCACACGTGTTCACATGGATCTCTTTAGATATTTAAGTTGCTTGCGCTGTTTTTCGAGCATCCCATTACAAGGCTTGTGTTTTTAAGGTGGTTTCAAATTAGTGTCAAAAAAAGACCCTTGCATTTTGTGCTTATAAATGTTCGACAAAGGTCAGTCAAACCCTGAACCAACCTATTGTACACTGTAAAAAAAAAAAAAAAATCCAACTTTCAAAAAGTTCTACTAACCAATGTAAAAAAAAGTAGCCGGAACAAAGAAGTTTTAGAAGTCAGTTTAATTTTTTGTGTGAACTAAACAAAAATACTCCAAACATGTCGATAGCAAAAGTTGTTTTGTTTACCTTACTTAGATACTCAAGTATTTGTTCACAACATATCCAAATGTTCTCCCAACTTTTCAAATTGAGTCATCTGAACAAACAATTTTACATTGAACAACATTGCACAAGTTCCCAGCATGCATTGCAGCTTGGAAACATTTTATTTTAGTTATTATTAAAGTATTATCATTGTTTTAAATTTTACTGGCTTAATTTATGTTGCTGCTGCTGTTGTCACTGTCAGTTAGCTGTCATGTGGATCAGAGTTCATATTTTTACTGATTTAAAATTTGTTGATCCTCACCATGGTTGAGAATCGTGTGCTGAGGTACTGTATATGTGCATCTCATTGCAACCTGTTTAATACATTTGTCTATTAGCATAAATGTTTGCCTTTAGTTTTAAGAGGCAAATACTACCCATATTATGTAGAAGGGTTTGAAAATAAACATAAATCTAAAAGAAAGAGGATTGTTAAAAAAAGATTAGCATTGCTAAATGCTAAAACATCTTTGGTTGCGCTAACAGATCTTTTAACACTCAGTAGACTGACTTTTATTCATTAGATGAACTAAAGTTTTTAAGTTGTCGGTTGCTAGTTGAGTTAACTTAAGTTGATTGTGATAAGTTGCCTTTTTTTTTTTTTTTTTTTTTTTTTTTTTTTTTTTTTTTTTTTTTTAAACAGTGTATATGACTAGCTTAAGACCAATTAGTTGTCCATGCAACTTGCAAACTAGTTGATTTTAAAAAAAAAAATCTATTTTTGCTATTATGTGTTAGTATGTGAGTGTATGTAAAACCACAGCTGTGCATTCTGTTGAGGCCTGAATAATTGGAAAATGCAGGCACGTTCCTCCCCAGACATCTGCCCTAGAGACTTCTTGTTGTCCCAATAACGGGCTGCTACTGCAGCAAAAAGAGAAAGAGAGTGAGGAAAACAGTGAGCGGTAACAGGACCCCACTGACCCACTGAGCGCTGACTCTCCCTGACTGCTGGCTCTCCTTGGATGTTCATGGCAGGACATAGAGAGCGTAGTGTTGCTATTTGTATAACCGTTCTTTGTGTTCTGTCAGACTGAGTGAATGAGGGTTTGTTGAACAGCCCAACTTGTCATCTGACAGTTTGAACTGGGCAGCTGTTGTCAGAAGGGATGATGCAACCCTAGTCTGTTTTTAGTGTGTGTGTTTGTTCAATATACAATTTAAAGCTCAATGATCAGCAGTCACAGTTGTTTAAATATTGGGAACAATGCAAATTAGCTTTTGATTTTGTCTTTGGCCATGACATAAGGGAATATTAAAGGATCTGATAGCCAATGATATGATAGCTTTGTTTTGACAACCAGTAATCTGGAGTATCTTAATCACATCAAAGCATTGTGACACAATGTATTGTGTCCTTCTGGTGCAGATTAAAGAAATAGTTCACCAACAAATAAAAATTTGCTGGAAATTCACTCTCAGGCCATCCAGGATATAGATGAGTATTTTTATTTTTATTTTTTAATTTTTTTTTTTTTATCAGAACAGATTTAAAGAAATTTAGCATTGCATCACTTGCTCACCAATGGTAGTGAATGGGTACTGTCAGAATGAGAGTCCAAACAGCTGATAAAAACATTACAATAAACCACATGACTCCAGTCCTTCACTTAATATGTTATGATGTGAAACAAATCCATCATTAAGGGGGTCATATGACGTTGCTAAAAAGAACATTATTTTGTGTATTTGGTGTAATACAATGTGTTTATGCAGTTTAAGGTTCAAAAAACACATTATTTTCCACATACTGTACATTATTGTTGCTCCTCTATGCCCCGCGTTTCTGAAACGCGCCGATTTTTACAAAGCTCATCATTCTGAGAAGCGAGGTGTGCTCTGTTTGGCCAGCTATCCAGTGCGTTGTGATTGGCCGAATACCTCAAGCGTGAGACAGAAATGTTACGCCACTTACCGTATTGTGATCCCGTGTCCTTGCGCGACCACACAAAAACAATAAAACCCATTACAAATGAGGCATTTGTTGCATCCAGTGGGGACATAATTACTGATTATAATGACTTATACTGTCTTTTTATGCGTCGCGTTGCATCGCGCCGTGTAAACATTACCATGTCTGCATTTGTGATCGGAGAAGCGACAAACAACAAGCACTACTCTACACAGTTCAAAACTCGCGTTTGAATAGTCAGTGGCAAATTCTTTAACCCTCTGGGGTCGACAAACTTGCCGGCGCGTTTTGTTGCATTTTTTTTTTGAAAGCCCCTAAAGGAACTTAAATTACTCCGTAAGTTAATCGTACAGATTAGAGCAATACATCAGTCGAATCTGTAAAGGGTCTACTTTTATTTGTATACACTAGGGGTGTGAATCTTTGGGTAGACAGCGAATCGATTCGATTCACGATTCATAGGTTTTCGATTCGATTCAAGAACGATTTTTGCAAATTCAGAACGATTCAATTTATAATTAAATTCGATTCGATTAACGATTCGACTCTGCATTGTTTCAGTGCATTCACAGGATTATGTAAATGCTTCCCCTAAATTCTTTAAATGCTTAGTCAGAGGGCAAATTACACAGCAGCTTTTATGGTTAGAGAACTATAGGTTAGAGAAAAAAACACTTGTTCATTGTTAGATACTTATTTAATGATGCTATGGCGTGACATGGCATATGTAGAAATTTATGTAAGCCAAGATTTTAAAAAAGAGCTTTAAAAGTATTATGTATAGGCTAACATTTTGTCACACCAGGTGTGTAGCCATCATTTTTTTTTTTTTTTTTTTTACAAGAAATTCTTTTCTTATCTCTTACTTTGAATTTTCATATAAGAAATCAGATACACTGCTGGACAATAATAAAGCATTTGTAATTAGGGCTGCACGATATTGGAAAAAACTCACATTGCGATATTTTGTTTTTCTGCGATATATATTGCGATATGAAAAACAAAAAATCACCAAATGACTTGAATAGCTCTATTTGGAGAGAAAAAAAAATATTGATTTTGTAGGTGAGTAAATCAGCATAGGAAATAAACAATTTACAAGCATAGATAAATATAATAGAACAAAGATACAAATGAAATAAACAGTGCTTTGTATTTTTAAGGCAAGTCCAACAGTATTCAGGTGCAGAAACTGAATAATAAAATGTAAAATAACACTGCATAACACAGTCTTCATTGTATAAATTAAATCTAATAAATCTGTGTTAAAGCTACAAAAGTGATTTTTCTCCGTTTTGTTGTTTGATTATGACACCGAAAGCAACGGAGACATTAAACTGCTGTTATTGTTATCCTCTTTCTTTCTCAATTGTTTACCTAAGACATAAGCAACTGTTTTTTTTTTACAAGGATACTTGGAGACATGCTTTTTGACACGGTTTCGCGCATATGTGTCGTACTACACTGGATGCGGCGCGACACGACGAATCCCCGCCAGTAAACTGATATGCCTCGCTCTATTTATGACGTACTGACACAAAGTTGACACGATTGGCAACGGTCGCTTTGTCGCATCCAGTGTAGAAAGACCTTGGGGCTGTTCACATGGTGCATCTGCAAACGCGTGGAAAACTCCCGCCGCGCCACTTCCTCCTCCTTTCCAAAGCGCTCGGGAGCTTGCGCTTTCCTGGCGCCTGCCGTTGCTAAACATCCGTGATGTGCTCTCCTCGACGACGCGGAAGTTTCAACAAAGGATAAATGGATTTCCAGCACTGAAAATCGCTTGCAGTAGCTCTGCTACTAAATTTATTTAAAAATGGGTATCTCTGTGCAGCTGTCGCGTCTGGAGTAGACACGGTGTCTGTGTGTGAGCAAAGAAAACGATCAGTATAAATATAATGATCAGGCCTACTAAACATCGCACATCCTGCGATGTGACTATCGCGGATGCGCACATCGCGATATCGATGCTGAAACGATATATCGTGCAGCCCTATTTGTAATCTATAATTTTTTCCTAATGGCAATTTCATGATATTGCTTTATAGACTACAAACAATTATTTAAATTTTCTGCACAGAATAAGGTAGAAAACTTTATTGTTTCTGTACTGTAATAAATGATATGTCAATTAGCACTGCATCATTCATGAATTTTATTTATTTTTTGAGTTTATTGTCTTAACGTTTCACCAGTTCCTTTTATTCAGCTTAGCTGCAGCTGCTTTTGTCCATATTAGGGTACTTATTAGGCATTTCCTGGCACGTCTTAAGTTCTACAAGCCGAGATCACTTACATTTCAATGCAAAAATTTATCTCATTTTCATGAAATAAAATGCTATGGTATTTACTCTTCCTCTCCATCGGTGAATGATGATTCTGAAAGAAAAAGCGCCTGTTGTCTGTTTCCTATAGCAACGAATGCTACTTGTGTATCTGATTAACAGATAAACCTTGCGCTCTAATTTCAAGGTTGTTGTTAATGCTGTGGTTATTTTAACAGTTTTCTTCATACATTCGGTTCAACGACATTGTGAAAACACATTAATCATTCAGTGGAACTGTGCGTATGTTTTAGACACTTACATTTTTGCTCCCTCCATGCAATAAATGCGCAGCCTTCGACTGCTCAGGTAATGCTGACGTTATGACCGAGAGCCATTGAAAAACTACAGAAAACTAAAACTACTTCACTTTAGTAATACTGGCCACGAGTACTAAGGAGAGATCACACATCAGCTGCTCAAAAAATTTGTCCGTGAGACGAACGGAGCAGAGCGCAATCCTGTGACAGGCAGTAAATATAGTGGAGCGTGTGAAGGAGAGATGTGAGGCACGAACGCTGTTCAAGGTCTCCATTAATTCGTGCTTGTAGTAATTTAATGTGTATATATTTTGAAAGCATTGAATCGCTATAGAAATCGCGATTCATTCGATTCTTAGCGTTTTAAATCGATTACTGTCCGAAATCGACGATTCACGATTCAAAAATCCATGTTTCAAGATAGATGCATATGCATCGTTAGGGTTTGTAATCGATGCATCGAGAAAACAAGTGAATCGTTACACCCCTAGTATACACACATAACAACAAAACTTTGTGATTTTATAAAATAAAGAAAACAAACAGGGTGCGCTGTCTGCCTCCTTGGTCTGCGTCATCTTCATTTAGAAATGCGTCATTAAAATGAACTGAAACTCGGTGAATACTCGACAAAGAGACATGAGAGATATACCCTATATTGCCAAAGAGTATTGGGTCACACCCTTCTAATGAACAGGTTTGACTACTTTAGTAATTTCCATTAGTACAAATGTTAATGTTAAAGCATATAATGATATTCTAGGGAATTGTGTGCTTCTAATTTTAAAGCAACAGTTTGGACAGAACCCTTTTCTATTCTAACATGACAATGTCTCTTTGTGTAAGGCAAGGTTCAAAAAGAAATGATTGATTTAGTCAGCGTGGAAGAACTTGACTGGTCTGCAGAAAGCCAAGTCCTAATCCAAGCTGAACACCTCTTTTGTGACTTTAAATGCAGACCTTGAGCCAAAAACTCATCACCAAACACCAATGACTTGTACGTATGGGTACAGTCATTTTTAGTTTTCAAAAACTGTTGCAACAGAGATAGAAATACAATTTTTAAATACATGCATTATGTTTCCATCTTTGTTGCCACAGTTTTGGAAGTGCCTTTTTCTGTTCTAAAGAAGGGGGTGTCCCAATACGTTTGTCCATATAATGTACAGGTGCATCTCAAAAAATTAGAATGTCGTGGAAAAGTTCATTTATTTCAGTAATTCAACTCAAATTGTGAAACTCGTGTATTAAATAAATTCAGTGCACACAGACTGAAGTAGTTTAAGTCTTTGGTTCTTTTAATTGTGATGATTTTGGCTCACATTTAACAAAAACCCACCAATTCACTATCTCAGCAAATTAGAATACTTCATAAGACCAATAAAAAAAAAAAAAAACATTTTTAGTGAATTGTTGGCCTTCTGGAAAGTATGTTCATTTACTGTATATGTACTCAATACTTGTTAGGGGCTCCTTTTGCTTTAATTACTGCCTCAATTCAGCGTGGCATGGAGGTGATCAGTTTGTGGCACTGCTGAGGTGGTATGGAAGCCCAGGTTTCTTTGACAGTGGCCTTCAGCTCATCTGCGTTTTTTGGTCTCTTGTTTCTCATTTTCCTCTTGGCAATACCCCATAGATTCTCGATAGGGTTCAGGTCTGGTGAGTTTGCTGGCCAGTCAAGCACACCAACACCATGGTCATTTAACCAACTTTTGGTGCTTTTGGCAGTGTGGGCAGGTGCCAAATCCTGCTGGAAAATTAAATCAGCATCTTTAAAAAGCTGGTCAGCAGAAGGAAACATGAAGTGCTCCAAAATTTCTAAACGGGTGCAGTGACTTTGGTTTTCAAAAAACACAATGGACCAACACCAGCAGATGACATTGCACCCCAAATCATCACAGACTGTGGAAACTTAACACTGGACTTGGGCAACTTGGGTTATGAGCTTCTCCACCCTTCCTCCAGACTCTAAAACCTTGGTGTCCAAATGAAATACAAAACTTGCTCTCATCTGAAAAGAGGACTTTGGACCACTGGGCAACAGTCCAGTTCTTCTTCTCCTTAGCCCAGGTAAGACGCCTCTGACGTTGTCTGTGGTTCAGGAGTGGCTTAACAAGAGGACTGTAGCCAAATTCCTTGACACGTCTGTGTGTGGTGGCTCTTGATGCCTTGACCCCAGCCTCAGTCCATTCCTTGTGAAGTTAACCAAAATTCTTTAATCGATTTTGCTTGACAATCCTCATAAGGCTGCGGTTCTCTCGGTTGGTTGTGCATCTTTTTCTTCCACTCTTTTTCCTTCCACTCAACTTTCTGTTAACATGCTTGGATACAGCACTCTGTGAACAGCCAGCTTCTTTGGCAATGAATGTTTGTGGCTTACCCTCCTTGTGAAGGGTGTCAATGATTGTCTTCTGGACAACTGTCAGATCAGCAGTCTTCCCCATGATTGTGTAGCCTAGTGAACCGAACTGAGAGACCATTTTGAAGGCTCAGGAAACCTTTGCAGGTGTTTTGAGTTGATTAGCTGATTGGCATGTCACCATATTCTAATTTGTTTTAAATGTGAGCCAAAATCATCACAATTAAAAGAACCAAAAGCTTAAACTACTTTTATTAAATTTATTGCTAAATTTATTTAATACTGAATTTATTTTAATACACGAGTTTCACAATTTGAGTTGAATTACTGAAATAAATGAACTTTTCCACGACATTCTAATTTATTGAGATGCACCTGTATGTACAAGTCATTGATGTTTGGTAAAGTTTTTGGCTCAAGGTCTGCATTTAAAGTCACACCAGAGGTGTTCAGCTTGGATTAGGACTTGGCTTTCTGCAGACCAGTCAAGTTCTTCCACACTGACTAAATCAATCATTTCTTTTTGAACCTTGCCTTATACACAGAGGCATTGTCATGTTAGAATAGAAAAGGGTTCTGTCCAAACTGTTGCTTTAAAATTAGAAGCACACAATTCCCTAGAATATCATTATATGCTTAAACATTAAGATTTGTACTCATGAAAATTACTAAAGTAGTCAAACCTGTTCATTAGAAGGGGGTGACCCAATACTTTTGGCAATATAGTGTATCTATAGAAAGCTTGACATGTCTACTTTTAAACTAAGCAAGTCTTATCGAAAACAAATATTCTGTGATAAAGTAATCCATATAAAACCAACGCGATGTCCATTCTTTCACGTCTCCCTTCATTATCTCTAATGAGACCATGCCCTCGTGCTGAGCGCGCTATAGATATTATAATCGTCCACGTGAAGCGTGCGGCATGTAAATGGCCACATCACAGCAAACAAAGCAGGAGACGTTACCTCAAGTTCATCTCGGCTACTGTTCGCTTCGCGCTGAGAGGAATAAGTCAGAATTCACCTCAGAAAAAGACAAATTTTTTAAATTCTGTGACACATAAGACAGAATTTACCTCACGCTGAGAGGAATAAACTTTGGATTACCTCAGAAAAGAACGCAGCGGCTTGAAGAAGAATCCAGCGGGGATCATTTACATGAGTAAGTCTTTTTTTATTAACCTACTTGTATTAGTTGTCACATAACTTGTACACATTTTACTAGTTAGACTTTTTCCAAACTATAATTCCAGACTAGATGTATAATCAAGAGAAACATTATGAAGTTTTATTGACTGCATTTAAATGTCTCACGATGCCAGGCTGTTTTTTTAATGTTCTCTAAAATAGACATCAATACAATATAAAAGTAATATGAGTTATAATGTTATTAGCCTAATGTTACAGTAAGAATGATTAGACAAAACTTTACTGTGATAGGCTATACTCTGTTTGCGAATATAGCCTATATATGTTTATAACTATAGTTTTTGTATTGTATAGGCCAACATACAAAGCATGCTTGTGTCTATGACTATAACTAAGCTTCTGTTCGTGAATATCTGCTCTGGTGTATATGTTTTGAATGTGTTATACCTGGTCATTGGTGTTTGCGATCGTCTGAGGTGTAAATGTATCAAGTAAGCTGTAAATATCAATGATAAGTGACCCGTCGACAGACATACGCGCGTCCATTCTTATCAGTGATGCAATTTATTATCAGCTATGCATCTTCTGGTAATTGCTATAACAACTGTTTAAATTTTCATTTAGGACTGTGGCTGCATCACTGGCACAATTGCACAAGAAAGGCACACGCGTGTCAGTTTTGTGTTCGCTGGAAAATCAAACTGAGTAAGTGCACAGTATAGTAATTGTACTTTTATTATGCCTATATGGTAATATTATTTGTGGTTGGTAGTGTTAAAATATAGTTTCTTTGTTATTGGCATTCTGTTTTCTCATCAAGTAGGCCTATGCATAATAAGGTACTGTGAAAAATAAATGCTAACGATTGTTTATAACATTCTTTTAGGACTGTGAATACATACTCTCGCCTTCACCTGCATCTCACACAGGAAGGGGACGCAGGTCTCATTCAGTTTTAATTTCCATTCAGAATTTTACAGAGTAAGTGTGCATTCACTATTTTCCAGATGTTACTTTCATTTGATTTATTTACTGTATGGTAAAATATGTGTGCTGTGTGGTATTTGTGTTCTTTTTTTTTTCCTATAAATTAGTACTAGTATCAGTGACCATCACAATAATGTTAATGTTGTTTATTTGTTTAAACAGCATGCTTACATTTTTTTATTTCAGATGTGAGAATAACAGTGCAAAATAACCTGTTTCAAAGAGAGCCAAAGCAAATAAGCAGCCCACTCGGTCATGGAACAATATAAATATACACAACATAAACATAAACAATATACACTTTGGAAATGCCAGGTATGTGATGTTCATTTATATATTTCAACATGACACACTACCAGTCAAAAGTTTTTGAAAAGTAAGATTGTTAATGTTTTTGTAAAGAATTCTCTTCTGCTCACCAAGCCTGCATTTATTTGATCCAAAATACTTAAAGTTGTATTTGCTACAGCGGTAATATTGTGAAATTATTTTTACTATTTAAAATAACTGCTTTCTATTTGAATATATTTTAAAATGTAATTTATTCCTGTAATCAAAGCTGCATTTTCAGCATCATTACTCCAATCTTACTCCAAGTGTAACAATATACACTATACCATTCTAAAGCTTGGAGTCAGTATATATAGAAATTAACACTTTTATTTAGCATACAAGTGATGATAAAGACATTTATCATGTTGCAAACGATGCTGTTCTCCTGAACTTTCCATTCATCAAAAAACCTGAAAAAATTATTTTCAGCTCTTTTCAACATAATAATAAAAATAATAATAAATGTTTTTGGGCAGCAAATCAGAATATTAGAATGATTTCTGAAGGATCATGTGACTGGAGTAATAATGCTAAAAATTCAGCTTTGAAAGTCAGCTTTGATTGTTCCTAATAAACTGTTTAACTGCACTCGCAAGTGAATCTCAAGTTATTTTGTGTGATAGCTAAATTTATTCTAAATAAACTACAAACAAAAAATATATAATTTTCTTTTGTCCTCACATTCTTTCTTGTAACTCTTCCCTCTCAGTCACATACCTGACTTAATGGCTCATTATGCAGCTCATTATGTGGGCCTTTGTCTTCTCAGGTGTGAATTACTGCATTATGTAGGGTAGTTGACGCCCTCTCGCATATGCCCTTTCTACCTGAAAAAGTGTCTTTAGAAAATTTAAATCAATATATTGTTTTCTGTGAGTGAGTAAACAAGATGATTTTCACATAATTTTGAAGCAAAAATTCTAGGTTACAAGATCCAGTTCTCAAAAGACTTATGAACAAATGTTCTGTATGTGTTTTATGGCCTTATTTCAGTGACTTCAAAATTTGTTTTTCACTAACCACGCATAAACGTTGCTTTCTCAAAAACACAATCATGTACAAAAATGCTGCTAACATATTATTGTAGCCCAGTTTGTGCTGATTACAGTGTTATTAGACTTTGTCCATTTATATGTTTATAAGCAACTGAAAAAAGCACAAATGTCAGGGCATGTCAAAAGTTCTCCAGGCCCCCAAAATACCCTCAGACCCCTGAGGTTTAAATATGAAAACATACTTACAGGCTGTGAGTCAGAAGTTCCAGACTGTCCTTGCAACGTTGGAATTGGAATTGCCCCACTTTATAGAAACAGTCTTTGAGCATAGCTGGCAGGCTACTCCCAGGTTCAGGAAATAGTCCTCTGTAAAATGTGATGCACACACTCGAATATTTGGATTAAACTGTTCTGGAACAGTGTTGTAAATACAACTTAACCACTGATTTCTAGTTGTGTCCTCTTTTGGAAGCCCAAACAAAGTAGTTTCGCTTTCACAACGAAACACAGCATCTCCAGGACATGGCGTCGGCGGCAGCAACAATACTACAGCAAGAATAAAAGTCCCGCCCTCTTTCTTTGCGTGTACATTTGGGCAGTGTTTTGCAAATCTCCCCACACCGTGACGTAGACATGTGGGGGCGTGTTTGAATGAGCCGTTTTAGGGGGGCGTGGTCGAGTCTTAACTTTTATAAAGAATATCTCTTTGGTTTTGAGACTTTAGTCTTTGCAACTTCAGGGATCTTATCTATGCACAAACAGCTTGTAACACTCCAAAGAGAAAGGAAAACTTGAAATCGCATCATATGACCCCTTTAAGGGGTTTTAACTTTAAATTGTTGCTTCCAGGCCAAAATATGAATCCATAATTACGCTTCCCCAAGTAAAAAGTCTCCCCTGTTGTCCTCTCACATCAAAATCCACCAACGTATTTGTTCAGAACTGTTTCAGTTGTAAACCGTGCTTAACCTGTGAATATTTCTCTCCTGATTCAGATGAGATGACTTTTTCACATGAGAATATATTATGTATAGAGGACTCATATTTTAGCCAGAAGCAATGGATTTAAATAAAAAATGCCTTAATAATGGAACTGTTAATTACAAGTACACAGCTTTTCACTTCACAAGATATTAACTGATGAACTGTGAATTGCTTGTGCATTGTGATGTTTTTATTAGCTGTTTGAATTCTCATTCTGATGGTAGCCATTCACTGCAGAGGATCCATTGGTGAGCAAGTGTAATGCTAAGTCTCTCCAAATCTGTTCAGATGAAACACATAATCAGCCGTTAAAGCAATTGGTGGTCTATGATGATGAACTGTTTGCATTGTGCTCATTGATGCCGGTCTCATTTCCCCTGTAAGGTACCCATAAAGTCTTAGTTGATGCTTGCAATTCCACAGATGTTCATGTTTGTTTATATCATTGAAACATTATTGTTTAGTGGCCCGTAAAGAACATGCAGACTAATTGGAGTTGCACTGAGGAACAATATGAGGTCAGCTTGGGCTTGGCTTCATTGTCTTTACATCATGAATGTATGTGCAAGGTCTAGACAAAGTCTCCATTGTTTTTATCCATTGTAGGACCGGTGTTCATTTGCATGCCACGTGTCGCAGAGCCCACAGTGTGAGGTTCTGAGTATGACTCAGATGGCGTTTGCATATTCAATGAGTCTGACGGACTATGGCCTGAGTGCTCTTCAGACACATCTCTCCTCCTCATAGGTCATCCCGAGCTTCAGATGAGACATTAAAAAAGGACAAAAAAAAGAACAATACTAAATTCATTTCACTGCAACTATCTTTAAATGTACGCATGTGCTTTAATGAAGCATTTTGTGCAGGTGAATATGGTACTTTCACTTCAGCTGGAATTACCCATCCTCCTCTGTTTGCTGCTATTTTGCATCTGTCAGTAGCTGCAGTAGAAAAGCTTAAGCTATTTTAATATAGGGATGTGCAAAACTGCACTTTTTTTAAATTGGATGCTTGGTGGGCTGTCTGAACAACTAGTCAATTGGCATATTAATATAATAGCAATTATGATACCAATAATTAAGATGATTTAATGATAATATTGTTAATGCATTTAAAAAGTTAAAGCTAAAAACATTAAAGAACTAGTGAACTAATCAGGGTCAACTAAGTTATTTCATGATATTTGTACCATTATTTGTACCATTATTTTTATTATTTTATTTTTTTTTATTTTATTTTATTTTAATAAAACATACATTGATGTTGCATATCAGGTATCGGACACGTCATAATTCAATTCCAGTTGATCTCCAAACATGAGTCATTTTCCTTCATTGCCTGTGTAAATGTAACTGATTGATTGAAGTGCTCTGACTGTTGTAGTAATACAGCACATAGATGCAGGTTATGTCCTGCATTTGATGATTGCACTGGCATGAGTGTCAGTCAGCAACAGTTGCTATGCAATTTCCACGCAGAAGAGGACTCAAACAGTCTCAGGCAGGCTCTTACATTTTTATTAAAGTGTTGAAACGTTTTTGTAATCTCACTTGTTTCATGCTGTTTTTGTTTTTTTTTATCTCCGTTGTCAAGAGGTGAATTACTGGTCTTTATTTAGAAGCCTGCAGTCTGACGGCTCAGACATAACATCCTCCTGCATCTCTCTCCTGAACATTCATAATTCTGCAGTCTGCAGTGCTCATTAGGCAGAGCTTGACCTGCCACAGGTTTTGTGCTCTTTTATATGCATATGAAGGTGTGTTATATTCATAATACATCCTCTTTTTTAATACCTTTGTTGAAAACACATCATCTTAGGCATGAATATGAGAGGATGGCTCTTCCCTGCATATACATAGGATTCACCTGATGGTACAACAGAGATTTTTCTGGACAGATTTTTATGCTACATCACCACAATCATATTTTACTTGTTGAATTTGAAATGATTGTGATGAAATTAAAGATGGTTGCTGAAAAATATAATTACAAGAAAACATCTTTCAGTTGACTAAAGTGACTAAAGTTAAGTTATTTAGACCTGTCCTTTAAGAAAGAAGCTTGTCTCATGCTAAAATTAAAAAAAAAAAAAATGTGTGATCAGACACATTTTCGAAATCAATATATTCAGGCAATAAAATTAAGCAATTTTTTCAATTTCTCATCAGTGTTACCACAGTTGCTGCAGTTTGTTATTGGAAGGCAGCATACATAATACAATTTAACAGCAAATGACAATAGTAATAATATTTAATCAAAATTCAATCGAAAATTTTTATTAAAATCTACTTTATATGTTGACAAGTTGGTTAGTATATTTTGGAATTAACGAAAGGGAAAGCTAACACTTCCGTTAATCAGCCAAGCAAACATGATTATTGCTGTCAGTCTCATTAATATCATGCTGATAATCTCAAAATTACTGAATATTGTCCGATATGTGGCTCTCTCTGTAGTTTGCGGCTTGTTTTTATTCAACTAGTTAGTCCTTAATGAACATGTCCATTGATGGTTTGTCTTTAGTGTTCCCAATTTTACTTTGGTGATTAAATTAAGTGTTTTTGTACCCTCTATACTGCATACTTGGTCAGCTGATAACCCCCTCTGTTTTATTGTTGTCAGACTTCCGTTGGAGTTCTCTTTCATCATGCTTTTCTGCTGTGGCTTTTATAGATACTCACACTGCAGCACATGCCAGCCTCTCGGCGCAAACATCCCTTTAGAAAGCCTGATGTCTTATTCAAAGTCTCTCAGTCTCGCAGTGGATCACCAACAAATAAAACACTTTCCTAATGAGCATAAATCGGTTCACTTTTTCTCAGCCAGTAAAATGTGCCAAGTGGTGCCCTCTCTTCAGCTGACGGTCTATCAGCAGCATCTTGATTTTCACCATACAGACATCACATGCTCCTTAATCGCCAGAGCAACAAACACCCTCTCTTTTCCTCTCTCTCTGACACTGTTTGGAGGGAGAGAACTGTTACAAAGGCACACGACTTGTTGGTCACGATTTTTCTATATCCTTCCTTCCTCCTCTCCTGCCTGCCACAAGACTGCTGAAAAGCATTTGAAAGGTGTATTGTTTTGAGCAGAGATGCGAGTAGAACAAATGTATTATTTTCTGTTATTTTAACTCCAGCAATATGTACACAACTCACACAATAACAAGCCATCCAGATGAGCAGTCAGAAGCAGAGTAGTTATTTATGCTAGAATTTGAAATCTGTTTCACAGAATCAAACAAACCTATGGCAAGTCTCTTTAAGATTAAATCTTAATGCCCTAGATCTTGCTTGTTTCCTCTTTCCTCTTTTTTTTTCCTGTTTAAGCAGAAGTGATACCTGTTTTATGTGCATTTTGTCTTGCTTCATTTCCAGCTGCAGCTGCGCAGGCGCAGGCAGAGGAACGGCGCAGCCAGGCAGGGAACAGCCCAACACCACCAGCTCCAGCCAGCACAATGAAGAGCCAGACCAGGCCAGGTAACAAATGATGGTCTCAGTCTGTCTGTCACTGCAGGGATCCACAAGGATTTTTTTTTTTTTTTTTTTTTTTTTGCCCTGAAGGCCCAGTTGTGCAAGTAGTTCAGAATTTTAAACTGAAACTAAATTAATTATGAATGTAAATAAAAATTTTAAATGAATATTTTTTTATTTATTATGGAGGCTTTTTCACAGATTCAAAAGGTAACAGTTTTTCTTAAACAAAAAAAAAAACAATAGGTTTGTACTAAAACAATACTTTTTCCTTTTAATTATTTTGTTTTGTTATTCCCGCAGTCTTGCTTTGGTTAATTGAGTAACATGCTGTCACATGACTGCCTCTACACTCATTAGGGCCATTGCAGCACTTCCTGTAGCATGTCCTCACTCACGCCCATGACTCAGTGTCAATACTGTATCAGGTGTGGTGAGCTCATAGCTGAATCTGTAACCTGAGCCTTATGTAAGACCATGCAAAAGGATTATCTGCACAACGGATACTAGTGCAATCTGCCGAAAGCCTTTTGAAGGCCCAGGAAGTGTTCAGATTTCACCTGATACACTAGTTAGTGATGTTGTGTTCTGTGTCCTCAGTCATTGATGGGGCAGCCCTGAGGATAGACGACAAACTCCGAGTGGCCAAAGAGAGGAGAGAAGAGCAGGAAAAGCAACATGGTGACAAAGCAAAAAAATTCACACAACAGGTGTTGGCAACTTTAGATGTACATGTGACCATTGACTTGCAGAAGGGTAATCATTGGTACACAGGTGATAAGCGCAAGAGAAATAACACATAACTCAAAGGGAACAATAACACTGTTTACAAAACAGTGAGGCAGTCATTTGCATGTTTTATTCATGCTGAGGTGAATGCTGGGAAACAAGAGTTCAGCATCCTTTGAAAACCGTAATATATACTACATTAATTTTGAGTGGCGATGTGACGCAAAGTGAAAGTGATAAAAAAAAATGAAAAAGGCCCTTTGTGTCAAAGTTTGCCAACCCCTGCACAGAGCTAGACATAATTCATTCTCTTACGTTACAACAAATCATACAATCACAGCTGCTAACGCACCCTGTTTGGCCCGTTCAGCGGCCCGTGAGACTCAGCTCCTGGAGCGAGAGCACAAGGCCCGCCTGCAGGTGGAGAGACAGATGGAGGAGAGACAGAAGAAGCTGGAAGAGCAGCGAAGGAAAGAGGAACAGAGGAGAGCTGCAGTGGAGGAGAAAAGGAAACAGAAATTAGAGGAGGAAAAGGTAAACAGTTTTTTATAGGGTCTTAGACCTTACCTTTTGCATTTAAAAATCTAAATTCCTAATAGAATAGTTATTTTAAATTGCTGTAATATTTAACAATTTTACTATTTTACTGAATGTTTGATTTAATAAATGTATCCTTTGTCAGCATAAGAGACTTCTTTCACAAGCTTCACAAAAACTTTTGAATGTGTACATTAACCTATATTAAATTTTCTTTTTAATATTAAAATGCCCTTTAGAGACTTTTCCTAAATAAAGGCTGTATAATCATTTACACACAGAATATAATATTTTAAAGCCATGCAAAATGCCAAGTCTGAACCTAAACCAGTCTAATTATACAGGACTCCCTTAAGCTTAACTAGCTGTTTAGACAACCCACTACTCAGTTTATTTCTGGAAATGTGTGTTTTGGCATGTCCATACAGTCAGCTGGCCTCACTGGCATCTTCACTGACTTTTAGAGATGGGCTATGTAATTAATTTGAATGTCCTTTTTCTTTTTGGGGTTCATCATTAACACCCTATTATCCATAACATCATTAACTCCCTTTCATGAAAAAATGGATGAAATGAAACAGGTGATTTTGTTAGTCTTACAGTCATACAGCAGGAGTCATGTGTGTTCTGTTCAGTACCTAACATGCAAAATAGCCTGGAATCATGGGCTTTGTTTTAGTATTGACACCCACACCTTTTCCATGGTCCACTGCTGCACAGCTCACAGGCTGTATCATGGCTCTATTTGTCTAACAAAGTGTGCGTGCGTGTGTGTGTGTAGGAGCACTATGAGGCCGTGATGAGACGTACCCTGGAGCGCAGCCAGCGAGTAGAGCAGAGACAGAAGAGATGGTCCTGGGGTGGACTTTCAGATTCTGACAACAAAAATGGTATGATTGCTTTTTCTAAATGGCAAAACATCAGAAGCACCTGATATGTTCAGTGGCTTTTCTTTAAAAAACTTGAACAGCCTTCTTTCACTGACTGTCTTACAGTCTGCCCAAGTGTGTTACAACTTATAAATCTATGAATAATCAAAATCTTTTGACAATCCTGACTGCGGTGATTTGTTGTTAAAGGTGAAGTGTGTAATTTGTGCACCACTAGACTCATATATGATTATGGTACTAATTCCCAAACATCCCAAAAATGACATGCTTCACCTTTAACAAGTCATGTTTGTTTGTTGGTGGTTGTGTGCAACACCACAGGGATGGAAATCTCTTGTTGTCAGCTGCATTTTTCAACCTCTCTCACCTTCTCGTGGGAGAGAGTGTTTCCAATAGCGACCTGTCTGTCCCTGCCCCTCCCACAGGACAAAGTGACAGTGGCTCCGCCTCCTCCCCGATTGCTATAGTAATCTCCCCTGCTTCTCCAGCCTCCAAGCCACCCAGGAACCAGACGTCACAAGGTGGTTTATACAGTTTGCCTGCCCATGGCGTGACTTGACACAAACTGCCCACTCCCCCTCTT